>CM069442.1:4965500-5421293 GCA_035610835.1 Ophiura sarsii
AAAAGTGATGTAAAAATACATCTGTGTTGATTTCCGACTTTTCCTGAGTAATGCTACCTTGCTAGTTGCACCTGCGCCCGATACGAGCAACAATTGGATTTTTTAGAAAAAAGTTAAAAGTGATGTAAAAACACATCTGTGTTGATTTCCGACTTTTCCTGAGTAATGCTACCTTGTTAACTGCTCAATGCTCCCGATACGAGAACAATTGGATTTTTTTGAAAAATTTAAAAGTTATGTAAAAACACATCTGTGTTGATTTCCGACTTTTCCTGAGTAATGCTACTTTGCTAGCTGGTCAATGCTCACGATACGAGAACAATTGGATTTTTTTGAAAAATTTAAAAGTGATGTCAAAACACATCTGTGTTGATTTCCGACTTTTCCTGAGTAATGCTACCTTGCTAACTGCTCAATGCTCACGATACGAGAACAATTGGATTTTTTTGAAAAATTTAAAAGTGATGTAAAAATACATCTGTGTTGATTTCCGACTTTTCCTGAGTAATGCTACCTTGCTAGTTGCACCTGCGCCCAATACGATCAACAATTGGATTTTTTTGAAAAATTTAAAAGTGATGTAAAAACACATTTGTGTTGATTTCCGAATTTTCCTGAGTAATGCAATCTTGCTAGTTGCTTCCCTGCGCCCGATACGAGAACAATTGGATTTTTTTGAAAAATTTAAAAGTGATGTAAAAATACATCTGTGTTGATTTCCGACTGTTCCTGAGTAAATGCTACCTTGCTAGTTGCTCCTGCGCCCAATACGAGAACAATTTGATTTTTTTGAAAAATTTAAAAGTGATGTAAAAACACATCTGTGTTGATTTCCGACTTTTCCTGAGTAATGCTACCTTGCTAGTTGCTCCTGCGCCCGATACGAGCAACAATTGGATTTTTTTTGAAAAAAATTAAAAGTGATGTAAAAACACATCTGTGTTGATTTCCGACTTTTCCTGAGCAATGCTACTTTGCTAGCTGCTCAGTGCTCACGATACGAGAACAATTGGATTTTTTTGAAAAATTTAAAAGTGATGTCAAAACACATCTGTGTTGATTTCCGACTTTTCCTGAGTAATGCTACCTTGTTAACTGCTCAATGCTCCCGATACGAGAACAATTGGATTTTTTTGAAAAATTTAAAAGTTATGTAAAAACACATCTGTGTTGATTTCCGACTTTTCCTGAGTAATGCTACTTTGCTAGCTGGTCAATGCTCACGATACGAGAACAATTGGATTTTTTTGAAAAATTTAAAAGTGATGTAAAAACACATCTGTGTTGATTTCCGACTTTTCCTGAGTAATGCTACCTTGCTAGCGGCTCAATGCTCACGATACGAGAACAATTGGATTTTTTTTGAAAAATTTAAAAGTGATGTAAAAATACATCTGTGTTGATTTCCGACTGTTCCTGAGTAAATGCTACCTTGCTAGTTGCTCCTGCGCCGAATACGATCAACAATTGGATTTTTTTGAAAAATTTAAAAGTGATGTAAAAACACATTTGTGTTGATTTCCGAATTTTCCTGAGTAATGCAATCTTGCTAGTTGCTTCCCTGCGCCCGATACGAGAACAATTGGATTTTTTTGAAAAATTTAAAAGTGATGTAAAAATACATCTGTGTTGATTTCCGACTGTTCCTGAGTAAATGCTACCTTGCTAGTTGCTCCTGCGCCCAATACGAGAACAATTTGATTTTTTTGAAAAATTTAAAAGTGATGTAAAAACACATCTGTGTTGATTTCCGACTTTTCCTGAGTAATGCTACCTTGCTAGTTGCTCCTGCGCCCGATACGAGCAACAATTGGATTTTTTTTGAAAAAAATTAAGTGATGTAAAAACACATCTGTGTTGATTTCCGACTTTTCCTGAGCAATGCTACTTTGCTAGCTGCTCAGTGCTCACGATACGAGAACAATTGGATTTTTTTGAAAAATTTAAAAGTGATGTCAAAACACATCTGTGTTGATTTCCGACTTTTCCTGAGTAATGCTACCTTGCTAACTGCTCAATGCTCACGATACGAGAACAATTGGATTTTTTTGAAAAATTTAAAAGTGATGTAAAAATACATCTGTGTTGATTTCCGACTTTTCCTGAGTAATGCTACCTTGCTAGTTGCACCTGCGCCCGATACGAGCAACAATTGGATTTTTTAGAAAAAAGTTAAAAGTGATGTAAAAACACATCTGTGTTGATTTCCGACTTTTCCTGAGTAATGCTACCTTGTTAACTGCTCAATGCTCCCGATACGAGAACAATTGGATTTTTTTGAAAAATTTAAAAGTTATGTAAAAACACATCTGTGTTGATTTCCGACTTTTCCTGAGTAATGCTACTTTGCTAGCTGGTCAATGCTCACGATACGAGAACAATTGGATTTTTTTGAAAAATTTAAAAGTGATGTCAAAACACATCTGTGTTGATTTCCGACTTTTCCTGAGTAATGCTACCTTGCTAACTGCTCAATGCTCACGATACGAGAACAATTGGATTTTTTTGAAAAATTTAAAAGTGATGTAAAAATACATCTGTGTTGATTTCCGACTTTTCCTGAGTAATGCTACCTTGCTAGTTGCACCTGCGCCCGATACGAGCAACAATTGGATTTTTTTTGAAAAAAATTAAAAGTGATGTAAAAACACATCTGTGTTGATTTCCGACTTTTCCTGAGTAATGCTACCTTGCTAACTGCTCAATGCTCACGATACGAGAACAATTGGATTTTTTTGAAAAATTTAAAAGTGATGTCAAAACACATCTGTGTTGATTTCCGACTTTTCCTGAGTAATGCTACCTTGTTAACTGCTCAATGCTCCCGATACGAGAACAATTGGATTTTTTTGAAAAATTTAAAAGTTATGTAAAAACACATCTGTGTTGATTTCCGACTTTTCCTGAGTAATGCTACTTTGATAGCTGGTCAATGCTCACGATACGAGAACAATTGGATTTTTTTGAAAAATTTAAAAGTGATGTAAAAACACATCTGTGTTGATTTCCGACTTTTCCTGAGTAATGCTACCTTGCTAGCGGCTCAATGCTCACGATACGAGAACAATTGGATTTTTTTTGAAAAATTTAAAAGTGATGTAAAAATACATCTGTGTTGATTTCCGACTGTTCCTGAGTAAATGCTACCTTGCTAGTTGCTCCTGCGCCCAATACGATCAACAATTGGATTTTTTTGAAAAATTTAAAAGTGATGTAAAAACACATTTGTGTTGATTTCCGAATTTTCCTGAGTAATGCAATCTTGCTAGTTGCTTCCCTGCGCCCGATACGAGAACAATTGGATTTTTTTGAAAAATTTAAAAGTGATGTAAAAATACATCTGTGTTGATTTCCGACTGTTCCTGAGTAAATGGTACCTTGCTAGTTGCTCCTGCGCCCAATACGAGAACAATTTGATTTTTTTGAAAAATTTAAAAGTGATGTAAAAACACATCTGTGTTGATTTCCGACTTTTCCTGAGTAATGCTACCTTGCTAGTTGCTCCTGCGCCCAATACGATCAACAATTGGATTTTTTTGAAAAATTTAAAAGTGATGTAAAAACACATTTGTGTTGATTTCCGAATTTTCCTGAGTAATGCAATCTTGCTAGTTGCTTCCCTGCGCCCAATACGAGAACAATTGGATTTTTTTGAAAAATTTAAAAGTGATGTAAAAATACATCTGTGTTGATTTCCGACTGTTCCTGAGTAAATGCTACCTTGCTAGTTGCTCCTGCGCCCAATACGAGAACAATTTGATTTTTTTGAAAAATTTAAAAGTGATGTAAAAACACATCTGTGTTGATTTCCGACTTTTCCTGAGTAATGCTACCTTGCTAGTTGCTCCTGCGCCCGATACGAGCAACAATTGGATTTTTTTTGAAAAAAATTAAAAGTGATGTAAAAACACATCTGTGTTGATTTCCGACTTTTCCTGAGCAATGCTACTTTGCTAGCTGCTCAGTGCTCACGATACGAGAACAATTGGATTTTTTTGAAAAATTTAAAAGTGATGTCAAAACACATCTGTGTTGATTTCCGACTTTTCCTGAGTAATGCTACCTTGTTAACTGCTCAATGCTCCCGATACGAGAACAATTGGATTTTTTTGAAAAATTTAAAAGTTATGTAAAAACACATCTGTGTTGATTTCCGACTTTTCCTGAGTAATGCTACTTTGCTAGCTGGTCAATGCTCACGATACGAGAACAATTGGATTTTTTTGAAAAATTTAAAAGTGATGTAAAAACACATCTGTGTTGATTTCCGACTTTTCCTGAGTAATGCTACCTTGCTAGCGGCTCAATGCTCACGATACGAGAACAATTGGATTTTTTTTGAAAAATTTAAAAGTGATGTAAAAATACATCTGTGTTGATTTCCGACTGTTCCTGAGTAAATGCTACCTTGCTAGTTGCTCCTGCGCCGAATACGATCAACAATTGGATTTTTTTGAAAAATTTAAAAGTGATGTAAAAACACATTTGTGTTGATTTCCGAATTTTCCTGAGTAATGCAATCTTGCTAGTTGCTTCCCTGCGCCCGATACGAGAACAATTGGATTTTTTTGAAAAATTTAAAAGTGATGTAAAAATACATCTGTGTTGATTTCCGACTGTTCCTGAGTAAATGCTACCTTGCTAGTTGCTCCTGCGCCCAATACGAGAACAATTTGATTTTTTTGAAAAATTTAAAAGTGATGTAAAAACACATCTGTGTTGATTTCCGACTTTTCCTGAGTAATGCTACCTTGCTAGTTGCTCCTGCGCCCGATACGAGCAACAATTGGATTTTTTTGAAAAAAATTAAAAGTGATGTAAAAACACATCTGTGTTGATTTCCGACTTTTCCTGAGCAATGCTACTTTGCTAGCTGCTCAGTGCTCACGATACGAGAACAATTGGATTTTTTTGAAAAATTTAAAAGTGATGTCAAAACACATCTGTGTTGATTTCCGACTTTTCCTGAGTAATGCTACCTTGCTAACTGCTCAATGCTCACGATACGAGAACAATTGGATTTTTTTGAAAAATTTAAAAGTGATGTAAAAATACATCTGTGTTGATTTCCGACTTTTCCTGAGTAATGCTACCTTGCTAGTTGCACCTGCGCCCGATACGAGCAACAATTGGATTTTTTAGAAAAAAGTTAAAAGTGATGTAAAAACACATCTGTGTTGATTTCCGACTTTTCCTGAGTAATGCTACCTTGTTAACTGCTCAATGCTCCCGATACGAGAACAATTGGATTTTTTTGAAAAATTTAAAAGTTATGTAAAAACACATCTGTGTTGATTTCCGACTTTTCCTGAGTAATGCTACTTTGCTAGCTGGTCAATGCTCACGATACGAGAACAATTGGATTTTTTTGAAAAATTTAAAAGTGATGTCAAAACACATCTGTGTTGATTTCCGACTTTTCCTGAGTAATGCTACCTTGCTAACTGCTCAATGCTCACGATACGAGAACAATTGGATTTTTTTGAAAAATTTAAAAGTGATGTAAAAATACATCTGTGTTGATTTCCGACTTTTCCTGAGTAATGCTACCTTGCTAGTTGCACCTGCGCCCAATACGATCAACAATTGGATTTTTTTGAAAAATTTAAAAGTGATGTAAAAACACATTTGTGTTGATTTCCGAATTTTCCTGAGTAATGCAATCTTGCTAGTTGCTTCCCTGCGCCCGATACGAGAACAATTGGATTTTTTTGAAAAATTTAAAAGTGATGTAAAAATACATCTGTGTTGATTTCCGACTGTTCCTGAGTAAATGCTACCTTGCTAGTTGCTCCTGCGCCCAATACGAGAACAATTTGATTTTTTTGAAAAATTTAAAAGTGATGTAAAAACACATCTGTGTTGATTTCCGACTTTTCCTGAGTAATGCTACCTTGCTAGTTGCTCCTGCGCCCGATACGAGCAACAATTGGATTTTTTTTGAAAAAAATTAAAAGTGATGTAAAAACACATCTGTGTTGATTTCCGACTTTTCCTGAGCAATGCTACTTTGCTAGCTGCTCAGTGCTCACGATACGAGAACAATTGGATTTTTTTGAAAAATTTAAAAGTGATGTCAAAACACATCTGTGTTGATTTCCGACTTTTCCTGAGTAATGCTACCTTGTTAACTGCTCAATGCTCCCGATACGAGAACAATTGGATTTTTTTGAAAAATTTAAAAGTTATGTAAAAACACATCTGTGTTGATTTCCGACTTTTCCTGAGTAATGCTACTTTGCTAGCTGGTCAATGCTCACGATACGAGAACAATTGGATTTTTTTGAAAAATTTAAAAGTGATGTCAAAACACATCTGTGTTGATTTCCGACTTTTCCTGAGTAATGCTACCTTGCTAGCGGCTCAATGCTCACGATACGAGAACAATTGGATTTTTTTTGAAAAATTTAAAAGTGATGTAAAAATACATCTGTGTTGATTTCCGACTGTTCCTGAGTAAATGCTACCTTGCTAGTTGCTCCTGCGCCGAATACGATCAACAATTGGATTTTTTTGAAAAATTTAAAAGTGATGTAAAAACACATTTGTGTTGATTTCCGAATTTTCCTGAGTAATGCAATCTTGCTAGTTGCTTCCCTGCGCCCGATACGAGAACAATTGGATTTTTTTGAAAAATTTAAAAGTGATGTAAAAATACATCTGTGTTGATTTCCGACTGTTCCTGAGTAAATGCTACCTTGCTAGTTGCTCCTGCGCCCAATACGAGAACAATTTGATTTTTTTGAAAAATTTAAAAGTGATGTAAAAACACATCTGTGTTGATTTCCGACTTTTCCTGAGTAATGCTACCTTGCTAGTTGCTCCTGCGCCCGATACGAGCAACAATTGGATTTTTTTTGAAAAAAATTAAGTGATGTAAAAACACATCTGTGTTGATTTCCGACTTTTCCTGAGCAATGCTACTTTGCTAGCTGCTCAGTGCTCACGATACGAGAACAATTGGATTTTTTTGAAAAATTTAAAAGTGATGTCAAAACACATCTGTGTTGATTTCCGACTTTTCCTGAGTAATGCTACCTTGCTAACTGCTCAATGCTCACGATACGAGAACAATTGGATTTTTTTGAAAAATTTAAAAGTGATGTAAAAATACATCTGTGTTGATTTCCGACTTTTCCTGAGTAATGCTACCTTGCTAGTTGCACCTGCGCCCGATACGAGCAACAATTGGATTTTTTAGAAAAAAGTTAAAAGTGATGTAAAAACACATCTGTGTTGATTTCCGACTTTTCCTGAGTAATGCTACCTTGTTAACTGCTCAATGCTCCCGATACGAGAACAATTGGATTTTTTTGAAAAATTTAAAAGTTATGTAAAAACACATCTGTGTTGATTTCCGACTTTTCCTGAGTAATGCTACTTTGCTAGCTGGTCAATGCTCACGATACGAGAACAATTGGATTTTTTTGAAAAATTTAAAAGTGATGTCAAAACACATCTGTGTTGATTTCCGACTTTTCCTGAGTAATGCTACCTTGCTAACTGCTCAATGCTCACGATACGAGAACAATTGGATTTTTTTGAAAAATTTAAAAGTGATGTAAAAATACATCTGTGTTGATTTCCGACTTTTCCTGAGTAATGCTACCTTGCTAGTTGCACCTGCGCCCGATACGAGCAACAATTGGATTTTTTTTGAAAAAAATTAAAAGTGATGTAAAAACACATCTGTGTTGATTTCCGACTTTTCCTGAGTAATGCTACCTTGCTAACTGCTCAATGCTCACGATACGAGAACAATTGGATTTTTTTGAAAAATTTAAAAGTGATGTCAAAACACATCTGTGTTGATTTCCGACTTTTCCTGAGTAATGCTACCTTGCTAACTGCTCAATGCTCACGATACGAGAACAATTGGATTTTTTTGAAAAATTTAAAAGTGATGTAAAAATACATCTGTGTTGATTTCCGACTTTTCCTGAGTAATGCTACCTTGCTAGTTGCACCTGCGCCCGATACGAGCAACAATTGGATTTTTTTGAAAAAAGTTAAAAGTGATGTAAAAACACATCTGTGTTGATTTCCGACTTTTCCTGAGTAATGCTACCTTGTTAACTGCTCAATGCTCCCGATACGAGAACAATTGGATTTTTTTGAAAAATTTAAAAGTTATGTAAAAACACATCTGTGTTGATTTCCGACTTTTCCTGAGTAATGCTACTTTGATAGCTGGTCAATGCTCACGATACGAGAACAATTGGATTTTTTTGAAAAATTTAAAAGTGATGTAAAAACACATCTGTGTTGATTTCCGACTTTTCCTGAGTAATGCTACCTTGCTAGCGGCTCAATGCTCACGATACGAGAACAATTGGATTTTTTTTGAAAAATTTAAAAGTGATGTAAAAATACATCTGTGTTGATTTCCGACTGTTCCTGAGTAAATGCTACCTTGCTAGTTGCTCCTGCGCCCAATACGATCAACAATTGGATTTTTTTGAAAAATTTAAAAGTGATGTAAAAACACATTTGTGTTGATTTCCGAATTTTCCTGAGTAATGCAATCTTGCTAGTTGCTTCCCTGCGCCCGATACGAGAACAATTGGATTTTTTTGAAAAATTTAAAAGTGATGTAAAAATACATCTGTGTTGATTTCCGACTGTTCCTGAGTAAATGGTACCTTGCTAGTTGCTCCTGCGCCCAATACGAGAACAATTTGATTTTTTTGAAAAATTTAAAAGTGATGTAAAAACACATCTGTGTTGATTTCCGACTTTTCCTGAGTAATGCTACCTTGCTAGTTGCTCCTGCGCCCAATACGATCAACAATTGGATTTTTTTGAAAAATTTAAAAGTGATGTAAAAACACATTTGTGTTGATTTCCGAATTTTCCTGAGTAATGCAATCTTGCTAGTTGCTTCCCTGCGCCCAATACGAGAACAATTGGATTTTTTTGAAAAATTTAAAAGTGATGTAAAAATACATCTGTGTTGATTTCCGACTGTTCCTGAGTAAATGCTACCTTGCTAGTTGCTCCTGCGCCCAATACGAGAACAATTTGATTTTTTTGAAAAATTTAAAAGTGATGTAAAAACACATCTGTGTTGATTTCCGACTTTTCCTGAGTAATGCTACCTTGCTAGTTGCTCCTGCGCCCGATACGAGCAACAATTGGATTTTTTTTGAAAAAAATTAAAAGTGATGTAAAAACACATCTGTGTTGATTTCCGACTTTTCCTGAGTAATGCTACTTTGCTAGCTGCTCAGTGCTCACGATACGAGAACAATTGGATTTTTTTGAAAAATTTAAAAGTGATGTCAAAACACATCTGTGTTGATTTCCGACTTTTCCTGAGTAATGCTACCTTGCTAACTGCTCAATGCTCACGATACGAGAACAATTGGATTTTTTTGAAAAATTTAAAAGTGATGTAAAAACACATCTGTGTTGATTTCCGACTGTTCCTGAGTAAATGCTACCTTGCTAGTTGCTCCTGCGCCCAATACGAGAACAATTTGATTTTTTTGAAAAATTTAAAAGTGATGTAAAAACACATCTGTGTTGATTTCCGACTTTTCCTGAGTAATGCTACCTTGCTAGTTGCTCCTGCGCCCGATACGAGCAACAATTGGATTTTTTTTGAAAAAAATTAAAAGTGATGTAAAAACACATCTGTGTTGATTTCCGACTTTTCCTGAGTAATGCTACTTTGCTAGCTGCTCAGTGCTCACGATACGAGAACAATTGGATTTTTTTGAAAAATTTAAAAGTGATGTCAAAACACATCTGTGTTGATTTCCGACTTTTCCTGAGTAATGCTACCTTGCTAACTGCTCAATGCTCACGATACGAGAACAATTGGATTTTTTTGAAAAATTTAAAAGTGATGTAAAAACACATCTGTGTTGATTTCCGACTTTTCCTGAGTAATGCTACCTTGCTAGCGGCTCAATGCTCACGATACGAGAACAATTGGATTTTTTTTGAAAAATTTAAAAGTGATGTAAAAACACATCTGTGTTGATTTCCGACTTTTCCTGAGTAATGCTACCTTGCTAGCGGCTCAATGCTCACGATACGAGAACAATTGGATTTTTTTTGAAAAATTTAAAAGTGATGTAAAAATACATCTGTGTTGATTTCCGACTGTTCCTGAGTAAATGCTACCTTGCTAGTTGCTCCTGCGCCCAATACGATCAACAATTGGATTTGTTTGAAAAATTTAAAAGTGATGTAAAAACACATTTGTGTTGATTTCCGAATTTTCCTGAGTAATGCAATCTTGCTAGTTGCTTCCCTGCGCCCGATACGAGAACAATTGGATTTTTTTGAAAAATTTAAAAGTGATGTAAAAATACATCTGTGTTGATTTCCGACTGTTCCTGAGTAAATGGTACCTTGCTAGTTGCTCCTGCGCCCAATACGAGAACAATTTGATTTTTTTGAAAAATTTAAAAGTGATGTAAAAACACATCTGTGTTGATTTCCGACTTTTCCTGAGTAATGCTACCTTGCTAGTTGCTCCTGCGCCCAATACGATCAACAATTGGATTTTTTTGAAAAATTTAAAAGTGATGTAAAAACACATTTGTGTTGATTTCCGAATTTTCCTGAGTAATGCAATCTTGCTAGTTGCTTCCCTGCGCCCAATACGAGAACAATTGGATTTTTTTGAAAAATTTAAAAGTGATGTAAAAATACATCTGTGTTGATTTCCGACTGTTCCTGAGTAAATGCTACCTTGCTAGTTGCTCCTGCGCCCAATACGAGAACAATTTGATTTTTTTGAAAAATTTAAAAGTGATGTAAAAACACATCTGTGTTGATTTCCGACTTTTCCTGAATAATGCTACCTTGCTTAGTTGCTCCTGCGCCCGATACGAGCAACAATTGGATTTTTTTTGAAAAAAATTAAAAGTGATGTAAAAACACATCTGTGTTGATTTCCGACTTTTCCTGAGCAATGCTACTTTGCTAGCTGCTCAGTGCTCACGATACGAGAACAATTGGATTTTTTTGAAAAATTTAAAAGTGATGTCAAAACACATCTGTGTTGATTTCCGACTTTTCCTGAGTAATGCTACCTTGCTAACTGCTCAATGCTCACGATACGAGAACAATTGGATTTTTTTGAAAAATTTAAAAGTGATGTAAAAATACATCTGTGTTGATTTCCGACTTTTCCTGAGTAATGCTACCTTGCTAGTTGCACCTGCGCCCGATACGAGCAACAATTGGATTTTTTTTGAAAAAAATTAAAAGTGATGTAAAAACACATCTGTGTTGATTTCCGACTTTTCCTGAGTAATGCTACTTTGCTAGCTGCTCAGTGCTCACGATACGAGAACAATTGGATTTTTTTGAAAAATTTAAAAGTGATGTCAAAACACATCTGTGTTGATTTCCGACTTTTCCTGAGTAATGCTACCTTGCTAACTGCTCAATGCTCACGATACGAGAACAATTGGATTTTTTTGGAAAATTTAAAAGTGATGTCAAAACACATCTGTGTTGATTTCCGACTTTTCCTGAGTAATGCTACCTTGCTAACTGCTCAATGCTCACGATACGAGAACAATTGGATTTTTTTGAAAAATTTAAAAGTGATGTAAAAATACATCTGTGTTGATTTCCGACTTTTCCTGAGTAATGCTACCTTGCTAGCGGCTCAATGCTCACGATACGAGAACAATTGGATTTTTTTTGAAAAATTTAAAAGTGATGTAAAAATACATCTGTGTTGATTTCCGACTGTTCCTGAGTAAATGCTACCTTGCTAGTTGCTCCTGCGCCCAATACGATCAACAATTGGATTTGTTTGAAAAATTTAAAAGTGATGTAAAAACACATTTGTGTTGATTTCCGAATTTTCCTGAGTAATGCAATCTTGCTAGTTGCTTCCCTGCGCCCGATACGAGAACAATTGGATTTTTTTGAAAAATTTAAAAGTGATGTAAAAATACATCTGTGTTGATTTCCGACTGTTCCTGAGTAAATGGTACCTTGCTAGTTGCTCCTGCGCCCAATACGAGAACAATTTGATTTTTTTGAAAAATTTAAAAGTGATGTAAAAACACATCTGTGTTGATTTCCGACTTTTCCTGAGTAATGCTACCTTGCTAGTTGCTCCTGCGCCCAATACGATCAACAATTGGATTTTTTTGAAAAATTTAAAAGTGATGTAAAAACACATTTGTGTTGATTTCCGAATTTTCCTGAGTAATGCAATCTTGCTAGTTGCTTCCCTGCGCCCAATACGAGAACAATTGGATTTTTTTGAAAAATTTAAAAGTGATGTAAAAATACATCTGTGTTGATTTCCGACTGTTCCTGAGTAAATGCTACCTTGCTAGTTGCTCCTGCGCCCAATACGAGAACAATTTGATTTTTTTGAAAAATTTAAAAGTGATGTAAAAACACATCTGTGTTGATTTCCGACTTTTCCTGAATAATGCTACCTTGCTTAGTTGCTCCTGCGCCCGATACGAGCAACAATTGGATTTTTTTTGAAAAAAATTAAAAGTGATGTAAAAACACATCTGTGTTGATTTCCGACTTTTCCTGAGCAATGCTACTTTGCTAGCTGCTCAGTGCTCACGATACGAGAACAATTGGATTTTTTTGAAAAATTTAAAAGTGATGTCAAAACACATCTGTGTTGATTTCCGACTTTTCCTGAGTAATGCTACCTTGCTAACTGCTCAATGCTCACGATACGAGAACAATTGGATTTTTTTGAAAAATTTAAAAGTGATGTAAAAATACATCTGTGTTGATTTCCGACTTTTCCTGAGTAATGCTACCTTGCTAGTTGCACCTGCGCCCGATACGAGCAACAATTGGATTTTTTTTGAAAAAAATTAAAAGTGATGTAAAAACACATCTGTGTTGATTTCCGACTTTTCCTGAGTAATGCTACTTTGCTAGCTGCTCAGTGCTCACGATACGAGAACAATTGGATTTTTTGAAAAATTTAAAAGTGATGTCAAAACACATCTGTGTTGATTTCCGACTTTTCCTGAGTAATGCTACCTTGCTAACTGCTCAATGCTCACGATACGAGAACAATTGGATTTTTTTGAAAAATTTAAAAGTGATGTAAAAACACATCTGTGTTGATTTCCGACTTTTCCTGAGTAATGCTACCTTGCTAGCGGCTCAATGCTCACGATACGAGAACAATTGGATTTTTTTTGAAAAATTTAAAAGTGATGTAAAAACACATCTGTGTTGATTTCCGACTTTTCCTGAGTAATGCTACCTTGCTAGCGGCTCAATGCTCACGATACGAGAACAATTGGATTTTTTTTGAAAAATTTAAAAGTGATGTAAAAATACATCTGTGTTGATTTCCGACTGTTCCTGAGTAAATGCTACCTTGCTAGTTGCTCCTGCGCCCAATACGATCAACAATTGGATTTGTTTGAAAAATTTAAAAGTGATGTAAAAACACATTTGTGTTGATTTCCGAATTTTCCTGAGTAATGCAATCTTGCTAGTTGCTTCCCTGCGCCCGATACGAGAACAATTGGATTTTTTTGAAAAATTTAAAAGTGATGTAAAAATACATCTGTGTTGATTTCCGACTGTTCCTGAGTAAATGGTACCTTGCTAGTTGCTCCTGCGCCCAATACGAGAACAATTTGATTTTTTTGAAAAATTTAAAAGTGATGTAAAAACACATCTGTGTTGATTTCCGACTTTTCCTGAGTAATGCTACCTTGCTAGTTGCTCCTGCGCCCAATACGATCAACAATTGGATTTTTTTGAAAAATTTAAAAGTGATGTAAAAACACATTTGTGTTGATTTCCGAATTTTCCTGAGTAATGCAATCTTGCTAGTTGCTTCCCTGCGCCCAATACGAGAACAATTGGATTTTTTTGAAAAATTTAAAAGTGATGTAAAAATACATCTGTGTTGATTTCCGACTGTTCCTGAGTAAATGCTACCTTGCTAGTTGCTCCTGCGCCCAATACGAGAACAATTTGATTTTTTTGAAAAATTTAAAAGTGATGTAAAAACACATCTGTGTTGATTTCCGACTTTTCCTGAATAATGCTACCTTGCTTAGTTGCTCCTGCGCCCGATACGAGCAACAATTGGATTTTTTTTGAAAAAAATTAAAAGTGATGTAAAAACACATCTGTGTTGATTTCCGACTTTTCCTGAGCAATGCTACTTTGCTAGCTGCTCAGTGCTCACGATACGAGAACAATTGGATTTTTTTGAAAAATTTAAAAGTGATGTCAAAACACATCTGTGTTGATTTCCGACTTTTCCTGAGTAATGCTACCTTGCTAACTGCTCAATGCTCACGATACGAGAACAATTGGATTTTTTTGAAAAATTTAAAAGTGATGTAAAAATACATCTGTGTTGATTTCCGACTTTTCCTGAGTAATGCTACCTTGCTAGTTGCTCCTGCGCCCGATACGAGCAACAATTGGATTTTTTTTGAAAAAAATTAAAAGTGATGTAAAAACACATCTGTGTTGATTTCCGACTTTTCCTGAGTAATGCTACTTTGCTAGCTGCTCAGTGCTCACGATACGAGAACAATTGGATTTTTTTGAAAAATTTAAAAGTGATGTCAAAACACATCTGTGTTGATTTCCGACTTTTCCTGAGTAATGCTACCTTGCTAACTGCTCAATGCTCACGATACGAGAACAATTGGATTTTTTTGAAAAATTTAAAAGTGATGTCAAAACACATCTGTGTTGATTTCCGACTTTTCCTGAGTAATGCTACCTTGCTAACTGCTCAATGCTCACGATACGAGAACAATTGGATTTTTTTGAAAAATTTAAAAGTGATGTAAAAATACATCTGTGTTGATTTCCGACTTTTCCTGAGTAATGCTACCTTGCTAGTTGCACCTGCGCCCGATACGAGCAACAATTGGATTTTTTTGAAAAAAGTTAAAAGTGATGTAAAAACACATCTGTGTTGATTTCCGACTTTTCCTGAGTAATGCTACCTTGTTAACTGCTCAATGCTCCCGATACGAGAACAATTGGATTTTTTTGAAAAATTTAAAAGTTATGTAAAAACACATCTGTGTTGATTTCCGACTTTTCCTGAGTAATGCTACTTTGCTAGCTGGTCAATGCTCACGATACGAGAACAATTGGATTTTTTTGAAAAATTTAAAAGTGATGTAAAAACACATCTGTGTTGATTTCCGACTTTTCCTGAGTAATGCTACCTTGCTAGTTGCTCCTGCGCCCGATACGAGCAACAATTGGATTTTTTTTGAAAAAAATTAAAAGTGATGTAAAAACACATCTGTGTTGATTTCCGACTTTTCCTGAGCAATGCTACTTTGCTAGCTGCTCAGTGCTCACGATACGAGAACAATTGGATTTTTTTGAAAAATTTAAAAGTGATGTCAAAACACATCTGTGTTGATTTCCGACTTTTCCTGAGTAATGCTACCTTGCTAACTGCTCAATGCTCACGATACGAGAACAATTGGATTTTTTTGAAAAATTTAAAAGTGATGTAAAAATACATCTGTGTTGATTTCCGACTTTTCCTGAGTAATGCTACCTTGCTAGTTGCACCTGCGCCCGATACGAGCAACAATTGGATTTTTTAGAAAAAAGTTAAAAGTGATGTAAAAACACATCTGTGTTGATTTCCGACTTTTCCTGAGTAATGCTACCTTGTTAACTGCTCAATGCTCCCGATACGAGAACAATTGGATTTTTTTGAAAAATTTAAAAGTTATGTAAAAACACATCTGTGTTGATTTCCGACTTTTCCTGAGTAATGCTACTTTGCTAGCTGGTCAATGCTCACGATACGAGAACAATTGGATTTTTTTGAAAAATTTAAAAGTGATGTCAAAACACATCTGTGTTGATTTCCGACTTTTCCTGAGTAATGCTACCTTGCTAACTGCTCAATGCTCACGATACGAGAACAATTGGATTTTTTTGAAAAATTTAAAAGTGATGTAAAAATACATCTGTGTTGATTTCCGACTTTTCCTGAGTAATGCTACCTTGCTAGTTGCACCTGCGCCCGATACGAGCAACAATTGGATTTTTTTTGAAAAAAATTAAAAGTGATGTAAAAACACATCTGTGTTGATTTCCGACTTTTCCTGAGTAATGCTACCTTGCTAACTGCTCAATGCTCACGATACGAGAACAATTGGATTTTTTTGAAAAATTTAAAAGTGATGTCAAAACACATCTGTGTTGATTTCCGACTTTTCCTGAGTAATGCTACCTTGCTAACTGCTCAATGCTCACGATACGAGAACAATTGGATTTTTTTGAAAAATTTAAAAGTGATGTAAAAATACATCTGTGTTGATTTCCGACTTTTCCTGAGTAATGCTACCTTGCTAGTTGCACCTGCGCCCGATACGAGCAACAATTGGATTTTTTTGAAAAAAGTTAAAAGTGATGTAAAAACACATCTGTGTTGATTTCCGACTTTTCCTGAGTAATGCTACCTTGTTAACTGCTCAATGCTCCCGATACGAGAACAATTGGATTTTTTTGAAAAATTTAAAAGTTATGTAAAAACACATCTGTGTTGATTTCCGACTTTTCCTGAGTAATGCTACTTTGCTAGCTGGTCAATGCTCACGATACGAGAACAATTGGATTTTTTTGAAAAATTTAAAAGTGATGTAAAAACACATCTGTGTTGATTTCCGACTTTTCCTGAGTAATGCTACCTTGCTAGCGGCTCAATGCTCACGATACGAGAACAATTGGATTTTTTTTGAAAAATTTAAAAGTGATGTAAAAATACATCTGTGTTGATTTCCGACTGTTCCTGAGTAAATGCTACCTTGCTAGTTGCTCCTGCGCCCAATACGATCAACAATTGGATTTTTTTGAAAAATTTAAAAGTGATGTAAAAACACATTTGTGTTGATTTCCGAATTTTCCTGAGTAATGCAATCTTGCTAGTTGCTTCCCTGCGCCCGATACGAGAACAATTGGATTTTTTTGAAAAATTTAAAAGTGATGTAAAAATACATCTGTGTTGATTTCCGACTGTTCCTGAGTAAATGGTACCTTGCTAGTTGCTCCTGCGCCCAATACGAGAACAATTTGATTTTTTTGAAAAATTTAAAAGTGATGTAAAAACACATCTGTGTTGATTTCCGACTTTTCCTGAGTAATGCTACCTTGCTAGTTGCTCCTGCGCCCGATACGAGCAACAATTGGATTTTTTTTGAAAAAAATTAAAAGTGATGTAAAAACACATCTGTGTTGATTTCCGACTTTTCCTGAGCAATGCTACTTTGCTAGCTGCTCAGTGCTCACGATACGAGAACAATTGGATTTTTTTGAAAAATTTAAAAGTGATGTCAAAACACATCTGTGTTGATTTCCGACTTTTCCTGAGTAATGCTACCTTGCTAACTGCTCAATGCTCACGATACGAGAACAATTGGATTTTTTTGAAAAATTTAAAAGTGATGTAAAAATACATCTGTGTTGATTTCCGACTTTTCCTGAGTAATGCTACCTTGCTAGTTGCACCTGCGCCCGATACGAGCAACAATTGGATTTTTTTGAAAAAAGTTAAAAGTGATGTAAAAACACATCTGTGTTGATTTCCGACTTTTCCTGAGTAATGCTACCTTGTTAACTGCTCAATGCTCCCGATACGAGAACAATTGGATTTTTTTGAAAAATTTAAAAGTTATGTAAAAACACATCTGTGTTGATTTCCGACTTTTCCTGAGTAATGCTACCTTGCTAACTGCTCAATGCTCACGATACGAGAACAATTGGATTTTTTTGAAAAATTTAAAAGTGATGTAAAAATACATCTGTGTTGATTTCCGACTTTTCCTGAGTAATGCTACCTTGCTAGTTGCACCTGCGCCCGATACGAGCAACAATTGGATTTTTTTTGAAAAAAATTAAAAGTGATGTAAAAACACATCTGTGTTGATTTCCGACTTTTCCTGAGTAATGCTACCTTGCTAGTTGCACCTGCGCCCGATACGAGCAACAATTGGATTTTTTTTGAAAAAAATTAAAAGTGATGTAAAAACACATCTGTGTTGATTTCCGACTTTTCCTGAGTAATGCTACCTTGCTAACTGCTCAATGCTCACGATACGAGAACAATTGGATTTTTTTGAAAAATTTAAAAGTGATGTAAAAATACATCTGTGTTGATTTCCGACTTTTCCTGAGTAATGCTACCTTGCTAGTTGCACCTGCGCCCGATACGAGCAACAATTGGATTTTTTTGAAAAAAGTTAAAAGTGATGTAAAAACACATCTGTGTTGATTTCCGACTTTTCCTGAGTAATGCTACCTTGTTAACTGCTCAATGCTCCCGATACGAGAACAATTGGATTTTTTTGAAAAATTTAAAAGTTATGTAAAAACACATCTGTGTTGATTTCCGACTTTTCCTGAGTAATGCTACTTTGCTAGCTGGTCAATGCTCACGATACGAGAACAATTGGATTTTTTTGAAAAATTTAAAAGTGATGTAAAAACACATCTGTGTTGATTTCCGACTTTTCCTGAGTAATGCTACCTTGCTAGCGGCTCAATGCTCACGATACGAGAACAATTGGATTTTTTTTGAAAAATTTAAAAGTGATGTAAAAATACATCTGTGTTGATTTCCGACTGTTCCTGAGTAAATGCTACCTTGCTAGTTGCTCCTGCGCCGAATACGATCAACAATTGGATTTTTTTGAAAAATTTAAAAGTGATGTAAAAACACATTTGTGTTGATTTCCGAATTTTCCTGAGTAATGCAATCTTGCTAGTTGCTTCCCTGCGCCCGATACGAGAACAATTGGATTTTTTTGAAAAATTTAAAAGTGATGTAAAAATACATCTGTGTTGATTTCCGACTGTTCCTGAGTAAATGCTACCTTGCTAGTTGCTCCTGCGCCCAATACGAGAACAATTTGATTTTTTTGAAAAATTTAAAAGTGATGTAAAAACACATCTGTGTTGATTTCCGACTTTTCCTGAGTAATGCTACCTTGCTAGTTGCTCCTGCGCCCGATACGAGCAACAATTGGATTTTTTTTGAAAAAAATTAAAAGTGATGTAAAAACACATCTGTGTTGATTTCCGACTTTTCCTGAGCAATGCTACTTTGCTAGCTGCTCAGTGCTCACGATACGAGAACAATTGGATTTTTTTGAAAAATTTAAAAGTGATGTCAAAACACATCTGTGTTGATTTCCGACTTTTCCTGAGTAATGCTACCTTGCTAACTGCTCAATGCTCACGATACGAGAACAATTGGATTTTTTTGAAAAATTTAAAAGTGATGTAAAAATACATCTGTGTTGATTTCCGACTTTTCCTGAGTAATGCTACCTTGCTAGTTGCACCTGCGCCCGATACGAGCAACAATTGGATTTTTTAGAAAAAAGTTAAAAGTGATGTAAAAACACATCTGTGTTGATTTCCGACTTTTCCTGAGTAATGCTACCTTGTTAACTGCTCAATGCTCCCGATACGAGAACAATTGGATTTTTTTGAAAAATTTAAAAGTTATGTAAAAACACATCTGTGTTGATTTCCGACTTTTCCTGAGTAATGCTACTTTGCTAGCTGGTCAATGCTCACGATACGAGAACAATTGGATTTTTTTGAAAAATTTAAAAGTGATGTAAAAACACATCTGTGTTGATTTCCGACTTTTCCTGAGTAATGCTACCTTGCTAGCGGCTCAATGCTCACGATACGAGAACAATTGGATTTTTTTTGAAAAATTTAAAAGTGATGTAAAAATACATCTGTGTTGATTTCCGACTGTTCCTGAGTAAATGCTACCTTGCTAGTTGCTCCTGCGCCGAATACGATCAACAATTGGATTTTTTTGAAAAATTTAAAAGTGATGTAAAAACACATTTGTGTTGATTTCCGAATTTTCCTGAGTAATGCAATCTTGCTAGTTGCTTCCCTGCGCCCGATACGAGAACAATTGGATTTTTTTGAAAAATTTAAAAGTGATGTAAAAATACATCTGTGTTGATTTCCGACTGTTCCTGAGTAAATGCTACCTTGCTAGTTGCTCCTGCGCCCAATACGAGAACAATTTGATTTTTTTGAAAAATTTAAAAGTGATGTAAAAACACATCTGTGTTGATTTCCGACTTTTCCTGAGTAATGCTACCTTGCTAGTTGCTCCTGCGCCCGATACGAGCAACAATTGGATTTTTTTTGAAAAAAATTAAAAGTGATGTAAAAACACATCTGTGTTGATTTCCGACTTTTCCTGAGCAATGCTACTTTGCTAGCTGCTCAGTGCTCACGATACGAGAACAATTGGATTTTTTTGAAAAATTTAAAAGTGATGTCAAAACACATCTGTGTTGATTTCCGACTTTTCCTGAGTAATGCTACCTTGCTAACTGCTCAATGCTCACGATACGAGAACAATTGGATTTTTTTGAAAAATTTAAAAGTGATGTAAAAATACATCTGTGTTGATTTCCGACTTTTCCTGAGTAATGCTACCTTGCTAGTTGCACCTGCGCCCGATACGAGCAACAATTGGATTTTTTAGAAAAAAGTTAAAAGTGATGTAAAAACACATCTGTGTTGATTTCCGACTTTTCCTGAGTAATGCTACCTTGTTAACTGCTCAATGCTCCCGATACGAGAACAATTGGATTTTTTTGAAAAATTTAAAAGTTATGTAAAAACACATCTGTGTTGATTTCCGACTTTTCCTGAGTAATGCTACTTTGCTAGCTGGTCAATGCTCACGATACGAGAACAATTGGATTTTTTTGAAAAATTTAAAAGTGATGTCAAAACACATCTGTGTTGATTTCCGACTTTTCCTGAGTAATGCTACCTTGCTAACTGCTCAATGCTCACGATACGAGAACAATTGGATTTTTTTGAAAAATTTAAAAGTGATGTAAAAATACATCTGTGTTGATTTCCGACTTTTCCTGAGTAATGCTACCTTGCTAGTTGCACCTGCGCCCGATACGAGCAACAATTGGATTTTTTTTGAAAAAAATTAAAAGTGATGTAAAAACACATCTGTGTTGATTTCCGACTTTTCCTGAGTAATGCTACCTTGCTAACTGCTCAATGCTCACGATACGAGAACAATTGGATTTTTTTGAAAAATTTAAAAGTGATGTCAAAACACATCTGTGTTGATTTCCGACTTTTCCTGAGTAATGCTACCTTGCTAACTGCTCAATGCTCACGATACGAGAACAATTGGATTTTTTTGAAAAATTTAAAAGTGATGTAAAAATACATCTGTGTTGATTTCCGACTTTTCCTGAGTAATGCTACCTTGCTAGTTGCACCTGCGCCCGATACGAGCAACAATTGGATTTTTTTGAAAAAAGTTAAAAGTGATGTAAAAACACATCTGTGTTGATTTCCGACTTTTCCTGAGTAATGCTACCTTGTTAACTGCTCAATGCTCCCGATACGAGAACAATTGGATTTTTTTGAAAAATTTAAAAGTTATGTAAAAACACATCTGTGTTGATTTCCGACTTTTCCTGAGTAATGCTACTTTGCTAGCTGGTCAATGCTCACGATACGAGAACAATTGGATTTTTTTGAAAAATTTAAAAGTGATGTAAAAACACATCTGTGTTGATTTCCGACTTTTCCTGAGTAATGCTACCTTGCTAGCGGCTCAATGCTCACGATACGAGAACAATTGGATTTTTTTTGAAAAATTTAAAAGTGATGTAAAAATACATCTGTGTTGATTTCCGACTGTTCCTGAGTAAATGCTACCTTGCTAGTTGCTCCTGCGCCCAATACGATCAACAATTGGATTTTTTTGAAAAATTTAAAAGTGATGTAAAAACACATTTGTGTTGATTTCCGAATTTTCCTGAGTAATGCAATCTTGCTAGTTGCTTCCCTGCGCCCGATACGAGAACAATTGGATTTTTTTGAAAAATTTAAAAGTGATGTAAAAATACATCTGTGTTGATTTCCGACTGTTCCTGAGTAAATGGTACCTTGCTAGTTGCTCCTGCGCCCAATACGAGAACAATTTGATTTTTTTGAAAAATTTAAAAGTGATGTAAAAACACATCTGTGTTGATTTCCGACTTTTCCTGAGTAATGCTACCTTGCTAGTTGCTCCTGCGCCCGATACGAGCAACAATTGGATTTTTTTTGAAAAAAATTAAAAGTGATGTAAAAACACATCTGTGTTGATTTCCGACTTTTCCTGAGCAATGCTACTTTGCTAGCTGCTCAGTGCTCACGATACGAGAACAATTGGATTTTTTTGAAAAATTTAAAAGTGATGTCAAAACACATCTGTGTTGATTTCCGACTTTTCCTGAGTAATGCTACCTTGCTAACTGCTCAATGCTCACGATACGAGAACAATTGGATTTTTTTGAAAAATTTAAAAGTGATGTAAAAATACATCTGTGTTGATTTCCGACTTTTCCTGAGTAATGCTACCTTGCTAGTTGCACCTGCGCCCGATACGAGCAACAATTGGATTTTTTTGAAAAAAGTTAAAAGTGATGTAAAAACACATCTGTGTTGATTTCCGACTTTTCCTGAGTAATGCTACCTTGTTAACTGCTCAATGCTCCCGATACGAGAACAATTGGATTTTTTTGAAAAATTTAAAAGTTATGTAAAAACACATCTGTGTTGATTTCCGACTTTTCCTGAGTAATGCTACTTTGCTAGCTGGTCAATGCTCACGATACGAGAACAATTGGATTTTTTTGAAAAAATTTAAAAGTGATGTAAAAACACATCTGTGTTGATTTCCGACTTTTCCTGAGTAATGCTACCTTGCTAGCGGCTCAATGCTCACGATACGAGAACAATTGGATTTTTTTTGAAAAATTTAAAAGTGATGTAAAAACACATCTGTGTTGATTTCCGACTTTTCCTGAGTAATGCTACCTTGCTAGCGGCTCAATGCTCACGATACGAGAACAATTGGATTTTTTTTGAAAAATTTAAAAGTGATGTAAAAACACATCTGTGTTGATTTCCGACTTTTCCTGAGTAATGCTACCTTGCTAGTTGCTCCTGCGCACAATACGATCAACAATTGGATTTTTTTGAAAAATTTAAAAGTGATGTAAAAACACATCTGTGTTGATTTCCGAATTTTCCTGAGTAATGCAATCTTGCTAGTTGCTTCCCTGCGCCCGATACGAGAACAATTGGATTTTTTTGAAAAATTTAAAAGTGATGTAAAAATACATCTGTGTTGATTTCCGACTGTTCCTGAGTAAATGCTACCTTGCTAGTTGCTCCTGCGCCCAATACGAGAACAATTTGATTTTTTTGAAAAATTTAAAAGTGATGTAAAAACACATCTGTGTTGATTTCCGACTTTTCCTGAGTAATGCTACCTTGCTAGTTGCTCCTGCGCCCGATACGAGCAACAATTGGATTTTTTTTGAAAAAAATTAAAAGTGATGTAAAAACACATCTGTGTTGATTTCCGACTTTTCCTGAGTAATGCTACTTTGCTAGCTGCTCAGTGCTCACGATACGAGAACAATTGGATTTTTTTGAAAAATTTAAAAGTGATGTCAAAACACATCTGTGTTGATTTCCGACTTTTCCTGAGTAATGCTACCTTGCTAACTGCTCAATGCTCACGATACGAGAACAATTGGATTTTTTTGAAAAATTTAAAAGTGATGTAAAAACACATCTGTGTTGATTTCCGACTGTTCCTGAGTAAATGCTACCTTGCTAGTTGCTCCTGCGCCCAATACGAGAACAATTTGATTTTTTTGAAAAATTTAAAAGTGATGTAAAAACACATCTGTGTTGATTTCCGACTTTTCCTGAGTAATGCTACCTTGCTAGTTGCTCCTGCGCCCGATACGAGCAACAATTGGATTTTTTTTGAAAAAAATTAAAAGTGATGTAAAAACACATCTGTGTTGATTTCCGACTTTTCCTGAGTAATGCTACTTTGCTAGCTGCTCAGTGCTCACGATACGAGAACAATTGGATTTTTTTGAAAAATTTAAAAGTGATGTCAAAACACATCTGTGTTGATTTCCGACTTTTCCTGAGTAATGCTACCTTGCTAACTGCTCAATGCTCACGATACGAGAACAATTGGATTTTTTTGAAAAATTTAAAAGTGATGTAAAAACACATCTGTGTTGATTTCCGACTTTTCCTGAGTAATGCTACCTTGCTAGCGGCTCAATGCTCACGATACGAGAACAATTGGATTTTTTTTGAAAAATTTAAAAGTGATGTAAAAACACATCTGTGTTGATTTCCGACTTTTCCTGAGTAATGCTACCTTGCTAGCGGCTCAATGCTCACGATACGAGAACAATTGGATTTTTTTTGAAAAATTTAAAAGTGATGTAAAAATACATCTGTGTTGATTTCCGACTGTTCCTGAGTAAATGCTACCTTGCTAGTTGCTCCTGCGCCCAATACGATCAACAATTGGATTTGTTTGAAAAATTTAAAAGTGATGTAAAAACACATTTGTGTTGATTTCCGAATTTTCCTGAGTAATGCAATCTTGCTAGTTGCTTCCCTGCGCCCGATACGAGAACAATTGGATTTTTTTGAAAAATTTAAAAGTGATGTAAAAATACATCTGTGTTGATTTCCGACTGTTCCTGAGTAAATGCTACCTTGCTAGTTGCTCCTGCGCCCAATACGAGAACAATTTGATTTTTTTGAAAAATTTAAAAGTGATGTAAAAACACATCTGTGTTGATTTCCGACTTTTCCTGAGTAATGCTACCTTGCTAGTTGCTCCTGCGCCCGATACGAGCAACAATTGGATTTTTTTTGAAAAAAATTAAAAGTGATGTAAAAACACATCTGTGTTGATTTCCGACTTTTCCTGAGCAATGCTACTTTGCTAGCTGCTCAGTGCTCACGATACGAGAACAATTGGATTTTTTTGAAAAATTTAAAAGTGATGTCAAAACACATCTGTGTTGATTTCCGACTTTTCCTGAGTAATGCTACCTTGCTAACTGCTCAATGCTCACGATACGAGAACAATTGGATTTTTTTGAAAAATTTAAAAGTGATGTAAAAATACATCTGTGTTGATTTCCGACTTTTCCTGAGTAATGCTACCTTGCTAGTTGCACCTGCGCCCGATACGAGCAACAATTGGATTTTTTAGAAAAAAGTTAAAAGTGATGTAAAAACACATCTGTGTTGATTTCCGACTTTTCCTGAGTAATGCTACCTTGTTAACTGCTCAATGCTCCCGATACGAGAACAATTGGATTTTTTTGAAAAATTTAAAAGTTATGTAAAAACACATCTGTGTTGATTTCCGACTTTTCCTGAGTAATGCTACTTTGCTAGCTGGTCAATGCTCACGATACGAGAACAATTGGATTTTTTTGAAAAATTTAAAAGTGATGTCAAAACACATCTGTGTTGATTTCCGACTTTTCCTGAGTAATGCTACCTTGCTAACTGCTCAATGCTCACGATACGAGAACAATTGGATTTTTTTGAAAAATTTAAAAGTGATGTAAAAATACATCTGTGTTGATTTCCGACTTTTCCTGAGTAATGCTACCTTGCTAGTTGCACCTGCGCCCGATACGAGCAACAATTGGATTTTTTTTGAAAAAAATTAAAAGTGATGTAAAAACACATCTGTGTTGATTTCCGACTTTTCCTGAGTAATGCTACCTTGCTAACTGCTCAATGCTCACGATACGAGAACAATTGGATTTTTTTGAAAAATTTAAAAGTGATGTCAAAACACATCTGTGTTGATTTCCGACTTTTCCTGAGTAATGCTACCTTGCTAACTGCTCAATGCTCACGATACGAGAACAATTGGATTTTTTTGAAAAATTTAAAAGTGATGTAAAAATACATCTGTGTTGATTTCCGACTTTTCCTGAGTAATGCTACCTTGCTAGTTGCACCTGCGCCCGATACGAGCAACAATTGGATTTTTTTGAAAAAAGTTAAAAGTGATGTAAAAACACATCTGTGTTGATTTCCGACTTTTCCTGAGTAATGCTACCTTGTTAACTGCTCAATGCTCCCGATACGAGAACAATTGGATTTTTTTGAAAAATTTAAAAGTTATGTAAAAACACATCTGTGTTGATTTCCGACTTTTCCTGAGTAATGCTACTTTGCTAGCTGGTCAATGCTCACGATACGAGAACAATTGGATTTTTTTGAAAAATTTAAAAGTGATGTAAAAACACATCTGTGTTGATTTCCGACTTTTCCTGAGTAATGCTACCTTGCTAGCGGCTCAATGCTCACGATACGAGAACAATTGGATTTTTTTTGAAAAATTTAAAAGTGATGTAAAAATACATCTGTGTTGATTTCCGACTGTTCCTGAGTAAATGCTACCTTGCTAGTTGCTCCTGCGCCCAATACGATCAACAATTGGATTTTTTTGAAAAATTTAAAAGTGATGTAAAAACACATTTGTGTTGATTTCCGAATTTTCCTGAGTAATGCAATCTTGCTAGTTGCTTCCCTGCGCCCGATACGAGAACAATTGGATTTTTTTGAAAAATTTAAAAGTGATGTAAAAATACATCTGTGTTGATTTCCGACTGTTCCTGAGTAAATGGTACCTTGCTAGTTGCTCCTGCGCCCAATACGAGAACAATTTGATTTTTTTGAAAAATTTAAAAGTGATGTAAAAACACATCTGTGTTGATTTCCGACTTTTCCTGAGTAATGCTACCTTGCTAGTTGCTCCTGCGCCCGATACGAGCAACAATTGGATTTTTTTTGAAAAAAATTAAAAGTGATGTAAAAACACATCTGTGTTGATTTCCGACTTTTCCTGAGCAATGCTACTTTGCTAGCTGCTCAGTGCTCACGATACGAGAACAATTGGATTTTTTTGAAAAATTTAAAAGTGATGTCAAAACACATCTGTGTTGATTTCCGACTTTTCCTGAGTAATGCTACCTTGCTAACTGCTCAATGCTCACGATACGAGAACAATTGGATTTTTTTGAAAAATTTAAAAGTGATGTAAAAATACATCTGTGTTGATTTCCGACTTTTCCTGAGTAATGCTACCTTGCTAGTTGCACCTGCGCCCGATACGAGCAACAATTGGATTTTTTTGAAAAAAGTTAAAAGTGATGTAAAAACACATCTGTGTTGATTTCCGACTTTTCCTGAGTAATGCTACCTTGTTAACTGCTCAATGCTCCCGATACGAGAACAATTGGATTTTTTTGAAAAATTTAAAAGTTATGTAAAAACACATCTGTGTTGATTTCCGACTTTTCCTGAGTAATGCTACTTTGCTAGCTGGTCAATGCTCACGATACGAGAACAATTGGATTTTTTTGAAAAAATTTAAAAGTGATGTAAAAACACATCTGTGTTGATTTCCGACTTTTCCTGAGTAATGCTACCTTGCTAGCGGCTCAATGCTCACGATACGAGAACAATTGGATTTTTTTTGAAAAATTTAAAAGTGATGTAAAAACACATCTGTGTTGATTTCCGACTTTTCCTGAGTAATGCTACCTTGCTAGCGGCTCAATGCTCACGATACGAGAACAATTGGATTTTTTTTGAAAAATTTAAAAGTGATGTAAAAACACATCTGTGTTGATTTCCGACTTTTCCTGAGTAATGCTACCTTGCTAGTTGCTCCTGCGCACAATACGATCAACAATTGGATTTTTTTGAAAAATTTAAAAGTGATGTAAAAACACATCTGTGTTGATTTCCGAATTTTCCTGAGTAATGCAATCTTGCTAGTTGCTTCCCTGCGCCCGATACGAGAACAATTGGATTTTTTTGAAAAATTTAAAAGTGATGTAAAAATACATCTGTGTTGATTTCCGACTGTTCCTGAGTAAATGCTACCTTGCTAGTTGCTCCTGCGCCCAATACGAGAACAATTTGATTTTTTTGAAAAATTTAAAAGTGATGTAAAAACACATCTGTGTTGATTTCCGACTTTTCCTGAGTAATGCTACCTTGCTAGTTGCTCCTGCGCCCGATACGAGCAACAATTGGATTTTTTTTGAAAAAAATTAAAAGTGATGTAAAAACACATCTGTGTTGATTTCCGACTTTTCCTGAGTAATGCTACTTTGCTAGCTGCTCAGTGCTCACGATACGAGAACAATTGGATTTTTTTGAAAAATTTAAAAGTGATGTCAAAACACATCTGTGTTGATTTCCGACTTTTCCTGAGTAATGCTACCTTGCTAACTGCTCAATGCTCACGATACGAGAACAATTGGATTTTTTTGAAAAATTTAAAAGTGATGTAAAAACACATCTGTGTTGATTTCCGACTGTTCCTGAGTAAATGCTACCTTGCTAGTTGCTCCTGCGCCCAATACGAGAACAATTTGATTTTTTTGAAAAATTTAAAAGTGATGTAAAAACACATCTGTGTTGATTTCCGACTTTTCCTGAGTAATGCTACCTTGCTAGTTGCTCCTGCGCCCGATACGAGCAACAATTGGATTTTTTTTGAAAAAAATTAAAAGTGATGTAAAAACACATCTGTGTTGATTTCCGACTTTTCCTGAGTAATGCTACTTTGCTAGCTGCTCAGTGCTCACGATACGAGAACAATTGGATTTTTTTGAAAAATTTAAAAGTGATGTCAAAACACATCTGTGTTGATTTCCGACTTTTCCTGAGTAATGCTACCTTGCTAACTGCTCAATGCTCACGATACGAGAACAATTGGATTTTTTTGAAAAATTTAAAAGTGATGTAAAAACACATCTGTGTTGATTTCCGACTTTTCCTGAGTAATGCTACCTTGCTAGCGGCTCAATGCTCACGATACGAGAACAATTGGATTTTTTTTGAAAAATTTAAAAGTGATGTAAAAACACATCTGTGTTGATTTCCGACTTTTCCTGAGTAATGCTACCTTGCTAGCGGCTCAATGCTCACGATACGAGAACAATTGGATTTTTTTTGAAAAATTTAAAAGTGATGTAAAAATACATCTGTGTTGATTTCCGACTGTTCCTGAGTAAATGCTACCTTGCTAGTTGCTCCTGCGCCCAATACGATCAACAATTGGATTTGTTTGAAAAATTTAAAAGTGATGTAAAAACACATTTGTGTTGATTTCCGAATTTTCCTGAGTAATGCAATCTTGCTAGTTGCTTCCCTGCGCCCGATACGAGAACAATTGGATTTTTTTGAAAAATTTAAAAGTGATGTAAAAATACATCTGTGTTGATTTCCGACTGTTCCTGAGTAAATGCTACCTTGCTAGTTGCTCCTGCGCCCAATACGAGAACAATTTGATTTTTTTGAAAAATTTAAAAGTGATGTAAAAACACATCTGTGTTGATTTCCGACTTTTCCTGAGTAATGCTACCTTGCTAGTTGCTCCTGCGCCCGATACGAGCAACAATTGGATTTTTTTTGAAAAAAATTAAAAGTGATGTAAAAACACATCTGTGTTGATTTCCGACTTTTCCTGAGCAATGCTACTTTGCTAGCTGCTCAGTGCTCACGATACGAGAACAATTGGATTTTTTTGAAAAATTTAAAAGTGATGTCAAAACACATCTGTGTTGATTTCCGACTTTTCCTGAGTAATGCTACCTTGCTAACTGCTCAATGCTCACGATACGAGAACAATTGGATTTTTTTGAAAAATTTAAAAGTGATGTAAAAATACATCTGTGTTGATTTCCGACTTTTCCTGAGTAATGCTACCTTGCTAGTTGCACCTGCGCCCGATACGAGCAACAATTGGATTTTTTAGAAAAAAGTTAAAAGTGATGTAAAAACACATCTGTGTTGATTTCCGACTTTTCCTGAGTAATGCTACCTTGTTAACTGCTCAATGCTCCCGATACGAGAACAATTGGATTTTTTTGAAAAATTTAAAAGTTATGTAAAAACACATCTGTGTTGATTTCCGACTTTTCCTGAGTAATGCTACTTTGCTAGCTGGTCAATGCTCACGATACGAGAACAATTGGATTTTTTTGAAAAATTTAAAAGTGATGTCAAAACACATCTGTGTTGATTTCCGACTTTTCCTGAGTAATGCTACCTTGCTAACTGCTCAATGCTCACGATACGAGAACAATTGGATTTTTTTGAAAAATTTAAAAGTGATGTAAAAATACATCTGTGTTGATTTCCGACTTTTCCTGAGTAATGCTACCTTGCTAGTTGCACCTGCGCCCGATACGAGCAACAATTGGATTTTTTTTGAAAAAAATTAAAAGTGATGTAAAAACACATCTGTGTTGATTTCCGACTTTTCCTGAGTAATGCTACCTTGCTAACTGCTCAATGCTCACGATACGAGAACAATTGGATTTTTTTGAAAAATTTAAAAGTGATGTCAAAACACATCTGTGTTGATTTCCGACTTTTCCTGAGTAATGCTACCTTGCTAACTGCTCAATGCTCACGATACGAGAACAATTGGATTTTTTTGAAAAATTTAAAAGTGATGTAAAAATACATCTGTGTTGATTTCCGACTTTTCCTGAGTAATGCTACCTTGCTAGTTGCACCTGCGCCCGATACGAGCAACAATTGGATTTTTTTGAAAAAAGTTAAAAGTGATGTAAAAACACATCTGTGTTGATTTCCGACTTTTCCTGAGTAATGCTACCTTGTTAACTGCTCAATGCTCCCGATACGAGAACAATTGGATTTTTTTGAAAAATTTAAAAGTTATGTAAAAACACATCTGTGTTGATTTCCGACTTTTCCTGAGTAATGCTACTTTGCTAGCTGGTCAATGCTCACGATACGAGAACAATTGGATTTTTTTGAAAAATTTAAAAGTGATGTAAAAACACATCTGTGTTGATTTCCGACTTTTCCTGAGTAATGCTACCTTGCTAGCGGCTCAATGCTCACGATACGAGAACAATTGGATTTTTTTTGAAAAATTTAAAAGTGATGTAAAAATACATCTGTGTTGATTTCCGACTGTTCCTGAGTAAATGCTACCTTGCTAGTTGCTCCTGCGCCCAATACGATCAACAATTGGATTTTTTTGAAAAATTTAAAAGTGATGTAAAAACACATTTGTGTTGATTTCCGAATTTTCCTGAGTAATGCAATCTTGCTAGTTGCTTCCCTGCGCCCGATACGAGAACAATTGGATTTTTTTGAAAAATTTAAAAGTGATGTAAAAATACATCTGTGTTGATTTCCGACTGTTCCTGAGTAAATGGTACCTTGCTAGTTGCTCCTGCGCCCAATACGAGAACAATTTGATTTTTTTGAAAAATTTAAAAGTGATGTAAAAACACATCTGTGTTGATTTCCGACTTTTCCTGAGTAATGCTACCTTGCTAGTTGCTCCTGCGCCCGATACGAGCAACAATTGGATTTTTTTTGAAAAAAATTAAAAGTGATGTAAAAACACATCTGTGTTGATTTCCGACTTTTCCTGAGCAATGCTACTTTGCTAGCTGCTCAGTGCTCACGATACGAGAACAATTGGATTTTTTTGAAAAATTTAAAAGTGATGTCAAAACACATCTGTGTTGATTTCCGACTTTTCCTGAGTAATGCTACCTTGCTAACTGCTCAATGCTCACGATACGAGAACAATTGGATTTTTTTGAAAAATTTAAAAGTGATGTAAAAATACATCTGTGTTGATTTCCGACTTTTCCTGAGTAATGCTACCTTGCTAGTTGCACCTGCGCCCGATACGAGCAACAATTGGATTTTTTTGAAAAAAGTTAAAAGTGATGTAAAAACACATCTGTGTTGATTTCCGACTTTTCCTGAGTAATGCTACCTTGTTAACTGCTCAATGCTCCCGATACGAGAACAATTGGATTTTTTTGAAAAATTTAAAAGTTATGTAAAAACACATCTGTGTTGATTTCCGACTTTTCCTGAGTAATGCTACTTTGCTAGCTGGTCAATGCTCACGATACGAGAACAATTGGATTTTTTTGAAAAAATTTAAAAGTGATGTAAAAACACATCTGTGTTGATTTCCGACTTTTCCTGAGTAATGCTACCTTGCTAGCGGCTCAATGCTCACGATACGAGAACAATTGGATTTTTTTTGAAAAATTTAAAAGTGATGTAAAAACACATCTGTGTTGATTTCCGACTTTTCCTGAGTAATGCTACCTTGCTAGCGGCTCAATGCTCACGATACGAGAACAATTGGATTTTTTTTGAAAAATTTAAAAGTGATGTAAAAACACATCTGTGTTGATTTCCGACTTTTCCTGAGTAATGCTACCTTGCTAGTTGCTCCTGCGCCCAATACGATCAACAATTGGATTTTTTTGAAAAATTTAAAAGTGATGTAAAAACACATCTGTGTTGATTTCCGAATTTTCCTGAGTAATGCAATCTTGCTAGTTGCTTCCCTGCGCCCGATACGAGAACAATTGGATTTTTTTGAAAAATTTAAAAGTGATGTAAAAATACATCTGTGTTGATTTCCGACTGTTCCTGAGTAAATGCTACCTTGCTAGTTGCTCCTGCGCCCAATACGAGAACAATTTGATTTTTTTGAAAAATTTAAAAGTGATGTAAAAACACATCTGTGTTGATTTCCGACTTTTCCTGAGTAATGCTACCTTGCTAGTTGCTCCTGCGCCCGATACGAGCAACAATTGGATTTTTTTTGAAAAAAATTAAAAGTGATGTAAAAACACATCTGTGTTGATTTCCGACTTTTCCTGAGTAATGCTACTTTGCTAGCTGCTCAGTGCTCACGATACGAGAACAATTGGATTTTTTTGAAAAATTTAAAAGTGATGTCAAAACACATCTGTGTTGATTTCCGACTTTTCCTGAGTAATGCTACCTTGCTAACTGCTCAATGCTCACGATACGAGAACAATTGGATTTTTTTGAAAAATTTAAAAGTGATGTAAAAACACATCTGTGTTGATTTCCGACTGTTCCTGAGTAAATGCTACCTTGCTAGTTGCTCCTGCGCCCAATACGAGAACAATTTGATTTTTTTGAAAAATTTAAAAGTGATGTAAAAACACATCTGTGTTGATTTCCGACTTTTCCTGAGTAATGCTACCTTGCTAGTTGCTCCTGCGCCCGATACGAGCAACAATTGGATTTTTTTTGAAAAAAATTAAAAGTGATGTAAAAACACATCTGTGTTGATTTCCGACTTTTCCTGAGTAATGCTACTTTGCTAGCTGCTCAGTGCTCACGATACGAGAACAATTGGATTTTTTTGAAAAATTTAAAAGTGATGTCAAAACACATCTGTGTTGATTTCCGACTTTTCCTGAGTAATGCTACCTTGCTAACTGCTCAATGCTCACGATACGAGAACAATTGGATTTTTTTGAAAAATTTAAAAGTGATGTAAAAACACATCTGTGTTGATTTCCGACTTTTCCTGAGTAATGCTACCTTGCTAGCGGCTCAATGCTCACGATACGAGAACAATTGGATTTTTTTTGAAAAATTTAAAAGTGATGTAAAAACACATCTGTGTTGATTTCCGACTTTTCCTGAGTAATGCTACCTTGCTAGCGGCTCAATGCTCACGATACGAGAACAATTGGATTTTTTTTGAAAAATTTAAAAGTGATGTAAAAACACATCTGTGTTGATTTCCGACTTTTCCTGAGTAATGCTACCTTGCTAGCGGCTCAATGCTCACGATACGAGAACAATTGGATTTTTTTTGAAAAATTTAAAAGTGATGTAAAAACACATCTGTGTTGATTTCCGACTTTTCCTGAGTAATGCTACCTTGCTAGTTGCTCCTGCGCCCAATACGATCAACAATTGGATTTTTTTGAAAAATTTAAAAGTGATGTAAAAACACATTTGTGTTGATTTCCGAATTTTCCTGAGTAATGCAATCTTGCTAGTTGCTTCCCTGCGCCCGATACGAGAACAATTGGATTTTTTTGAAAAATTTAAAAGTGATGTAAAAATACATCTGTGTTGATTTCCGACTGTTCCTGAGTAAATGCTACCTTGCTAGTTGCTCCTGCGCCCAATACGAGAACAATTTGATTTTTTTGAAAAATTTAAAAGTGATGTAAAAACACATCTGTGTTGATTTCCGACTTTTCCTGAGTAATGCTACCTTGCTAGTTGCTCCTGCGCCCGATACGAGCAACAATTGGATTTTTTTTGAAAAAAATTAAAAGTGATGTAAAAACACATCTGTGTTGATTTCCGACTTTTCCTGAGCAATGCTACTTTGCTAGCTGCTCAGTGCTCACGATACGAGAACAATTGGATTTTTTTGAAAAATTTAAAAGTGATGTCAAAACACATCTGTGTTGATTCCCGACTTTTCCTGAGTAATGCTACCTTGCTAACTGCTCAATGCTCCCGATACGAGAACAATTGGATTTTTTTGAAAATTTTAAAAGTGATGTAAAAATACATCTGTGTTGATTTCCGACTGTTCCTGAGTAAATGCTACCTTGCTAGTTGCTCCTGCGCCCAATACGAGAACAATTTGATTTTTTTGAAAAATTTAAAAGTGATGTAAAAACACATCTGTGTTGATTTCCGACTTTTCCTGAGTAATGCTACCTTGCTAGTTGCTCCTGCGCCCGATACGAGCAACAATTGGATTTTTTTTGAAAAAAATTAAAAGTGATGTAAAAACACATCTGTGTTGATTTCCGACTTTTCCTGAGCAATGCTACTTTGCTAGCTGCTCAGTGCTCACGATACGAGAACAATTGGATTTTTTTGAAAAATATTAAAAGTGATGTCAAAACACATCTGTGTTGATTTCCGACTTTTCCTGAGTAATGCTACCTTGCTAACTGCTCAATGCTCACGATACGAGAACAATTGGATTTTTTTGAAAAATTTAAAAGTGATGTAAAAATACATCTGTGTTGATTTCCGACTTTTCCTGAGTAATGCTACCTTGCTAGTTGCACCTGCGCCCGATACGAGCAACAATTGGATTTTTTTGAAAAAAGTTAAAAGTGATGTAAAAACACATCTGTGTTGATTTCCGACTTTTCCTGAGTAATGCTACCTTGTTAACTGCTCAATGCTCCCGATACGAGAACAATTGGATTTTTTTGAAAAATTTAAAAGTTATGTAAAAACACATCTGTGTTGATTTCCGACTTTTCCTGAGTAATGCTACTTTGCTAGCTGGTCAATGCTCACGATACGAGAACAATTGGATTTTTTTGAAAAAATTTAAAAGTGATGTAAAAACACATCTGTGTTGATTTCCGACTTTTCCTGAGTAATGCTACCTTGCTAGCGGCTCAATGCTCACGATACGAGAACAATTGGATTTTTTTTGAAAAATTTAAAAGTGATGTAAAAACACATCTGTGTTGATTTCCGACTTTTCCTGAGTAATGCTACCTTGCTAGCGGCTCAATGCTCACGATACGAGAACAATTGGATTTTTTTTGAAAAATTTAAAAGTGATGTAAAAACACATCTGTGTTGATTTCCGACTTTTCCTGAGTAATGCTACCTTGCTAGTTGCACCTGCGCCCGATACGAGCAACAATTGGATTTTTTTGAAAAAAGTTAAAAGTGATGTAAAAACACATCTGTGTTGATTTCCGACTTTTCCTGAGTAATGCTACCTTGTTAACTGCTCAATGCTCCCGATACGAGAACAATTGGATTTTTTTGAAAAATTTAAAAGTTATGTAAAAACACATCTGTGTTGATTTCCGACTTTTCCTGAGTAATGCTACTTTGCTAGCTGGTCAATGCTCACGATACGAGAACAATTGGATTTTTTTGAAAAATTTAAAAGTGATGTAAAAACACATCTGTGTTGATTTCCGACTTTTCCTGAGTAATGCTACCTTGCTAGCGGCTCAATGCTCACGATACGAGAACAATTGGATTTTTTTTGAAAAATTTAAAAGTGATGTAAAAATACATCTGTGTTGATTTCCGACTGTTCCTGAGTAAATGCTACCTTGCTAGTTGCTCCTGCGCCCAATACGATCAACAATTGGATTTTTTTGAAAAATTTAAAAGTGATGTAAAAACACATTTGTGTTGATTTCCGAATTTTCCTGAGTAATGCAATCTTGCTAGTTGCTTCCCTGCGCCCGATACGAGAACAATTGGATTTTTTTGAAAAATTTAAAAGTGATGTAAAAATACATCTGTGTTGATTTCCGACTGTTCCTGAGTAAATGGTACCTTGCTAGTTGCTCCTGCGCCCAATACGAGAACAATTTGATTTTTTTGAAAAATTTAAAAGTGATGTAAAAACACATCTGTGTTGATTTCCGACTTTTCCTGAGTAATGCTACCTTGCTAGTTGCTCCTGCGCCCGATACGAGCAACAATTGGATTTTTTTTGAAAAAAATTAAAAGTGATGTAAAAACACATCTGTGTTGATTTCCGACTTTTCCTGAGCAATGCTACTTTGCTAGCTGCTCAGTGCTCACGATACGAGAACAATTGGATTTTTTTGAAAAATTTAAAAGTGATGTCAAAACACATCTGTGTTGATTTCCGACTTTTCCTGAGTAATGCTACCTTGCTAACTGCTCAATGCTCACGATACGAGAACAATTGGATTTTTTTGAAAAATTTAAAAGTGATGTAAAAATACATCTGTGTTGATTTCCGACTTTTCCTGAGTAATGCTACCTTGCTAGTTGCACCTGCGCCCGATACGAGCAACAATTGGATTTTTTTGAAAAAAGTTAAAAGTGATGTAAAAACACATCTGTGTTGATTTCCGACTTTTCCTGAGTAATGCTACCTTGTTAACTGCTCAATGCTCCCGATACGAGAACAATTGGATTTTTTTGAAAAATTTAAAAGTTATGTAAAAACACATCTGTGTTGATTTCCGACTTTTCCTGAGTAATGCTACTTTGCTAGCTGGTCAATGCTCACGATACGAGAACAATTGGATTTTTTTGAAAAAATTTAAAAGTGATGTAAAAACACATCTGTGTTGATTTCCGACTTTTCCTGAGTAATGCTACCTTGCTAGCGGCTCAATGCTCACGATACGAGAACAATTGGATTTTTTTTGAAAAATTTAAAAGTGATGTAAAAACACATCTGTGTTGATTTCCGACTTTTCCTGAGTAATGCTACCTTGCTAGCGGCTCAATGCTCACGATACGAGAACAATTGGATTTTTTTTGAAAAATTTAAAAGTGATGTAAAAACACATCTGTGTTGATTTCCGACTTTTCCTGAGTAATGCTACCTTGCTAGTTGCTCCTGCGCACAATACGATCAACAATTGGATTTTTTTGAAAAATTTAAAAGTGATGTAAAAACACATCTGTGTTGATTTCCGAATTTTCCTGAGTAATGCAATCTTGCTAGTTGCTTCCCTGCGCCCGATACGAGAACAATTGGATTTTTTTGAAAAATTTAAAAGTGATGTAAAAATACATCTGTGTTGATTTCCGACTGTTCCTGAGTAAATGCTACCTTGCTAGTTGCTCCTGCGCCCAATACGAGAACAATTTGATTTTTTTGAAAAATTTAAAAGTGATGTAAAAACACATCTGTGTTGATTTCCGACTTTTCCTGAGTAATGCTACCTTGCTAGTTGCTCCTGCGCCCGATACGAGCAACAATTGGATTTTTTTTGAAAAAAATTAAAAGTGATGTAAAAACACATCTGTGTTGATTTCCGACTTTTCCTGAGTAATGCTACTTTGCTAGCTGCTCAGTGCTCACGATACGAGAACAATTGGATTTTTTTGAAAAATTTAAAAGTGATGTCAAAACACATCTGTGTTGATTTCCGACTTTTCCTGAGTAATGCTACCTTGCTAACTGCTCAATGCTCACGATACGAGAACAATTGGATTTTTTTGAAAAATTTAAAAGTGATGTAAAAACACATCTGTGTTGATTTCCGACTGTTCCTGAGTAAATGCTACCTTGCTAGTTGCTCCTGCGCCCAATACGAGAACAATTTGATTTTTTTGAAAAATTTAAAAGTGATGTAAAAACACATCTGTGTTGATTTCCGACTTTTCCTGAGTAATGCTACCTTGCTAGTTGCTCCTGCGCCCGATACGAGCAACAATTGGATTTTTTTTGAAAAAAATTAAAAGTGATGTAAAAACACATCTGTGTTGATTTCCGACTTTTCCTGAGTAATGCTACTTTGCTAGCTGCTCAGTGCTCACGATACGAGAACAATTGGATTTTTTTGAAAAATTTAAAAGTGATGTCAAAACACATCTGTGTTGATTTCCGACTTTTCCTGAGTAATGCTACCTTGCTAACTGCTCAATGCTCACGATACGAGAACAATTGGATTTTTTTGAAAAATTTAAAAGTGATGTAAAAACACATCTGTGTTGATTTCCGACTTTTCCTGAGTAATGCTACCTTGCTAGCGGCTCAATGCTCACGATACGAGAACAATTGGATTTTTTTTGAAAAATTTAAAAGTGATGTAAAAACACATCTGTGTTGATTTCCGACTTTTCCTGAGTAATGCTACCTTGCTAGCGGCTCAATGCTCACGATACGAGAACAATTGGATTTTTTTTGAAAAATTTAAAAGTGATGTAAAAATACATCTGTGTTGATTTCCGACTGTTCCTGAGTAAATGCTACCTTGCTAGTTGCTCCTGCGCCCAATACGATCAACAATTGGATTTGTTTGAAAAATTTAAAAGTGATGTAAAAACACATTTGTGTTGATTTCCGAATTTTCCTGAGTAATGCAATCTTGCTAGTTGCTTCCCTGCGCCCGATACGAGAACAATTGGATTTTTTTGAAAAATTTAAAAGTGATGTAAAAATACATCTGTGTTGATTTCCGACTGTTCCTGAGTAAATGCTACCTTGCTAGTTGCTCCTGCGCCCAATACGAGAACAATTTGATTTTTTTGAAAAATTTAAAAGTGATGTAAAAACACATCTGTGTTGATTTCCGACTTTTCCTGAGTAATGCTACCTTGCTAGTTGCTCCTGCGCCCGATACGAGCAACAATTGGATTTTTTTTGAAAAAAATTAAAAGTGATGTAAAAACACATCTGTGTTGATTTCCGACTTTTCCTGATCAATGCTACTTTGCTAGCTGCTCAGTGCTCACGATACGAGAACAATTGGATTTTTTTGAAAAATTTAAAAGTGATGTCAAAACACATCTGTGTTGATTTCCGACTTTTCCTGAGTAATGCTACCTTGCTAACTGCTCAATGCTCACGATACGAGAACAATTGGATTTTTTTGAAAAATTGAAAAGTGATGTAAAAATACATCTGTGTTGATTTCCGACTTTTCCTGAGTAATGCTACCTTGCTAGTTGCACCTGCGCCCGATACGAGCAACAATTGGATTTTTTTGAAAAAAGTTAAAAGTGATGTAAAAACACATCTGTGTTGATTTCCGACTTTTCCTGAGTAATGCTACCTTGTTAACTGCTCAATGCTCCCGATACGAGAACAATTGGATTTTTTTGAAAAATTTAAAAGTTATGTAAAAACACATCTGTGTTGATTTCCGACTTTTCCTGAGTAATGCTACTTTGCTAGCTGGTCAATGCTCACGATACGAGAACAATTGGATTTTTTTGAAAAAATTTAAAAGTGATGTAAAAACACATCTGTGTTGATTTCCGACTTTTCCTGAGTAATGCTACCTTGCTAGCGGCTCAATGCTCACGATACGAGAACAATTGGATTTTTTTTGAAAAATTTAAAAGTGATGTAAAAACACATCTGTGTTGATTTCCGACTTTTCCTGAGTAATGCTACCTTGCTAGCGGCTCAATGCTCACGATACGAGAACAATTGGATTTTTTTTGAAAAATTTAAAAGTGATGTAAAAACACATCTGTGTTGATTTCCGACTTTTCCTGAGTAATGCTACCTTGCTAGTTGCTCCTGCGCCCAATACGATCAACAATTGGATTTTTTTGAAAAATTTAAAAGTGATGTAAAAACACATCTGTGTTGATTTCCGAATTTTCCTGAGTAATGCAATCTTGCTAGTTGCTTCCCTGCGCCCGATACGAGAACAATTGGATTTTTTTGAAAAATTTAAAAGTGATGTAAAAATACATCTGTGTTGATTTCCGACTGTTCCTGAGTAAATGCTACCTTGCTAGTTGCTCCTGCGCCCAATACGAGAACAATTTGATTTTTTTGAAAAATTTAAAAGTGATGTAAAAACACATCTGTGTTGATTTCCGACTTTTCCTGAGTAATGCTACCTTGCTAGTTGCTCCTGCGCCCGATACGAGCAACAATTGGATTTTTTTTGAAAAAAATTAAAAGTGATGTAAAAACACATCTGTGTTGATTTCCGACTTTTCCTGAGTAATGCTACTTTGCTAGCTGCTCAGTGCTCACGATACGAGAACAATTGGATTTTTTTGAAAAATTTAAAAGTGATGTCAAAACACATCTGTGTTGATTTCCGACTTTTCCTGAGTAATGCTACCTTGCTAACTGCTCAATGCTCACGATACGAGAACAATTGGATTTTTTTGAAAAATTTAAAAGTGATGTAAAAACACATCTGTGTTGATTTCCGACTGTTCCTGAGTAAATGCTACCTTGCTAGTTGCTCCTGCGCCCAATACGAGAACAATTTGATTTTTTTGAAAAATTTAAAAGTGATGTAAAAACACATCTGTGTTGATTTCCGACTTTTCCTGAGTAATGCTACCTTGCTAGTTGCTCCTGCGCCCGATACGAGCAACAATTGGATTTTTTTTGAAAAAAATTAAAAGTGATGTAAAAACACATCTGTGTTGATTTCCGACTTTTCCTGAGTAATGCTACTTTGCTAGCTGCTCAGTGCTCACGATACGAGAACAATTGGATTTTTTTGAAAAATTTAAAAGTGATGTCAAAACACATCTGTGTTGATTTCCGACTTTTCCTGAGTAATGCTACCTTGCTAACTGCTCAATGCTCACGATACGAGAACAATTGGATTTTTTTGAAAAATTTAAAAGTGATGTAAAAACACATCTGTGTTGATTTCCGACTTTTCCTGAGTAATGCTACCTTGCTAGCGGCTCAATGCTCACGATACGAGAACAATTGGATTTTTTTTTGAAAAATTTAAAAGTGATGTAAAAACACATCTGTGTTGATTTCCGACTTTTCCTGAGTAATGCTACCTTGCTAGCGGCTCAATGCTCACGATACGAGAACAATTGGATTTTTTTTGAAAAATTTAAAAGTGATGTAAAAACACATCTGTGTTGATTTCCGACTTTTCCTGAGTAATGCTACCTTGCTAGCGGCTCAATGCTCACGATACGAGAACAATTGGATTTTTTTTGAAAAATTTAAAAGTGATGTAAAAACACATCTGTGTTGATTTCCGACTTTTCCTGAGTAATGCTACCTTGCTAGTTGCTCCTGCGCCCAATACGATCAACAATTGGATTTTTTTGAAAAATTTAAAAGTGATGTAAAAACACATTTGTGTTGATTTCCGAATTTTCCTGAGTAATGCAATCTTGCTAGTTGCTTCCCTGCGCCCGATACGAGAACAATTGGATTTTTTTGAAAAATTTAAAAGTGATGTAAAAATACATCTGTGTTGATTTCCGACTGTTCCTGAGTAAATGCTACCTTGCTAGTTGCTCCTGCGCCCAATACGAGAACAATTTGATTTTTTTGAAAAATTTAAAAGTGATGTAAAAACACATCTGTGTTGATTTCCGACTTTTCCTGAGTAATGCTACCTTGCTAGTTGCTCCTGCGCCCGATACGAGCAACAATTGGATTTTTTTTGAAAAAAATTAAAAGTGATGTAAAAACACATCTGTGTTGATTTCCGACTTTTCCTGAGCAATGCTACTTTGCTAGCTGCTCAGTGCTCACGATACGAGAACAATTGGATTTTTTTGAAAAATTTAAAAGTGATGTCAAAACACATCTGTGTTGATTCCCGACTTTTCCTGAGTAATGCTACCTTGCTAACTGCTCAATGCTCCCGATACGAGAACAATTGGATTTTTTTGAAAAATTTAAAAGTGATGTAAAAATACATCTGTGTTGATTTCCGACTGTTCCTGAGTAAATGCTACCTTGCTAGTTGCTCCTGCGCCCAATACGAGAACAATTTGATTTTTTTGAAAAATTTAAAAGTGATGTAAAAACACATCTGTGTTGATTTCCGACTTTTCCTGAGTAATGCTACCTTGCTAGTTGCTCCTGCGCCCGATACGAGCAACAATTGGATTTTTTTTGAAAAAAATTAAAAGTGATGTAAAAACACATCTGTGTTGATTTCCGACTTTTCCTGAGCAATGCTACTTTGCTAGCTGCTCAGTGCTCACGATACGAGAACAATTGGATTTTTTTGAAAAATTTAAAAGTGATGTCAAAACACATCTGTGTTGATTTCCGACTTTTCCTGAGTAATGCTACCTTGCTAACTGCTCAATGCTCACGATACGAGAACAATTGGATTTTTTTGAAAAATTTAAAAGTGATGTAAAAATACATCTGTGTTGATTTCCGACTTTTCCTGAGTAATGCTACCTTGCTAGTTGCACCTGCGCCCGATACGAGCAACAATTGGATTTTTTTGAAAAAAGTTAAAAGTGATGTAAAAACACATCTGTGTTGATTTCCGACTTTTCCTGAGTAATGCTACCTTGTTAACTGCTCAATGCTCCCGATACGAGAACAATTGGATTTTTTTGAAAAATTTAAAAGTTATGTAAAAACACATCTGTGTTGATTTCCGACTTTTCCTGAGTAATGCTACTTTGCTAGCTGGTCAATGCTCACGATACGAGAACAATTGGATTTTTTTGAAAAAATTTAAAAGTGATGTAAAAACACATCTGTGTTGATTTCCGACTTTTCCTGAGTAATGCTACCTTGCTAGCGGCTCAATGCTCACGATACGAGAACAATTGGATTTTTTTTGAAAAATTTAAAAGTGATGTAAAAACACATCTGTGTTGATTTCCGACTTTTCCTGAGTAATGCTACCTTGCTAGCGGCTCAATGCTCACGATACGAGAACAATTGGATTTTTTTTGAAACACATCTGTGTTGATTTCCGACTTTTCCTGAGTAATGCTACCTTGCTAGTTGCTCCTGCGCACAATACGATCAACAATTGGATTTTTTTGAAAAATTTAAAAGTGATGTAAAAACACATCTGTGTTGATTTCCGAATTTTCCTGAGTAATGCAATCTTGCTAGTTGCTTCCCTGCGCCCGATACGAGAACAATTGGATTTTTTTGAAAAATTTAAAAGTGATGTAAAAATACATCTGTGTTGATTCAAGTGATGTCAAAACACATCTGTGTTGATTTCCGACTTTTCCTGAGTAATGCTACCTTGCTAACTGCTCAATGCTCACGATACGAGAACAATTGGATTTTTTTGAAAAATTTAAAAGTGATGTAAAAACACATCTGTGTTGATTTCCGACTTTTCCTGAGTAATGCTACCTTGCTAGCGGCTCAATGCTCACGATACGAGAACAATTGGATTTTTTTTGAAAAATTTAAAAGTGATGTAAAAACACATCTGTGTTGATTTCCGACTTTTCCTGAGTAATGCTACCTTGCTAGCGGCTCAATGCTCACGATACGAGAACAATTGGATTTTTTTTGAAAAATTTAAAAGTGATGTAAAAATACATCTGTGTTGATTTCCGACTGTTCCTGAGTAAATGCTACCTTGCTAGTTGCTCCTGCGCCCAATACGATCAACAATTGGATTTGTTTGAAAAATTTAAAAGTGATGTAAAAACACATTTGTGTTGATTTCCGAATTTTCCTGAGTAATGCAATCTTGCTAGTTGCTTCCCTGCGCCCGATACGAGAACAATTGGATTTTTTTGAAAAATTTAAAAGTGATGTAAAAATACATCTGTGTTGATTTCCGACTGTTCCTGAGTAAATGCTACCTTGCTAGTTGCTCCTGCGCCCAATACGAGAACAATTTGATTTTTTTGAAAAATTTAAAAGTGATGTAAAAACACATCTGTGTTGATTTCCGACTTTTCCTGAGTAATGCTACCTTGCTAGTTGCTCCTGCGCCCGATACGAGCAACAATTGGATTTTTTTTGAAAAAAATTAAAAGTGATGTAAAAACACATCTGTGTTGATTTCCGACTTTTCCTGATCAATGCTACTTTGCTAGCTGCTCAGTGCTCACGATACGAGAACAATTGGATTTTTTTGAAAAATTTAAAAGTGATGTCAAAACACATCTGTGTTGATTTCCGACTTTTCCTGAGTAATGCTACCTTGCTAACTGCTCAATGCTCACGATACGAGAACAATTGGATTTTTTTGAAAAATTTAAAAGTGATGTAAAAACACATCTGTGTTGATTTCCGACTGTTCCTGAGTAAATGCTACCTTGCTAGTTGCTCCTGCGCCCAATACGAGAACAATTTGATTTTTTTGAAAAATTTAAAAGTGATGTAAAAACACATCTGTGTTGATTTCCGACTTTTCCTGAGTAATGCTACCTTGCTAGTTGCTCCTGCGCCCGATACGAGCAACAATTGGATTTTTTTTTGAAAAAAATTAAAAGTGATGTAAAAACACATCTGTGTTGATTTCCGACTTTTCCTGAGTAATGCTACTTTGCTAGCTGCTCAGTGCTCACGATACGAGAACAATTGGATTTTTTTGAAAAATTTAAAAGTGATGTCAAAACACATCTGTGTTGATTTCCGACTTTTCCTGAGTAATGCTACCTTGCTAACTGCTCAATGCTCACGATACGAGAACAATTGGATTTTTTTGAAAAATTTAAAAGTGATGTAAAAACACATCTGTGTTGATTTCCGACTTTTCCTGAGTAATGCTACCTTGCTAGCGGCTCAATGCTCACGATACGAGAACAATTGGATTTTTTTTGAAAAATTTAAAAGTGATGTAAAAACACATCTGTGTTGATTTCCGACTTTTCCTGAGTAATGCTACCTTGCTAGCGGCTCAATGCTCACGATACGAGAACAATTGGATTTTTTTTGAAAAATTTAAAAGTGATGTAAAAATACATCTGTGTTGATTTCCGACTGTTCCTGAGTAAATGCTACCTTGCTAGTTGCTCCTGCGCCCAATACGATCAACAATTGGATTTGTTTGAAAAATTTAAAAGTGATGTAAAAACACATTTGTGTTGATTTCCGAATTTTCCTGAGTAATGCAATCTTGCTAGTTGCTTCCCTGCGCCCGATACGAGAACAATTGGATTTTTTTGAAAAATTTAAAAGTGATGTAAAAATACATCTGTGTTGATTTCCGACTGTTCCTGAGTAAATGCTACCTTGCTAGTTGCTCCTGCGCCCAATACGAGAACAATTTGATTTTTTTGAAAAATTTAAAAGTGATGTAAAAACACATCTGTGTTGATTTCCGACTTTTCCTGAGTAATGCTACCTTGCTAGTTGCTCCTGCGCCCGATACGAGCAACAATTGGATTTTTTTTGAAAAAAATTAAAAGTGATGTAAAAACACATCTGTGTTGATTTCCGACTTTTCCTGATCAATGCTACTTTGCTAGCTGCTCAGTGCTCACGATACGAGAACAATTGGATTTTTTTGAAAAATTTAAAAGTGATGTCAAAACACATCTGTGTTGATTTCCGACTTTTCCTGAGTAATGCTACCTTGCTAACTGCTCAATGCTCACGATACGAGAACAATTGGATTTTTTTGAAAAATTGAAAAGTGATGTAAAAATACATCTGTGTTGATTTCCGACTTTTCCTGAGTAATGCTACCTTGCTAGTTGCACCTGCGCCCGATACGAGCAACAATTGGATTTTTTTGAAAAAAGTTAAAAGTGATGTAAAAACACATCTGTGTTGATTTCCGACTTTTCCTGAGTAATGCTACCTTGTTAACTGCTCAATGCTCCCGATACGAGAACAATTGGATTTTTTTGAAAAATTTAAAAGTTATGTAAAAACACATCTGTGTTGATTTCCGACTTTTCCTGAGTAATGCTACTTTGCTAGCTGGTCAATGCTCACGATACGAGAACAATTGGATTTTTTTGAAAAAATTTAAAAGTGATGTAAAAACACATCTGTGTTGATTTCCGACTTTTCCTGAGTAATGCTACCTTGCTAGCGGCTCAATGCTCACGATACGAGAACAATTGGATTTTTTTTGAAAAATTTAAAAGTGATGTAAAAACACATCTGTGTTGATTTCCGACTTTTCCTGAGTAATGCTACCTTGCTAGCGGCTCAATGCTCACGATACGAGAACAATTGGATTTTTTTTGAAAAATTTAAAAGTGATGTAAAAACACATCTGTGTTGATTTCCGACTTTTCCTGAGTAATGCTACCTTGCTAGTTGCTCCTGCGCCCAATACGATCAACAATTGGATTTTTTTGAAAAATTTAAAAGTGATGTAAAAACACATCTGTGTTGATTTCCGAATTTTCCTGAGTAATGCAATCTTGCTAGTTGCTTCCCTGCGCCCGATACGAGAACAATTGGATTTTTTTGAAAAATTTAAAAGTGATGTAAAAATACATCTGTGTTGATTTCCGACTGTTCCTGAGTAAATGCTACCTTGCTAGTTGCTCCTGCGCCCAATACGAGAACAATTTGATTTTTTTGAAAAATTTAAAAGTGATGTAAAAACACATCTGTGTTGATTTCCGACTTTTCCTGAGTAATGCTACCTTGCTAGTTGCTCCTGCGCCCGATACGAGCAACAATTGGATTTTTTTTGAAAAAAATTAAAAGTGATGTAAAAACACATCTGTGTTGATTTCCGACTTTTCCTGAGTAATGCTACTTTGCTAGCTGCTCAGTGCTCACGATACGAGAACAATTGGATTTTTTTGAAAAATTTAAAAGTGATGTCAAAACACATCTGTGTTGATTTCCGACTTTTCCTGAGTAATGCTACCTTGCTAACTGCTCAATGCTCACGATACGAGAACAATTGGATTTTTTTGAAAAATTTAAAAGTGATGTAAAAACACATCTGTGTTGATTTCCGACTGTTCCTGAGTAAATGCTACCTTGCTAGTTGCTCCTGCGCCCAATACGAGAACAATTTGATTTTTTTGAAAAATTTAAAAGTGATGTAAAAACACATCTGTGTTGATTTCCGACTTTTCCTGAGTAATGCTACCTTGCTAGTTGCTCCTGCGCCCGATACGAGCAACAATTGGATTTTTTTTGAAAAAAATTAAAAGTGATGTAAAAACACATCTGTGTTGATTTCCGACTTTTCCTGAGTAATGCTACTTTGCTAGCTGCTCAGTGCTCACGATACGAGAACAATTGGATTTTTTTGAAAAATTTAAAAGTGATGTCAAAACACATCTGTGTTGATTTCCGACTTTTCCTGAGTAATGCTACCTTGCTAACTGCTCAATGCTCACGATACGAGAACAATTGGATTTTTTTGAAAAATTTAAAAGTGATGTCAAAACACATCTGTGTTGATTTCCGACTTTTCCTGAGTAATGCTACCTTGCTAACTGCTCAATGCTCACGATACGAGAACAATTGGATTTTTTTGAAAAATTTAAAAGTGATGTAAAAACACATCTGTGTTGATTTCCGACTTTTCCTGAGTAATGCTACCTTGCTAGCGGCTCAATGCTCACGATACGAGAACAATTGGATTTTTTTTGAAAAATTTAAAAGTGATGTAAAAACACATCTGTGTTGATTTCCGACTTTTCCTGAGTAATGCTACCTTGCTAGCGGCTCAATGCTCACGATACGAGAACAATTGGATTTTTTTTGAAAAATTTAAAAGTGATGTAAAAACACATCTGTGTTGATTTCCGACTTTTCCTGAGTAATGCTACCTTGCTAGCGGCTCAATGCTCACGATACGAGAACAATTGGATTTTTTTTGAAAAATTTAAAAGTGATGTAAAAACACATCTGTGTTGATTTCCGACTTTTCCTGAGTAATGCTACCTTGCTAGTTGCTCCTGCGCCCAATACGATCAACAATTGGATTTTTTTGAAAAATTTAAAAGTGATGTAAAAACACATTTGTGTTGATTTCCGAATTTTCCTGAGTAATGCAATCTTGCTAGTTGCTTCCCTGCGCCCGATACGAGAACAATTGGATTTTTTTGAAAAATTTAAAAGTGATGTAAAAATACATCTGTGTTGATTTCCGACTGTTCCTGAGTAAATGCTACCTTGCTAGTTGCTCCTGCGCCCAATACGAGAACAATTTGATTTTTTTGAAAAATTTAAAAGTGATGTAAAAACACATCTGTGTTGATTTCCGACTTTTCCTGAGTAATGCTACCTTGCTAGTTGCTCCTGCGCCCGATACGAGCAACAATTGGATTTTTTTTGAAAAAAATTAAAAGTGATGTAAAAACACATCTGTGTTGATTTCCGACTTTTCCTGAGCAATGCTACTTTGCTAGCTGCTCAGTGCTCACGATACGAGAACAATTGGATTTTTTTGAAAAATTTAAAAGTGATGTCAAAACACATCTGTGTTGATTCCCGACTTTTCCTGAGTAATGCTACCTTGCTAACTGCTCAATGCTCACGATACGAGAACAATTGGATTTTTTTGAAAAATTTAAAAGTGATGTAAAAATACATCTGTGTTGATTTCCGACTTTTCCTGAGTAATGCTACCTTGCTAGTTGCACCTGCGCCCGATACGAGCAACAATTGGATTTTTTTTGAAAAAAATTAAAAGTTATGTAAAAACACATCTGTGTTGATTTCCGACTTTTCCTGAGTAATGCTACCTTGCTAACTGCTCAATGCTCACGATACGAGAACAATTGGATTTTTTTGAAAAATTTAAAAGTGATGTCAAAACACATCTGTGTTGATTTCCGACTTTTCCTGAGTAATGCTACCTTGCTAACTGCTCAATGCTCACGATACGAGAACAATTGGATTTTTTTGAAAAATTTAAAAGTGATGTAAAAATACATCTGTGTTGATTTCCGACTTTTCCTGAGTAATGCTACCTTGCTAGTTGCACCTGCGCCCGATACGAGCAACAATTGGATTTTTTTGAAAAAAGTTAAAAGTGATGTAAAAACACATCTGTGTTGATTTCCGACTTTTCCTGAGTAATGCTACCTTGTTAACTGCTCAATGCTCCCGATACGAGAACAATTGGATTTTTTTGAAAAATTTAAAAGTGATGTAAAAATACATCTGTGTTGATTTCCGACTGTTCCTGAGTAAATGCTACCTTGCTAGTTGCTCCTGCGCCCAATACGAGAACAATTTGATTTTTTTGAAAAATTTAAAAGTGATGTAAAAACACATCTGTGTTGATTTCCGACTTTTCCTGAGTAATGCTACCTTGCTAGTTGCTCCTGCGCCCGATACGAGCAACAATTGGATTTTTTTTGAAAAAAATTAAAAGTGATGTAAAAACACATCTGTGTTGATTTCCGACTTTTCCTGAGCAATGCTACTTTGCTAGCTGCTCAGTGCTCACGATACGAGAACAATTGGATTTTTTTGAAAAATTTAAAAGTGATGTCAAAACACATCTGTGTTGATTTCCGACTTTTCCTGAGTAATGCTACCTTGCTAACTGCTCAATGCTCACGATACGAGAACAATTGGATTTTTTTGAAAAATTTAAAAGTGATGTAAAAATACATCTGTGTTGATTTCCGACTTTTCCTGAGTAATGCTACCTTGCTAGTTGCACCTGCGCCCGATACGAGCAACAATTGGATTTTTTTGAAAAAAGTTAAAAGTGATGTAAAAACACATCTGTGTTGATTTCCGACTTTTCCTGAGTAATGCTACCTTGTTAACTGCTCAATGCTCCCGATACGAGAACAATTGGATTTTTTTGAAAAATTTAAAAGTTATGTAAAAACACATCTGTGTTGATTTCTGACTTTTCCTGAGTAATGCTACTTTGCTAGCTGGTCAATGCTCACGATACGAGAACAATTGGATTTTTTTGAAAAATTTAAAAGTGATGTAAAAACACATCTGTGTTGATTTCCGACTTTTCCTGAGTAATGCTACCTTGCTAGCGGCTCAATGCTCACGATACGAGAACAATTGGATTTTTTTTGAAAAATTTAAAAGTGATGTAAAAACACATCTGTGTTGATTTCCGACTTTTCCTGAGTAATGCTACCTTGCTAACTGCTCAATGCTCACGATACGAGAACAATTGGATTTTTTTGAAAAATTTAAAAGTGATGTAAAAATACATCTGTGTTGATTTCCGACTTTTCCTGAGTAATGCTACCTTGCTAGTTGCACCTGCGCCCGATACGAGCAACAATTGGATTTTTTAGAAAAAAGTTAAAAGTGATGTAAAAACACATCTGTGTTGATTTCCGACTTTTCCTGAGTAATGCTACCTTGTTAACTGCTCAATGCTCCCGATACGAGAACAATTGGATTTTTTTGAAAAATTTAAAAGTTATGTAAAAACACATCTGTGTTGATTTCCGACTTTTCCTGAGTAATGCTACTTTGCTAGCTGGTCAATGCTCACGATACGAGAACAATTGGATTTTTTTGAAAAATTTAAAAGTGATGTCAAAACACATCTGTGTTGATTTCCGACTTTTCCTGAGTAATGCTACCTTGCTAACTGCTCAATGCTCACGATACGAGAACAATTGGATTTTTTTGAAAAATTTAAAAGTGATGTAAAAATACATCTGTGTTGATTTCCGACTTTTCCTGAGTAATGCTACCTTGCTAGTTGCACCTGCGCCCAATACGATCAACAATTGGATTTTTTTGAAAAATTTAAAAGTGATGTAAAAACACATTTGTGTTGATTTCCGAATTTTCCTGAGTAATGCAATCTTGCTAGTTGCTTCCCTGCGCCCGATACGAGAACAATTGGATTTTTTTGAAAAATTTAAAAGTGATGTAAAAATACATCTGTGTTGATTTCCGACTGTTCCTGAGTAAATGCTACCTTGCTAGTTGCTCCTGCGCCCAATACGAGAACAATTTGATTTTTTTGAAAAATTTAAAAGTGATGTAAAAACACATCTGTGTTGATTTCCGACTTTTCCTGAGTAATGCTACCTTGCTAGTTGCTCCTGCGCCCGATACGAGCAACAATTGGATTTTTTTTGAAAAAAATTAAAAGTGATGTAAAAACACATCTGTGTTGATTTCCGACTTTTCCTGAGCAATGCTACTTTGCTAGCTGCTCAGTGCTCACGATACGAGAACAATTGGATTTTTTTGAAAAATTTAAAAGTGATGTCAAAACACATCTGTGTTGATTTCCGACTTTTCCTGAGTAATGCTACCTTGTTAACTGCTCAATGCTCCCGATACGAGAACAATTGGATTTTTTTGAAAAATTTAAAAGTTATGTAAAAACACATCTGTGTTGATTTCCGACTTTTCCTGAGTAATGCTACTTTGCTAGCTGGTCAATGCTCACGATACGAGAACAATTGGATTTTTTTGAAAAATTTAAAAGTGATGTAAAAACACATCTGTGTTGATTTCCGACTTTTCCTGAGTAATGCTACCTTGCTAGCGGCTCAATGCTCACGATACGAGAACAATTGGATTTTTTTTGAAAAATTTAAAAGTGATGTAAAAATACATCTGTGTTGATTTCCGACTGTTCCTGAGTAAATGCTACCTTGCTAGTTGCTCCTGCGCCGAATACGATCAACAATTGGATTTTTTTGAAAAATTTAAAAGTGATGTAAAAACACATTTGTGTTGATTTCCGAATTTTCCTGAGTAATGCAATCTTGCTAGTTGCTTCCCTGCGCCCGATACGAGAACAATTGGATTTTTTTGAAAAATTTAAAAGTGATGTAAAAATACATCTGTGTTGATTTCCGACTGTTCCTGAGTAAATGCTACCTTGCTAGTTGCTCCTGCGCCCAATACGAGAACAATTTGATTTTTTTGAAAAATTTAAAAGTGATGTAAAAACACATCTGTGTTGATTTCCGACTTTTCCTGAGTAATGCTACCTTGCTAGTTGCTCCTGCGCCCGATACGAGCAACAATTGGATTTTTTTTGAAAAAAATTAAGTGATGTAAAAACACATCTGTGTTGATTTCCGACTTTTCCTGAGCAATGCTACTTTGCTAGCTGCTCAGTGCTCACGATACGAGAACAATTGGATTTTTTTGAAAAATTTAAAAGTGATGTCAAAACACATCTGTGTTGATTTCCGACTTTTCCTGAGTAATGCTACCTTGCTAACTGCTCAATGCTCACGATACGAGAACAATTGGATTTTTTTGAAAAATTTAAAAGTGATGTAAAAATACATCTGTGTTGATTTCCGACTTTTCCTGAGTAATGCTACCTTGCTAGTTGCACCTGCGCCCGATACGAGCAACAATTGGATTTTTTAGAAAAAAGTTAAAAGTGATGTAAAAACACATCTGTGTTGATTTCCGACTTTTCCTGAGTAATGCTACCTTGTTAACTGCTCAATGCTCCCGATACGAGAACAATTGGATTTTTTTGAAAAATTTAAAAGTTATGTAAAAACACATCTGTGTTGATTTCCGACTTTTCCTGAGTAATGCTACTTTGCTAGCTGGTCAATGCTCACGATACGAGAACAATTGGATTTTTTTGAAAAATTTAAAAGTGATGTCAAAACACATCTGTGTTGATTTCCGACTTTTCCTGAGTAATGCTACCTTGCTAACTGCTCAATGCTCACGATACGAGAACAATTGGATTTTTTTGAAAAATTTAAAAGTGATGTAAAAATACATCTGTGTTGATTTCCGACTTTTCCTGAGTAATGCTACCTTGCTAGTTGCACCTGCGCCCGATACGAGCAACAATTGGATTTTTTTTGAAAAAAATTAAAAGTGATGTAAAAACACATCTGTGTTGATTTCCGACTTTTCCTGAGTAATGCTACCTTGCTAACTGCTCAATGCTCACGATACGAGAACAATTGGATTTTTTTGAAAAATTTAAAAGTGATGTCAAAACACATCTGTGTTGATTTCCGACTTTTCCTGAGTAATGCTACCTTGCTAACTGCTCAATGCTCACGATACGAGAACAATTGGATTTTTTTGAAAAATTTAAAAGTGATGTAAAAATACATCTGTGTTGATTTCCGACTTTTCCTGAGTAATGCTACCTTGCTAGTTGCACCTGCGCCCGATACGAGCAACAATTGGATTTTTTTGAAAAAAGTTAAAAGTGATGTAAAAACACATCTGTGTTGATTTCCGACTTTTCCTGAGTAATGCTACCTTGTTAACTGCTCAATGCTCCCGATACGAGAACAATTGGATTTTTTTGAAAAATTTAAAAGTTATGTAAAAACACATCTGTGTTGATTTCCGACTTTTCCTGAGTAATGCTACTTTGATAGCTGGTCAATGCTCACGATACGAGAACAATTGGATTTTTTTGAAAAATTTAAAAGTGATGTAAAAACACATCTGTGTTGATTTCCGACTTTTCCTGAGTAATGCTACCTTGCTAGCGGCTCAATGCTCACGATACGAGAACAATTGGATTTTTTTTGAAAAATTTAAAAGTGATGTAAAAATACATCTGTGTTGATTTCCGACTGTTCCTGAGTAAATGCTACCTTGCTAGTTGCACCTGCGCCCAATACGATCAACAATTGGATTTTTTTGAAAAATTTAAAAGTGATGTAAAAACACATTTGTGTTGATTTCCGAATTTTCCTGAGTAATGCAATCTTGCTAGTTGCTTCCCTGCGCCCGATACGAGAACAATTGGATTTTTTTGAAAAATTTAAAAGTGATGTAAAAATACATCTGTGTTGATTTCCGACTGTTCCTGAGTAAATGGTACCTTGCTAGTTGCTCCTGCGCCCAATACGAGAACAATTTGATTTTTTTGAAAAATTTAAAAGTGATGTAAAAACACATCTGTGTTGATTTCCGACTTTTCCTGAGTAATGCTACCTTGCTAGTTGCTCCTGCGCCCAATACGATCAACAATTGGATTTTTTTGAAAAATTTAAAAGTGATGTAAAAACACATTTGTGTTGATTTCCGAATTTTCCTGAGTAATGCAATCTTGCTAGTTGCTTCCCTGCGCCCAATACGAGAACAATTGGATTTTTTTGAAAAATTTAAAAGTGATGTAAAAATACATCTGTGTTGATTTCCGACTGTTCCTGAGTAAATGCTACCTTGCTAGTTGCTCCTGCGCCCAATACGAGAACAATTTGATTTTTTTGAAAAATTTAAAAGTGATGTAAAAACACATCTGTGTTGATTTCCGACTTTTCCTGAGTAATGCTACCTTGCTAGTTGCTCCTGCGCCCGATACGAGCAACAATTGGATTTTTTTTGAAAAAAATTAAAAGTGATGTAAAAACACATCTGTGTTGATTTCCGACTTTTCCTGAGTAATGCTACTTTGCTAGCTGCTCAGTGCTCACGATACGAGAACAATTGGATTTTTTTGAAAAATTTAAAAGTGATGTCAAAACACATCTGTGTTGATTTCCGACTTTTCCTGAGTAATGCTACCTTGCTAACTGCTCAATGCTCACGATACGAGAACAATTGGATTTTTTTGAAAAATTTAAAAGTGATGTAAAAACACATCTGTGTTGATTTCCGACTGTTCCTGAGTAAATGCTACCTTGCTAGTTGCTCCTGCGCCCAATACGAGAACAATTTGATTTTTTTGAAAAATTTAAAAGTGATGTAAAAACACATCTGTGTTGATTTCCGACTTTTCCTGAGTAATGCTACCTTGCTAGTTGCTCCTGCGCCCGATACGAGCAACAATTGGATTTTTTTTGAAAAAAATTAAAAGTGATGTAAAAACACATCTGTGTTGATTTCCGACTTTTCCTGAGTAATGCTACTTTGCTAGCTGCTCAGTGCTCACGATACGAGAACAATTGGATTTTTTTGAAAAATTTAAAAGTGATGTCAAAACACATCTGTGTTGATTTCCGACTTTTCCTGAGTAATGCTACCTTGCTAACTGCTCAATGCTCACGATACGAGAACAATTGGATTTTTTTGAAAAATTTAAAAGTGATGTAAAAACACATCTGTGTTGATTTCCGACTTTTCCTGAGTAATGCTACCTTGCTAGCGGCTCAATGCTCACGATACGAGAACAATTGGATTTTTTTTGAAAAATTTAAAAGTGATGTAAAAACACATCTGTGTTGATTTCCGACTTTTCCTGAGTAATGCTACCTTGCTAGCGGCTCAATGCTCACGATACGAGAACAATTGGATTTTTTTTGAAAAATTTAAAAGTGATGTAAAAATACATCTGTGTTGATTTCCGACTGTTCCTGAGTAAATGCTACCTTGCTAGTTGCTCCTGCGCCCAATACGATCAACAATTGGATTTGTTTGAAAAATTTAAAAGTGATGTAAAAACACATTTGTGTTGATTTCCGAATTTTCCTGAGTAATGCAATCTTGCTAGTTGCTTCCCTGCGCCCGATACGAGAACAATTGGATTTTTTTGAAAAATTTAAAAGTGATGTAAAAATACATCTGTGTTGATTTCCGACTGTTCCTGAGTAAATGGTACCTTGCTAGTTGCTCCTGCGCCCAATACGAGAACAATTTGATTTTTTTGAAAAATTTAAAAGTGATGTAAAAACACATCTGTGTTGATTTCCGACTTTTCCTGAGTAATGCTACCTTGCTAGTTGCTCCTGCGCCCAATACGATCAACAATTGGATTTTTTTGAAAAATTTAAAAGTGATGTAAAAACACATTTGTGTTGATTTCCGAATTTTCCTGAGTAATGCAATCTTGCTAGTTGCTTCCCTGCGCCCAATACGAGAACAATTGGATTTTTTTGAAAAATTTAAAAGTGATGTAAAAATACATCTGTGTTGATTTCCGACTGTTCCTGAGTAAATGCTACCTTGCTAGTTGCTCCTGCGCCCAATACGAGAACAATTTGATTTTTTTGAAAAATTTAAAAGTGATGTAAAAACACATCTGTGTTGATTTCCGACTTTTCCTGAATAATGCTACCTTGCTTAGTTTCTCCTGCGCCCGATACGAGCAACAATTGGATTTTTTTTGAAAAAAATTAAAAGTGATGTAAAAACACATCTGTGTTGATTTCCGACTTTTCCTGAGCAATGCTACTTTGCTAGCTGCTCAGTGCTCACGATACGAGAACAATTGGATTTTTTTGAAAAATTTAAAAGTGATGTCAAAACACATCTGTGTTGATTTCCGACTTTTCCTGAGTAATGCTACCTTGCTAACTGCTCAATGCTCACGATACGAGAACAATTGGATTTTTTTGAAAAATTTAAAAGTGATGTAAAAATACATCTGTGTTGATTTCCGACTTTTCCTGAGTAATGCTACCTTGCTAGTTGCACCTGCGCCCGATACGAGCAACAATTGGATTTTTTTTGAAAAAAATTAAAAGTGATGTAAAAACACATCTGTGTTGATTTCCGACTTTTCCTGAGTAATGCTACTTTGCTAGCTGCTCAGTGCTCACGATACGAGAACAATTGGATTTTTTTGAAAAATTTAAAAGTGATGTCAAAACACATCTGTGTTGATTTCCGACTTTTCCTGAGTAATGCTACCTTGCTAACTGCTCAATGCTCACGATACGAGAACAATTGGATTTTTTTGGAAAATTTAAAAGTGATGTCAAAACACATCTGTGTTGATTTCCGACTTTTCCTGAGTAATGCTACCTTGCTAACTGCTCAATGCTCACGATACGAGAACAATTGGATTTTTTTGAAAAATTTAAAAGTGATGTAAAAATACATCTGTGTTGATTTCCGACTTTTCCTGAGTAATGCTACCTTGCTAGCGGCTCAATGCTCACGATACGAGAACAATTGGATTTTTTTTGAAAAATTTAAAAGTGATGTAAAAATACATCTGTGTTGATTTCCGACTGTTCCTGAGTAAATGCTACCTTGCTAGTTGCTCCTGCGCCCAATACGATCAACAATTGGATTTGTTTGAAAAATTTAAAAGTGATGTAAAAACACATTTGTGTTGATTTCCGAATTTTCCTGAGTAATGCAATCTTGCTAGTTGCTTCCCTGCGCCCGATACGAGAACAATTGGATTTTTTTGAAAAATTTAAAAGTGATGTAAAAATACATCTGTGTTGATTTCCGACTGTTCCTGAGTAAATGGTACCTTGCTAGTTGCTCCTGCGCCCAATACGAGAACAATTTGATTTTTTTGAAAAATTTAAAAGTGATGTAAAAACACATCTGTGTTGATTTCCGACTTTTCCTGAGTAATGCTACCTTGCTAGTTGCTCCTGCGCCCAATACGATCAACAATTGGATTTTTTTGAAAAATTTAAAAGTGATGTAAAAACACATTTGTGTTGATTTCCGAATTTTCCTGAGTAATGCAATCTTGCTAGTTGCTTCCCTGCGCCCAATACGAGAACAATTGGATTTTTTTGAAAAATTTAAAAGTGATGTAAAAATACATCTGTGTTGATTTCCGACTGTTCCTGAGTAAATGCTACCTTGCTAGTTGCTCCTGCGCCCAATACGAGAACAATTTGATTTTTTTGAAAAATTTAAAAGTGATGTAAAAACACATCTGTGTTGATTTCCGACTTTTCCTGAATAATGCTACCTTGCTTAGTTGCTCCTGCGCCCGATACGAGCAACAATTGGATTTTTTTTGAAAAAAATTAAAAGTGATGTAAAAACACATCTGTGTTGATTTCCGACTTTTCCTGAGCAATGCTACTTTGCTAGCTGCTCAGTGCTCACGATACGAGAACAATTGGATTTTTTTGAAAAATTTAAAAGTGATGTCAAAACACATCTGTGTTGATTTCCGACTTTTCCTGAGTAATGCTACCTTGCTAACTGCTCAATGCTCACGATACGAGAACAATTGGATTTTTTTGAAAAATTTAAAAGTGATGTAAAAATACATCTGTGTTGATTTCCGACTTTTCCTGAGTAATGCTACCTTGCTAGTTGCACCTGCGCCCGATACGAGCAACAATTGGATTTTTTTTGAAAAAAATTAAAAGTGATGTAAAAACACATCTGTGTTGATTTCCGACTTTTCCTGAGTAATGCTACTTTGCTAGCTGCTCAGTGCTCACGATACGAGAACAATTGGATTTTTTGAAAAATTTAAAAGTGATGTCAAAACACATCTGTGTTGATTTCCGACTTTTCCTGAGTAATGCTACCTTGCTAACTGCTCAATGCTCACGATACGAGAACAATTGGATTTTTTTGAAAAATTTAAAAGTGATGTAAAAACACATCTGTGTTGATTTCCGACTTTTCCTGAGTAATGCTACCTTGCTAGCGGCTCAATGCTCACGATACGAGAACAATTGGATTTTTTTTGAAAAATTTAAAAGTGATGTAAAAACACATCTGTGTTGATTTCCGACTTTTCCTGAGTAATGCTACCTTGCTAGCGGCTCAATGCTCACGATACGAGAACAATTGGATTTTTTTTGAAAAATTTAAAAGTGATGTAAAAATACATCTGTGTTGATTTCCGACTGTTCCTGAGTAAATGCTACCTTGCTAGTTGCTCCTGCGCCCAATACGATCAACAATTGGATTTGTTTGAAAAATTTAAAAGTGATGTAAAAACACATTTGTGTTGATTTCCGAATTTTCCTGAGTAATGCAATCTTGCTAGTTGCTTCCCTGCGCCCGATACGAGAACAATTGGATTTTTTTGAAAAATTTAAAAGTGATGTAAAAATACATCTGTGTTGATTTCCGACTGTTCCTGAGTAAATGGTACCTTGCTAGTTGCTCCTGCGCCCAATACGAGAACAATTTGATTTTTTTGAAAAATTTAAAAGTGATGTAAAAACACATCTGTGTTGATTTCCGACTTTTCCTGAGTAATGCTACCTTGCTAGTTGCTCCTGCGCCCAATACGATCAACAATTGGATTTTTTTGAAAAATTTAAAAGTGATGTAAAAACACATTTGTGTTGATTTCCGAATTTTCCTGAGTAATGCAATCTTGCTAGTTGCTTCCCTGCGCCCAATACGAGAACAATTGGATTTTTTTGAAAAATTTAAAAGTGATGTAAAAATACATCTGTGTTGATTTCCGACTGTTCCTGAGTAAATGCTACCTTGCTAGTTGCTCCTGCGCCCAATACGAGAACAATTTGATTTTTTTGAAAAATTTAAAAGTGATGTAAAAACACATCTGTGTTGATTTCCGACTTTTCCTGAATAATGCTACCTTGCTTAGTTGCTCCTGCGCCCGATACGAGCAACAATTGGATTTTTTTTGAAAAAAATTAAAAGTGATGTAAAAACACATCTGTGTTGATTTCCGACTTTTCCTGAGCAATGCTACTTTGCTAGCTGCTCAGTGCTCACGATACGAGAACAATTGGATTTTTTTGAAAAATTTAAAAGTGATGTCAAAACACATCTGTGTTGATTTCCGACTTTTCCTGAGTAATGCTACCTTGCTAACTGCTCAATGCTCACGATACGAGAACAATTGGATTTTTTTGAAAAATTTAAAAGTGATGTAAAAATACATCTGTGTTGATTTCCGACTTTTCCTGAGTAATGCTACCTTGCTAGTTGCACCTGCGCCCGATACGAGCAACAATTGGATTTTTTTTGAAAAAAATTAAAAGTGATGTAAAAACACATCTGTGTTGATTTCCGACTTTTCCTGAGTAATGCTACTTTGCTAGCTGCTCAGTGCTCACGATACGAGAACAATTGGATTTTTTTGAAAAATTTAAAAGTGATGTCAAAACACATCTGTGTTGATTTCCGACTTTTCCTGAGTAATGCTACCTTGCTAACTGCTCAATGCTCACGATACGAGAACAATTGGATTTTTTTGAAAAATTTAAAAGTGATGTCAAAACACATCTGTGTTGATTTCCGACTTTTCCTGAGTAATGCTACCTTGCTAACTGCTCAATGCTCACGATACGAGAACAATTGGATTTTTTTGAAAAATTTAAAAGTGATGTAAAAATACATCTGTGTTGATTTCCGACTTTTCCTGAGTAATGCTACCTTGCTAGTTGCACCTGCGCCCGATACGAGCAACAATTGGATTTTTTTGAAAAAAGTTAAAAGTGATGTAAAAACACATCTGTGTTGATTTCCGACTTTTCCTGAGTAATGCTACCTTGTTAACTGCTCAATGCTCCCGATACGAGAACAATTGGATTTTTTTGAAAAATTTAAAAGTTATGTAAAAACACATCTGTGTTGATTTCCGACTTTTCCTGAGTAATGCTACTTTGCTAGCTGGTCAATGCTCACGATACGAGAACAATTGGATTTTTTTGAAAAATTTAAAAGTGATGTAAAAACACATCTGTGTTGATTTCCGACTTTTCCTGAGTAATGCTACCTTGCTAGTTGCTCCTGCGCCCGATACGAGCAACAATTGGATTTTTTTTGAAAAAAATTAAAAGTGATGTAAAAACACATCTGTGTTGATTTCCGACTTTTCCTGAGCAATGCTACTTTGCTAGCTGCTCAGTGCTCACGATACGAGAACAATTGGATTTTTTTGAAAAATTTAAAAGTGATGTCAAAACACATCTGTGTTGATTTCCGACTTTTCCTGAGCAATGCTACTTTGCTAGCTGCTCAGTGCTCACGATACGAGAACAATTGGATTTTTTTGAAAAATTTAAAAGTGATGTCAAAACACATCTGTGTTGATTTCCGACTTTTCCTGAGTAATGCTACCTTGCTAACTGCTCAATGCTCACGATACGAGAACAATTGGATTTTTTTGAAAAATTTAAAAGTGATGTAAAAATACATCTGTGTTGATTTCCGACTTTTCCTGAGTAATGCTACCTTGCTAGTTGCACCTGCGCCCGATACGAGCAACAATTGGATTTTTTAGAAAAAAGTTAAAAGTGATGTAAAAACACATCTGTGTTGATTTCCGACTTTTCCTGAGTAATGCTACCTTGTTAACTGCTCAATGCTCCCGATACGAGAACAATTGGATTTTTTTGAAAAATTTAAAAGTTATGTAAAAACACATCTGTGTTGATTTCCGACTTTTCCTGAGTAATGCTACTTTGCTAGCTGGTCAATGCTCACGATACGAGAACAATTGGATTTTTTTGAAAAATTTAAAAGTGATGTCAAAACACATCTGTGTTGATTTCCGACTTTTCCTGAGTAATGCTACCTTGCTAACTGCTCAATGCTCACGATACGAGAACAATTGGATTTTTTTGAAAAATTTAAAAGTGATGTAAAAATACATCTGTGTTGATTTCCGACTTTTCCTGAGTAATGCTACCTTGCTAGTTGCACCTGCGCCCGATACGAGCAACAATTGGATTTTTTTTGAAAAAAATTAAAAGTGATGTAAAAACACATCTGTGTTGATTTCCGACTTTTCCTGAGTAATGCTACCTTGCTAACTGCTCAATGCTCACGATACGAGAACAATTGGATTTTTTTGAAAAATTTAAAAGTGATGTCAAAACACATCTGTGTTGATTTCCGACTTTTCCTGAGTAATGCTACCTTGCTAACTGCTCAATGCTCACGATACGAGAACAATTGGATTTTTTTGAAAAATTTAAAAGTGATGTAAAAATACATCTGTGTTGATTTCCGACTTTTCCTGAGTAATGCTACCTTGCTAGTTGCACCTGCGCCCGATACGAGCAACAATTGGATTTTTTTGAAAAAAGTTAAAAGTGATGTAAAAACACATCTGTGTTGATTTCCGACTTTTCCTGAGTAATGCTACCTTGTTAACTGCTCAATGCTCCCGATACGAGAACAATTGGATTTTTTTGAAAAATTTAAAAGTTATGTAAAAACACATCTGTGTTGATTTCCGACTTTTCCTGAGTAATGCTACTTTGCTAGCTGGTCAATGCTCACGATACGAGAACAATTGGATTTTTTTGAAAAATTTAAAAGTGATGTAAAAACACATCTGTGTTGATTTCCGACTTTTCCTGAGTAATGCTACCTTGCTAGCGGCTCAATGCTCACGATACGAGAACAATTGGATTTTTTTTGAAAAATTTAAAAGTGATGTAAAAATACATCTGTGTTGATTTCCGACTGTTCCTGAGTAAATGCTACCTTGCTAGTTGCTCCTGCGCCCAATACGATCAACAATTGGATTTTTTTGAAAAATTTAAAAGTGATGTAAAAACACATTTGTGTTGATTTCCGAATTTTCCTGAGTAATGCAATCTTGCTAGTTGCTTCCCTGCGCCCGATACGAGAACAATTGGATTTTTTTGAAAAATTTAAAAGTGATGTAAAAATACATCTGTGTTGATTTCCGACTGTTCCTGAGTAAATGGTACCTTGCTAGTTGCTCCTGCGCCCAATACGAGAACAATTTGATTTTTTTGAAAAATTTAAAAGTGATGTAAAAACACATCTGTGTTGATTTCCGACTTTTCCTGAGTAATGCTACCTTGCTAGTTGCTCCTGCGCCCGATACGAGCAACAATTGGATTTTTTTTGAAAAAAATTAAAAGTGATGTAAAAACACATCTGTGTTGATTTCCGACTTTTCCTGAGCAATGCTACTTTGCTAGCTGCTCAGTGCTCACGATACGAGAACAATTGGATTTTTTTGAAAAATTTAAAAGTGATGTCAAAACACATCTGTGTTGATTTCCGACTTTTCCTGAGTAATGCTACCTTGCTAACTGCTCAATGCTCACGATACGAGAACAATTGGATTTTTTTGAAAAATTTAAAAGTGATGTAAAAATACATCTGTGTTGATTTCCGACTTTTCCTGAGTAATGCTACCTTGCTAGTTGCACCTGCGCCCGATACGAGCAACAATTGGATTTTTTTGAAAAAAGTTAAAAGTGATGTAAAAACACATCTGTGTTGATTTCCGACTTTTCCTGAGTAATGCTACCTTGTTAACTGCTCAATGCTCCCGATACGAGAACAATTGGATTTTTTTGAAAAATTTAAAAGTTATGTAAAAACACATCTGTGTTGATTTCCGACTTTTCCTGAGTAATGCTACCTTGCTAACTGCTCAATGCTCACGATACGAGAACAATTGGATTTTTTTGAAAAATTTAAAAGTGATGTAAAAATACATCTGTGTTGATTTCCGACTTTTCCTGAGTAATGCTACCTTGCTAGTTGCACCTGCGCCCGATACGAGCAACAATTGGATTTTTTTTGAAAAAAATTAAAAGTGATGTAAAAACACATCTGTGTTGATTTCCGACTTTTCCTGAGTAATGCTACCTTGCTAGTTGCACCTGCGCCCGATACGAGCAACAATTGGATTTTTTTTGAAAAAAATTAAAAGTGATGTAAAAACACATCTGTGTTGATTTCCGACTTTTCCTGAGTAATGCTACCTTGCTAACTGCTCAATGCTCACGATACGAGAACAATTGGATTTTTTTGAAAAATTTAAAAGTGATGTAAAAATACATCTGTGTTGATTTCCGACTTTTCCTGAGTAATGCTACCTTGCTAGTTGCACCTGCGCCCGATACGAGCAACAATTGGATTTTTTTGAAAAAAGTTAAAAGTGATGTAAAAACACATCTGTGTTGATTTCCGACTTTTCCTGAGTAATGCTACCTTGTTAACTGCTCAATGCTCCCGATACGAGAACAATTGGATTTTTTTGAAAAATTTAAAAGTTATGTAAAAACACATCTGTGTTGATTTCCGACTTTTCCTGAGTAATGCTACTTTGCTAGCTGGTCAATGCTCACGATACGAGAACAATTGGATTTTTTTGAAAAATTTAAAAGTGATGTAAAAACACATCTGTGTTGATTTCCGACTTTTCCTGAGTAATGCTACCTTGCTAGCGGCTCAATGCTCACGATACGAGAACAATTGGATTTTTTTTGAAAAATTTAAAAGTGATGTAAAAATACATCTGTGTTGATTTCCGACTGTTCCTGAGTAAATGCTACCTTGCTAGTTGCTCCTGCGCCGAATACGATCAACAATTGGATTTTTTTGAAAAATTTAAAAGTGATGTAAAAACACATTTGTGTTGATTTCCGAATTTTCCTGAGTAATGCAATCTTGCTAGTTGCTTCCCTGCGCCCGATACGAGAACAATTGGATTTTTTTGAAAAATTTAAAAGTGATGTAAAAATACATCTGTGTTGATTTCCGACTGTTCCTGAGTAAATGCTACCTTGCTAGTTGCTCCTGCGCCCAATACGAGAACAATTTGATTTTTTTGAAAAATTTAAAAGTGATGTAAAAACACATCTGTGTTGATTTCCGACTTTTCCTGAGTAATGCTACCTTGCTAGTTGCTCCTGCGCCCGATACGAGCAACAATTGGATTTTTTTTGAAAAAAATTAAAAGTGATGTAAAAACACATCTGTGTTGATTTCCGACTTTTCCTGAGCAATGCTACTTTGCTAGCTGCTCAGTGCTCACGATACGAGAACAATTGGATTTTTTTGAAAAATTTAAAAGTGATGTCAAAACACATCTGTGTTGATTTCCGACTTTTCCTGAGTAATGCTACCTTGCTAACTGCTCAATGCTCACGATACGAGAACAATTGGATTTTTTTGAAAAATTTAAAAGTGATGTAAAAATACATCTGTGTTGATTTCCGACTTTTCCTGAGTAATGCTACCTTGCTAGTTGCACCTGCGCCCGATACGAGCAACAATTGGATTTTTTAGAAAAAAGTTAAAAGTGATGTAAAAACACATCTGTGTTGATTTCCGACTTTTCCTGAGTAATGCTACCTTGTTAACTGCTCAATGCTCCCGATACGAGAACAATTGGATTTTTTTGAAAAATTTAAAAGTTATGTAAAAACACATCTGTGTTGATTTCCGACTTTTCCTGAGTAATGCTACTTTGCTAGCTGGTCAATGCTCACGATACGAGAACAATTGGATTTTTTTGAAAAATTTAAAAGTGATGTAAAAACACATCTGTGTTGATTTCCGACTTTTCCTGAGTAATGCTACCTTGCTAGCGGCTCAATGCTCACGATACGAGAACAATTGGATTTTTTTTGAAAAATTTAAAAGTGATGTAAAAATACATCTGTGTTGATTTCCGACTGTTCCTGAGTAAATGCTACCTTGCTAGTTGCTCCTGCGCCGAATACGATCAACAATTGGATTTTTTTGAAAAATTTAAAAGTGATGTAAAAACACATTTGTGTTGATTTCCGAATTTTCCTGAGTAATGCAATCTTGCTAGTTGCTTCCCTGCGCCCGATACGAGAACAATTGGATTTTTTTGAAAAATTTAAAAGTGATGTAAAAATACATCTGTGTTGATTTCCGACTGTTCCTGAGTAAATGCTACCTTGCTAGTTGCTCCTGCGCCCAATACGAGAACAATTTGATTTTTTTGAAAAATTTAAAAGTGATGTAAAAACACATCTGTGTTGATTTCCGACTTTTCCTGAGTAATGCTACCTTGCTAGTTGCTCCTGCGCCCGATACGAGCAACAATTGGATTTTTTTTGAAAAAAATTAAAAGTGATGTAAAAACACATCTGTGTTGATTTCCGACTTTTCCTGAGCAATGCTACTTTGCTAGCTGCTCAGTGCTCACGATACGAGAACAATTGGATTTTTTTGAAAAATTTAAAAGTGATGTCAAAACACATCTGTGTTGATTTCCGACTTTTCCTGAGTAATGCTACCTTGCTAACTGCTCAATGCTCACGATACGAGAACAATTGGATTTTTTTGAAAAATTTAAAAGTGATGTAAAAATACATCTGTGTTGATTTCCGACTTTTCCTGAGTAATGCTACCTTGCTAGTTGCACCTGCGCCCGATACGAGCAACAATTGGATTTTTTAGAAAAAAGTTAAAAGTGATGTAAAAACACATCTGTGTTGATTTCCGACTTTTCCTGAGTAATGCTACCTTGTTAACTGCTCAATGCTCCCGATACGAGAACAATTGGATTTTTTTGAAAAATTTAAAAGTTATGTAAAAACACATCTGTGTTGATTTCCGACTTTTCCTGAGTAATGCTACTTTGCTAGCTGGTCAATGCTCACGATACGAGAACAATTGGATTTTTTTGAAAAATTTAAAAGTGATGTCAAAACACATCTGTGTTGATTTCCGACTTTTCCTGAGTAATGCTACCTTGCTAACTGCTCAATGCTCACGATACGAGAACAATTGGATTTTTTTGAAAAATTTAAAAGTGATGTAAAAATACATCTGTGTTGATTTCCGACTTTTCCTGAGTAATGCTACCTTGCTAGTTGCACCTGCGCCCGATACGAGCAACAATTGGATTTTTTTTGAAAAAAATTAAAAGTGATGTAAAAACACATCTGTGTTGATTTCCGACTTTTCCTGAGTAATGCTACCTTGCTAACTGCTCAATGCTCACGATACGAGAACAATTGGATTTTTTTGAAAAATTTAAAAGTGATGTCAAAACACATCTGTGTTGATTTCCGACTTTTCCTGAGTAATGCTACCTTGCTAACTGCTCAATGCTCACGATACGAGAACAATTGGATTTTTTTGAAAAATTTAAAAGTGATGTAAAAATACATCTGTGTTGATTTCCGACTTTTCCTGAGTAATGCTACCTTGCTAGTTGCACCTGCGCCCGATACGAGCAACAATTGGATTTTTTTGAAAAAAGTTAAAAGTGATGTAAAAACACATCTGTGTTGATTTCCGACTTTTCCTGAGTAATGCTACCTTGTTAACTGCTCAATGCTCCCGATACGAGAACAATTGGATTTTTTTGAAAAATTTAAAAGTTATGTAAAAACACATCTGTGTTGATTTCCGACTTTTCCTGAGTAATGCTACTTTGCTAGCTGGTCAATGCTCACGATACGAGAACAATTGGATTTTTTTGAAAAATTTAAAAGTGATGTAAAAACACATCTGTGTTGATTTCCGACTTTTCCTGAGTAATGCTACCTTGCTAGCGGCTCAATGCTCACGATACGAGAACAATTGGATTTTTTTTGAAAAATTTAAAAGTGATGTAAAAATACATCTGTGTTGATTTCCGACTGTTCCTGAGTAAATGGTACCTTGCTAGTTGCTCCTGCGCCCAATACGAGAACAATTTGATTTTTTTGAAAAATTTAAAAGTGATGTAAAAACACATCTGTGTTGATTTCCGACTTTTCCTGAGTAATGCTACCTTGCTAGTTGCTCCTGCGCCCGATACGAGCAACAATTGGATTTTTTTTGAAAAAAATTAAAAGTGATGTAAAAACACATCTGTGTTGATTTCCGACTTTTCCTGAGCAATGCTACTTTGCTAGCTGCTCAGTGCTCACGATACGAGAACAATTGGATTTTTTTGAAAAATTTAAAAGTGATGTCAAAACACATCTGTGTTGATTTCCGACTTTTCCTGAGTAATGCTACCTTGCTAACTGCTCAATGCTCACGATACGAGAACAATTGGATTTTTTTGAAAAATTTAAAAGTGATGTAAAAATACATCTGTGTTGATTTCCGACTTTTCCTGAGTAATGCTACCTTGCTAGTTGCACCTGCGCCCGATACGAGCAACAATTGGATTTTTTTGGAAAAAGTTAAAAGTGATGTAAAAACACATCTGTGTTGATTTCCGACTTTTCCTGAGTAATGCTACCTTGTTAACTGCTCAATGCTCCCGATACGAGAACAATTGGATTTTTTTGAAAAATTTAAAAGTTATGTAAAAACACATCTGTGTTGATTTCCGACTTTTCCTGAGTAATGCTACTTTGCTAGCTGGTCAATGCTCACGATACGAGAACAATTGGATTTTTTTGAAAAAATTTAAAAGTGATGTAAAAACACATCTGTGTTGATTTCCGACTTTTCCTGAGTAATGCTACCTTGCTAGCGGCTCAATGCTCACGATACGAGAACAATTGGATTTTTTTTGAAAAATTTAAAAGTGATGTAAAAACACATCTGTGTTGATTTCCGACTTTTCCTGAGTAATGCTACCTTGCTAGCGGCTCAATGCTCACGATACGAGAACAATTGGATTTTTTTTGAAAAATTTAAAAGTGATGTAAAAACACATCTGTGTTGATTTCCGACTTTTCCTGAGTAATGCTACCTTGCTAGTTGCTCCTGCGCACAATACGATCAACAATTGGATTTTTTTGAAAAATTTAAAAGTGATGTAAAAACACATCTGTGTTGATTTCCGAATTTTCCTGAGTAATGCAATCTTGCTAGTTGCTTCCCTGCGCCCGATACGAGAACAATTGGATTTTTTTGAAAAATTTAAAAGTGATGTAAAAATACATCTGTGTTGATTTCCGACTGTTCCTGAGTAAATGCTACCTTGCTAGTTGCTCCTGCGCCCAATACGAGAACAATTTGATTTTTTTGAAAAATTTAAAAGTGATGTAAAAACACATCTGTGTTGATTTCCGACTTTTCCTGAGTAATGCTACCTTGCTAGTTGCTCCTGCGCCCGATACGAGCAACAATTGGATTTTTTTTGAAAAAAATTAAAAGTGATGTAAAAACACATCTGTGTTGATTTCCGACTTTTCCTGAGTAATGCTACTTTGCTAGCTGCTCAGTGCTCACGATACGAGAACAATTGGATTTTTTTGAAAAATTTAAAAGTGATGTCAAAACACATCTGTGTTGATTTCCGACTTTTCCTGAGTAATGCTACCTTGCTAACTGCTCAATGCTCACGATACGAGAACAATTGGATTTTTTTGAAAAATTTAAAAGTGATGTAAAAACACATCTGTGTTGATTTCCGACTGTTCCTGAGTAAATGCTACCTTGCTAGTTGCTCCTGCGCCCAATACGAGAACAATTTGATTTTTTTGAAAAATTTAAAAGTGATGTAAAAACACATCTGTGTTGATTTCCGACTTTTCCTGAGTAATGCTACCTTGCTAGTTGCTCCTGCGCCCGATACGAGCAACAATTGGATTTTTTTTGAAAAAAATTAAAAGTGATGTAAAAACACATCTGTGTTGATTTCCGACTTTTCCTGAGTAATGCTACTTTGGTAGCTGCTCAGTGCTCACGATACGAGAACAATTGGATTTTTTTGAAAAATTTAAAAGTGATGTCAAAACACATCTGTGTTGATTTCCGACTTTTCCTGAGTAATGCTACCTTGCTAACTGCTCAATGCTCACGATACGAGAACAATTGGATTTTTTTGAAAAATTTAAAAGTGATGTAAAAACACATCTGTGTTGATTTCCGACTTTTCCTGAGTAATGCTACCTTGCTAGCGGCTCAATGCTCACGATACGAGAACAATTGGATTTTTTTTGAAAAATTTAAAAGTGATGTAAAAACACATCTGTGTTGATTTCCGACTTTTCCTGAGTAATGCTACCTTGCTAGCGGCTCAATGCTCACGATACGAGAACAATTGGATTTTTTTTGAAAAATTTAAAAGTGATGTAAAAATACATCTGTGTTGATTTCCGACTGTTCCTGAGTAAATGCTACCTTGCTAGTTGCTCCTGCGCCCAATACGATCAACAATTGGATTTGTTTGAAAAATTTAAAAGTGATGTAAAAACACATTTGTGTTGATTTCCGAATTTTCCTGAGTAATGCAATCTTGCTAGTTGCTTCCCTGCGCCCGATACGAGAACAATTGGATTTTTTTGAAAAATTTAAAAGTGATGTAAAAATACATCTGTGTTGATTTCCGACTGTTCCTGAGTAAATGCTACCTTGCTAGTTGCTCCTGCGCCCAATACGAGAACAATTTGATTTTTTTGAAAAATTTAAAAGTGATGTAAAAACACATCTGTGTTGATTTCCGACTTTTCCTGAGTAATGCTACCTTGCTAGTTGCTCCTGCGCCCGATACGAGCAACAATTGGATTTTTTTTGAAAAAAATTAAAAGTGATGTAAAAACACATCTGTGTTGATTTCCGACTTTTCCTGAGCAATGCTACTTTGCTAGCTGCTCAGTGCTCACGATACGAGAACAATTGGATTTTTTTGAAAAATTTAAAAGTGATGTCAAAACACATCTGTGTTGATTTCCGACTTTTCCTGAGTAATGCTACCTTGCTAACTGCTCAATGCTCACGATACGAGAACAATTGGATTTTTTTGAAAAATTTAAAAGTGATGTAAAAATACATCTGTGTTGATTTCCGACTTTTCCTGAGTAATGCTACCTTGCTAGTTGCACCTGCGCCCGATACGAGCAACAATTGGATTTTTTAGAAAAAAGTTAAAAGTGATGTAAAAACACATCTGTGTTGATTTCCGACTTTTCCTGAGTAATGCTACCTTGTTAACTGCTCAATGCTCCCGATACGAGAACAATTGGATTTTTTTGAAAAATTTAAAAGTTATGTAAAAACACATCTGTGTTGATTTCCGACTTTTCCTGAGTAATGCTACTTTGCTAGCTGGTCAATGCTCACGATACGAGAACAATTGGATTTTTTTGAAAAATTTAAAAGTGATGTCAAAACACATCTGTGTTGATTTCCGACTTTTCCTGAGTAATGCTACCTTGCTAACTGCTCAATGCTCACGATACGAGAACAATTGGATTTTTTTGAAAAATTTAAAAGTGATGTAAAAATACATCTGTGTTGATTTCCGACTTTTCCTGAGTAATGCTACCTTGCTAGTTGCACCTGCGCCCGATACGAGCAACAATTGGATTTTTTTTGAAAAAAATTAAAAGTGATGTAAAAACACATCTGTGTTGATTTCCGACTTTTCCTGAGTAATGCTACCTTGCTAACTGCTCAATGCTCACGATACGAGAACAATTGGATTTTTTTGAAAAATTTAAAAGTGATGTCAAAACACATCTGTGTTGATTTCCGACTTTTCCTGAGTAATGCTACCTTGCTAACTGCTCAATGCTCACGATACGAGAACAATTGGATTTTTTTGAAAAATTTAAAAGTGATGTAAAAATACATCTGTGTTGATTTCCGACTTTTCCTGAGTAATGCTACCTTGCTAGTTGCACCTGCGCCCGATACGAGCAACAATTGGATTTTTTTGAAAAAAGTTAAAAGTGATGTAAAAACACATCTGTGTTGATTTCCGACTTTTCCTGAGTAATGCTACCTTGTTAACTGCTCAATGCTCCCGATACGAGAACAATTGGATTTTTTTGAAAAATTTAAAAGTTATGTAAAAACACATCTGTGTTGATTTCCGACTTTTCCTGAGTAATGCTACTTTGCTAGCTGGTCAATGCTCACGATACGAGAACAATTGGATTTTTTTGAAAAATTTAAAAGTGATGTAAAAACACATCTGTGTTGATTTCCGACTTTTCCTGAGTAATGCTACCTTGCTAGCGGCTCAATGCTCACGATACGAGAACAATTGGATTTTTTTTGAAAAATTTAAAAGTGATGTAAAAATACATCTGTGTTGATTTCCGACTGTTCCTGAGTAAATGCTACCTTGCTAGTTGCTCCTGCGCCCAATACGATCAACAATTGGATTTTTTTGAAAAATTTAAAAGTGATGTAAAAACACATTTGTGTTGATTTCCGAATTTTCCTGAGTAATGCAATCTTGCTAGTTGCTTCCCTGCGCCCGATACGAGAACAATTGGATTTTTTTGAAAAATTTAAAAGTGATGTAAAAATACATCTGTGTTGATTTCCGACTGTTCCTGAGTAAATGGTACCTTGCTAGTTGCTCCTGCGCCCAATACGAGAACAATTTGATTTTTTTGAAAAATTTAAAAGTGATGTAAAAACACATCTGTGTTGATTTCCGACTTTTCCTGAGTAATGCTACCTTGCTAGTTGCTCCTGCGCCCGATACGAGCAACAATTGGATTTTTTTTGAAAAAAATTAAAAGTGATGTAAAAACACATCTGTGTTGATTTCCGACTTTTCCTGAGCAATGCTACTTTGCTAGCTGCTCAGTGCTCACGATACGAGAACAATTGGATTTTTTTGAAAAATTTAAAAGTGATGTCAAAACACATCTGTGTTGATTTCCGACTTTTCCTGAGTAATGCTACCTTGCTAACTGCTCAATGCTCACGATACGAGAACAATTGGATTTTTTTGAAAAATTTAAAAGTGATGTAAAAATACATCTGTGTTGATTTCCGACTTTTCCTGAGTAATGCTACCTTGCTAGTTGCACCTGCGCCCGATACGAGCAACAATTGGATTTTTTTGAAAAAAGTTAAAAGTGATGTAAAAACACATCTGTGTTGATTTCCGACTTTTCCTGAGTAATGCTACCTTGTTAACTGCTCAATGCTCCCGATACGAGAACAATTGGATTTTTTTGAAAAATTTAAAAGTTATGTAAAAACACATCTGTGTTGATTTCCGACTTTTCCTGAGTAATGCTACTTTGCTAGCTGGTCAATGCTCACGATACGAGAACAATTGGATTTTTTTGAAAAAATTTAAAAGTGATGTAAAAACACATCTGTGTTGATTTCCGACTTTTCCTGAGTAATGCTACCTTGCTAACTGCTCAATGCTCACGATACGAGAACAATTGGATTTTTTTGAAAAATTTAAAAGTGATGTAAAAATACATCTGTGTTGATTTCCGACTTTTCCTGAGTAATGCTACCTTGCTAGTTGCACCTGCGCCCGATACGAGCAACAATTGGATTTTTTTTGAAAAAAATTAAAAGTGATGTAAAAACACATCTGTGTTGATTTCCGACTTTTCCTGAGTAATGCTACCTTGCTAACTGCTCAATGCTCACGATACGAGAACAATTGGATTTTTTTGAAAAATTTAAAAGTGATGTCAAAACACATCTGTGTTGATTTCCGACTTTTCCTGAGTAATGCTACCTTGCTAACTGCTCAATGCTCACGATACGAGAACAATTGGATTTTTTTGAAAAATTTAAAAGTGATGTAAAAATACATCTGTGTTGATTTCCGACTTTTCCTGAGTAATGCTACCTTGCTAGTTGCACCTGCGCCCGATACGAGCAACAATTGGATTTTTTTGAAAAAAGTTAAAAGTGATGTAAAAACACATCTGTGTTGATTTCCGACTTTTCCTGAGTAATGCTACCTTGTTAACTGCTCAATGCTCCCGATACGAGAACAATTGGATTTTTTTGAAAAATTTAAAAGTTATGTAAAAACACATCTGTGTTGATTTCCGACTTTTCCTGAGTAATGCTACTTTGCTAGCTGGTCAATGCTCACGATACGAGAACAATTGGATTTTTTTGAAAAATTTAAAAGTGATGTAAAAACACATCTGTGTTGATTTCCGACTTTTCCTGAGTAATGCTACCTTGCTAGCGGCTCAATGCTCACGATACGAGAACAATTGGATTTTTTTTGAAAAATTTAAAAGTGATGTAAAAATACATCTGTGTTGATTTCCGACTGTTCCTGAGTAAATGCTACCTTGCTAGTTGCTCCTGCGCCCAATACGATCAACAATTGGATTTTTTTGAAAAATTTAAAAGTGATGTAAAAACACATTTGTGTTGATTTCCGAATTTTCCTGAGTAATGCAATCTTGCTAGTTGCTTCCCTGCGCCCGATACGAGAACAATTGGATTTTTTTGAAAAATTTAAAAGTGATGTAAAAATACATCTGTGTTGATTTCCGACTGTTCCTGAGTAAATGGTACCTTGCTAGTTGCTCCTGCGCCCAATACGAGAACAATTTGATTTTTTTGAAAAATTTAAAAGTGATGTAAAAACACATCTGTGTTGATTTCCGACTTTTCCTGAGTAATGCTACCTTGCTAGTTGCTCCTGCGCCCGATACGAGCAACAATTGGATTTTTTTTGAAAAAAATTAAAAGTGATGTAAAAACACATCTGTGTTGATTTCCGACTTTTCCTGAGCAATGCTACTTTGCTAGCTGCTCAGTGCTCACGATACGAGAACAATTGGATTTTTTTGAAAAATTTAAAAGTGATGTCAAAACACATCTGTGTTGATTTCCGACTTTTCCTGAGTAATGCTACCTTGCTAACTGCTCAATGCTCACGATACGAGAACAATTGGATTTTTTTGAAAAATTTAAAAGTGATGTAAAAATACATCTGTGTTGATTTCCGACTTTTCCTGAGTAATGCTACCTTGCTAGTTGCACCTGCGCCCGATACGAGCAACAATTGGATTTTTTTGAAAAAAGTTAAAAGTGATGTAAAAACACATCTGTGTTGATTTCCGACTTTTCCTGAGTAATGCTACCTTGTTAACTGCTCAATGCTCCCGATACGAGAACAATTGGATTTTTTTGAAAAATTTAAAAGTTATGTAAAAACACATCTGTGTTGATTTCCGACTTTTCCTGAGTAATGCTACTTTGCTAGCTGGTCAATGCTCACGATACGAGAACAATTGGATTTTTTTGAAAAAATTTAAAAGTGATGTAAAAACACATCTGTGTTGATTTCCGACTTTTCCTGAGTAATGCTACCTTGCTAGCGGCTCAATGCTCACGATACGAGAACAATTGGATTTTTTTTGAAAAATTTAAAAGTGATGTAAAAACACATCTGTGTTGATTTCCGACTTTTCCTGAGTAATGCTACCTTGCTAGCGGCTCAATGCTCACGATACGAGAACAATTGGATTTTTTTTGAAAAATTTAAAAGTGATGTAAAAACACATCTGTGTTGATTTCCGACTTTTCCTGAGTAATGCTACCTTGCTAGTTGCTCCTGCGCACAATACGATCAACAATTGGATTTTTTTGAAAAATTTAAAAGTGATGTAAAAACACATCTGTGTTGATTTCCGAATTTTCCTGAGTAATGCAATCTTGCTAGTTGCTTCCCTGCGCCCGATACGAGAACAATTGGATTTTTTTGAAAAATTTAAAAGTGATGTAAAAATACATCTGTGTTGATTTCCGACTGTTCCTGAGTAAATGCTACCTTGCTAGTTGCTCCTGCGCCCAATACGAGAACAATTTGATTTTTTTGAAAAATTTAAAAGTGATGTAAAAACACATCTGTGTTGATTTCCGACTTTTCCTGAGTAATGCTACCTTGCTAGTTGCTCCTGCGCCCGATACGAGCAACAATTGGATTTTTTTTGAAAAAAATTAAAAGTGATGTAAAAACACATCTGTGTTGATTTCCGACTTTTCCTGAGTAATGCTACTTTGCTAGCTGCTCAGTGCTCACGATACGAGAACAATTGGATTTTTTTGAAAAATTTAAAAGTGATGTCAAAACACATCTGTGTTGATTTCCGACTTTTCCTGAGTAATGCTACCTTGCTAACTGCTCAATGCTCACGATACGAGAACAATTGGATTTTTTTGAAAAATTTAAAAGTGATGTAAAAACACATCTGTGTTGATTTCCGACTGTTCCTGAGTAAATGCTACCTTGCTAGTTGCTCCTGCGCCCAATACGAGAACAATTTGATTTTTTTGAAAAATTTAAAAGTGATGTAAAAACACATCTGTGTTGATTTCCGACTTTTCCTGAGTAATGCTACCTTGCTAGTTGCTCCTGCGCCCGATACGAGCAACAATTGGATTTTTTTTGAAAAAAATTAAAAGTGATGTAAAAACACATCTGTGTTGATTTCCGACTTTTCCTGAGTAATGCTACTTTGCTAGCTGCTCAGTGCTCACGATACGAGAACAATTGGATTTTTTTGAAAAATTTAAAAGTGATGTCAAAACACATCTGTGTTGATTTCCGACTTTTCCTGAGTAATGCTACCTTGCTAACTGCTCAATGCTCACGATACGAGAACAATTGGATTTTTTTGAAAAATTTAAAAGTGATGTAAAAACACATCTGTGTTGATTTCCGACTTTTCCTGAGTAATGCTACCTTGCTAGCGGCTCAATGCTCACGATACGAGAACAATTGGATTTTTTTTGAAAAATTTAAAAGTGATGTAAAAACACATCTGTGTTGATTTCCGACTTTTCCTGAGTAATGCTACCTTGCTAGCGGCTCAATGCTCACGATACGAGAACAATTGGATTTTTTTTGAAAAATTTAAAAGTGATGTAAAAATACATCTGTGTTGATTTCCGACTGTTCCTGAGTAAATGCTACCTTGCTAGTTGCTCCTGCGCCCAATACGATCAACAATTGGATTTGTTTGAAAAATTTAAAAGTGATGTAAAAACACATTTGTGTTGATTTCCGAATTTTCCTGAGTAATGCAATCTTGCTAGTTGCTTCCCTGCGCCCGATACGAGAACAATTGGATTTTTTTGAAAAATTTAAAAGTGATGTAAAAATACATCTGTGTTGATTTCCGACTGTTCCTGAGTAAATGCTACCTTGCTAGTTGCTCCTGCGCCCAATACGAGAACAATTTGATTTTTTTGAAAAATTTAAAAGTGATGTAAAAACACATCTGTGTTGATTTCCGACTTTTCCTGAGTAATGCTACCTTGCTAGTTGCTCCTGCGCCCGATACGAGCAACAATTGGATTTTTTTTGAAAAAAATTAAAAGTGATGTAAAAACACATCTGTGTTGATTTCCGACTTTTCCTGAGCAATGCTACTTTGCTAGCTGCTCAGTGCTCACGATACGAGAACAATTGGATTTTTTTGAAAAATTTAAAAGTGATGTCAAAACACATCTGTGTTGATTTCCGACTTTTCCTGAGTAATGCTACCTTGCTAACTGCTCAATGCTCACGATACGAGAACAATTGGATTTTTTTGAAAAATTTAAAAGTGATGTAAAAATACATCTGTGTTGATTTCCGACTTTTCCTGAGTAATGCTACCTTGCTAGTTGCACCTGCGCCCGATACGAGCAACAATTGGATTTTTTAGAAAAAAGTTAAAAGTGATGTAAAAACACATCTGTGTTGATTTCCGACTTTTCCTGAGTAATGCTACCTTGTTAACTGCTCAATGCTCCCGATACGAGAACAATTGGATTTTTTTGAAAAATTTAAAAGTTATGTAAAAACACATCTGTGTTGATTTCCGACTTTTCCTGAGTAATGCTACTTTGCTAGCTGGTCAATGCTCACGATACGAGAACAATTGGATTTTTTTGAAAAATTTAAAAGTGATGTCAAAACACATCTGTGTTGATTTCCGACTTTTCCTGAGTAATGCTACCTTGCTAACTGCTCAATGCTCACGATACGAGAACAATTGGATTTTTTTGAAAAATTTAAAAGTGATGTAAAAATACATCTGTGTTGATTTCCGACTTTTCCTGAGTAATGCTACCTTGCTAGTTGCACCTGCGCCCGATACGAGCAACAATTGGATTTTTTTTGAAAAAAATTAAAAGTGATGTAAAAACACATCTGTGTTGATTTCCGACTTTTCCTGAGTAATGCTACCTTGCTAACTGCTCAATGCTCACGATACGAGAACAATTGGATTTTTTTGAAAAATTTAAAAGTGATGTCAAAACACATCTGTGTTGATTTCCGACTTTTCCTGAGTAATGCTACCTTGCTAACTGCTCAATGCTCACGATACGAGAACAATTGGATTTTTTTGAAAAATTTAAAAGTGATGTAAAAATACATCTGTGTTGATTTCCGACTTTTCCTGAGTAATGCTACCTTGCTAGTTGCACCTGCGCCCGATACGAGCAACAATTGGATTTTTTTGAAAAAAGTTAAAAGTGATGTAAAAACACATCTGTGTTGATTTCCGACTTTTCCTGAGTAATGCTACCTTGTTAACTGCTCAATGCTCCCGATACGAGAACAATTGGATTTTTTTGAAAAATTTAAAAGTTATGTAAAAACACATCTGTGTTGATTTCCGACTTTTCCTGAGTAATGCTACTTTGCTAGCTGGTCAATGCTCACGATACGAGAACAATTGGATTTTTTTGAAAAATTTAAAAGTGATGTAAAAACACATCTGTGTTGATTTCCGACTTTTCCTGAGTAATGCTACCTTGCTAGCGGCTCAATGCTCACGATACGAGAACAATTGGATTTTTTTTGAAAAATTTAAAAGTGATGTAAAAATACATCTGTGTTGATTTCCGACTGTTCCTGAGTAAATGCTACCTTGCTAGTTGCTCCTGCGCCCAATACGATCAACAATTGGATTTTTTTGAAAAATTTAAAAGTGATGTAAAAACACATTTGTGTTGATTTCCGAATTTTCCTGAGTAATGCAATCTTGCTAGTTGCTTCCCTGCGCCCGATACGAGAACAATTGGATTTTTTTGAAAAATTTAAAAGTGATGTAAAAATACATCTGTGTTGATTTCCGACTGTTCCTGAGTAAATGGTACCTTGCTAGTTGCTCCTGCGCCCAATACGAGAACAATTTGATTTTTTTGAAAAATTTAAAAGTGATGTAAAAACACATCTGTGTTGATTTCCGACTTTTCCTGAGTAATGCTACCTTGCTAGTTGCTCCTGCGCCCGATACGAGCAACAATTGGATTTTTTTTGAAAAAAATTAAAAGTGATGTAAAAACACATCTGTGTTGATTTCCGACTTTTCCTGAGCAATGCTACTTTGCTAGCTGCTCAGTGCTCACGATACGAGAACAATTGGATTTTTTTGAAAAATTTAAAAGTGATGTCAAAACACATCTGTGTTGATTTCCGACTTTTCCTGAGTAATGCTACCTTGCTAACTGCTCAATGCTCACGATACGAGAACAATTGGATTTTTTTGAAAAATTTAAAAGTGATGTAAAAATACATCTGTGTTGATTTCCGACTTTTCCTGAGTAATGCTACCTTGCTAGTTGCACCTGCGCCCGATACGAGCAACAATTGGATTTTTTTGAAAAAAGTTAAAAGTGATGTAAAAACACATCTGTGTTGATTTCCGACTTTTCCTGAGTAATGCTACCTTGTTAACTGCTCAATGCTCCCGATACGAGAACAATTGGATTTTTTTGAAAAATTTAAAAGTTATGTAAAAACACATCTGTGTTGATTTCCGACTTTTCCTGAGTAATGCTACCTTGCTAACTGCTCAATGCTCACGATACGAGAACAATTGGATTTTTTTGAAAAATTTAAAAGTGATGTAAAAATACATCTGTGTTGATTTCCGACTTTTCCTGAGTAATGCTACCTTGCTAGTTGCACCTGCGCCCGATACGAGCAACAATTGGATTTTTTTTGAAAAAAATTAAAAGTGATGTAAAAACACATCTGTGTTGATTTCCGACTTTTCCTGAGTAATGCTACCTTGCTAGTTGCACCTGCGCCCGATACGAGCAACAATTGGATTTTTTTTGAAAAAAATTAAAAGTGATGTAAAAACACATCTGTGTTGATTTCCGACTTTTCCTGAGTAATGCTACCTTGCTAACTGCTCAATGCTCACGATACGAGAACAATTGGATTTTTTTGAAAAATTTAAAAGTGATGTAAAAATACATCTGTGTTGATTTCCGACTTTTCCTGAGTAATGCTACCTTGCTAGTTGCACCTGCGCCCGATACGAGCAACAATTGGATTTTTTTGAAAAAAGTTAAAAGTGATGTAAAAACACATCTGTGTTGATTTCCGACTTTTCCTGAGTAATGCTACCTTGTTAACTGCTCAATGCTCCCGATACGAGAACAATTGGATTTTTTTGAAAAATTTAAAAGTTATGTAAAAACACATCTGTGTTGATTTCCGACTTTTCCTGAGTAATGCTACTTTGCTAGCTGGTCAATGCTCACGATACGAGAACAATTGGATTTTTTTGAAAAATTTAAAAGTGATGTAAAAACACATCTGTGTTGATTTCCGACTTTTCCTGAGTAATGCTACCTTGCTAGCGGCTCAATGCTCACGATACGAGAACAATTGGATTTTTTTTGAAAAATTTAAAAGTGATGTAAAAATACATCTGTGTTGATTTCCGACTGTTCCTGAGTAAATGCTACCTTGCTAGTTGCTCCTGCGCCGAATACGATCAACAATTGGATTTTTTTGAAAAATTTAAAAGTGATGTAAAAACACATTTGTGTTGATTTCCGAATTTTCCTGAGTAATGCAATCTTGCTAGTTGCTTCCCTGCGCCCGATACGAGAACAATTGGATTTTTTTGAAAAATTTAAAAGTGATGTAAAAATACATCTGTGTTGATTTCCGACTGTTCCTGAGTAAATGCTACCTTGCTAGTTGCTCCTGCGCCCAATACGAGAACAATTTGATTTTTTTGAAAAATTTAAAAGTGATGTAAAAACACATCTGTGTTGATTTCCGACTTTTCCTGAGTAATGCTACCTTGCTAGTTGCTCCTGCGCCCGATACGAGCAACAATTGGATTTTTTTTGAAAAAAATTAAAAGTGATGTAAAAACACATCTGTGTTGATTTCCGACTTTTCCTGAGCAATGCTACTTTGCTAGCTGCTCAGTGCTCACGATACGAGAACAATTGGATTTTTTTGAAAAATTTAAAAGTGATGTCAAAACACATCTGTGTTGATTTCCGACTTTTCCTGAGTAATGCTACCTTGCTAACTGCTCAATGCTCACGATACGAGAACAATTGGATTTTTTTGAAAAATTTAAAAGTGATGTAAAAATACATCTGTGTTGATTTCCGACTTTTCCTGAGTAATGCTACCTTGCTAGTTGCACCTGCGCCCGATACGAGCAACAATTGGATTTTTTAGAAAAAAGTTAAAAGTGATGTAAAAACACATCTGTGTTGATTTCCGACTTTTCCTGAGCAATGCTACTTTGCTAGCTGCTCAGTGCTCACGATACGAGAACAATTGGATTTTTTTGAAAAATTTAAAAGTGATGTCAAAACACATCTGTGTTGATTTCCGACTTTTCCTGAGTAATGCTACCTTGCTAACTGCTCAATGCTCACGATACGAGAACAATTGGATTTTTTTGAAAAATTTAAAAGTGATGTAAAAATACATCTGTGTTGATTTCCGACTTTTCCTGAGTAATGCTACCTTGCTAGTTGCACCTGCGCCCGATACGAGCAACAATTGGATTTTTTAGAAAAAAGTTAAAAGTGATGTAAAAACACATCTGTGTTGATTTCCGACTTTTCCTGAGTAATGCTACCTTGTTAACTGCTCAATGCTCCCGATACGAGAACAATTGGATTTTTTTGAAAAATTTAAAAGTTATGTAAAAACACATCTGTGTTGATTTCCGACTTTTCCTGAGTAATGCTACTTTGCTAGCTGGTCAATGCTCACGATACGAGAACAATTGGATTTTTTTGAAAAATTTAAAAGTGATGTCAAAACACATCTGTGTTGATTTCCGACTTTTCCTGAGTAATGCTACCTTGCTAACTGCTCAATGCTCACGATACGAGAACAATTGGATTTTTTTGAAAAATTTAAAAGTGATGTAAAAATACATCTGTGTTGATTTCCGACTTTTCCTGAGTAATGCTACCTTGCTAGTTGCACCTGCGCCCGATACGAGCAACAATTGGATTTTTTTTGAAAAAAATTAAAAGTGATGTAAAAACACATCTGTGTTGATTTCCGACTTTTCCTGAGTAATGCTACCTTGCTAACTGCTCAATGCTCACGATACGAGAACAATTGGATTTTTTTGAAAAATTTAAAAGTGATGTCAAAACACATCTGTGTTGATTTCCGACTTTTCCTGAGTAATGCTACCTTGCTAACTGCTCAATGCTCACGATACGAGAACAATTGGATTTTTTTGAAAAATTTAAAAGTGATGTAAAAATACATCTGTGTTGATTTCCGACTTTTCCTGAGTAATGCTACCTTGCTAGTTGCACCTGCGCCCGATACGAGCAACAATTGGATTTTTTTGAAAAAAGTTAAAAGTGATGTAAAAACACATCTGTGTTGATTTCCGACTTTTCCTGAGTAATGCTACCTTGTTAACTGCTCAATGCTCCCGATACGAGAACAATTGGATTTTTTTGAAAAATTTAAAAGTTATGTAAAAACACATCTGTGTTGATTTCCGACTTTTCCTGAGTAATGCTACTTTGCTAGCTGGTCAATGCTCACGATACGAGAACAATTGGATTTTTTTGAAAAATTTAAAAGTGATGTAAAAACACATCTGTGTTGATTTCCGACTTTTCCTGAGTAATGCTACCTTGCTAGCGGCTCAATGCTCACGATACGAGAACAATTGGATTTTTTTTGAAAAATTTAAAAGTGATGTAAAAATACATCTGTGTTGATTTCCGACTGTTCCTGAGTAAATGGTACCTTGCTAGTTGCTCCTGCGCCCAATACGAGAACAATTTGATTTTTTTGAAAAATTTAAAAGTGATGTAAAAACACATCTGTGTTGATTTCCGACTTTTCCTGAGTAATGCTACCTTGCTAGTTGCTCCTGCGCCCGATACGAGCAACAATTGGATTTTTTTTGAAAAAAATTAAAAGTGATGTAAAAACACATCTGTGTTGATTTCCGACTTTTCCTGAGCAATGCTACTTTGCTAGCTGCTCAGTGCTCACGATACGAGAACAATTGGATTTTTTTGAAAAATTTAAAAGTGATGTCAAAACACATCTGTGTTGATTTCCGACTTTTCCTGAGTAATGCTACCTTGCTAACTGCTCAATGCTCACGATACGAGAACAATTGGATTTTTTTGAAAAATTTAAAAGTGATGTAAAAATACATCTGTGTTGATTTCCGACTTTTCCTGAGTAATGCTACCTTGCTAGTTGCACCTGCGCCCGATACGAGCAACAATTGGATTTTTTTGGAAAAAGTTAAAAGTGATGTAAAAACACATCTGTGTTGATTTCCGACTTTTCCTGAGTAATGCTACCTTGTTAACTGCTCAATGCTCCCGATACGAGAACAATTGGATTTTTTTGAAAAATTTAAAAGTTATGTAAAAACACATCTGTGTTGATTTCCGACTTTTCCTGAGTAATGCTACTTTGCTAGCTGGTCAATGCTCACGATACGAGAACAATTGGATTTTTTTGAAAAAATTTAAAAGTGATGTAAAAACACATCTGTGTTGATTTCCGACTTTTCCTGAGTAATGCTACCTTGCTAGCGGCTCAATGCTCACGATACGAGAACAATTGGATTTTTTTTGAAAAATTTAAAAGTGATGTAAAAACACATCTGTGTTGATTTCCGACTTTTCCTGAGTAATGCTACCTTGCTAGCGGCTCAATGCTCACGATACGAGAACAATTGGATTTTTTTTGAAAAATTTAAAAGTGATGTAAAAACACATCTGTGTTGATTTCCGACTTTTCCTGAGTAATGCTACCTTGCTAGTTGCTCCTGCGCACAATACGATCAACAATTGGATTTTTTTGAAAAATTTAAAAGTGATGTAAAAACACATCTGTGTTGATTTCCGAATTTTCCTGAGTAATGCAATCTTGCTAGTTGCTTCCCTGCGCCCGATACGAGAACAATTGGATTTTTTTGAAAAATTTAAAAGTGATGTAAAAATACATCTGTGTTGATTTCCGACTGTTCCTGAGTAAATGCTACCTTGCTAGTTGCTCCTGCGCCCAATACGAGAACAATTTGATTTTTTTGAAAAATTTAAAAGTGATGTAAAAACACATCTGTGTTGATTTCCGACTTTTCCTGAGTAATGCTACCTTGCTAGTTGCTCCTGCGCCCGATACGAGCAACAATTGGATTTTTTTTGAAAAAAATTAAAAGTGATGTAAAAACACATCTGTGTTGATTTCCGACTTTTCCTGAGTAATGCTACTTTGCTAGCTGCTCAGTGCTCACGATACGAGAACAATTGGATTTTTTTGAAAAATTTAAAAGTGATGTCAAAACACATCTGTGTTGATTTCCGACTTTTCCTGAGTAATGCTACCTTGCTAACTGCTCAATGCTCACGATACGAGAACAATTGGATTTTTTTGAAAAATTTAAAAGTGATGTAAAAACACATCTGTGTTGATTTCCGACTGTTCCTGAGTAAATGCTACCTTGCTAGTTGCTCCTGCGCCCAATACGAGAACAATTTGATTTTTTTGAAAAATTTAAAAGTGATGTAAAAACACATCTGTGTTGATTTCCGACTTTTCCTGAGTAATGCTACCTTGCTAGTTGCTCCTGCGCCCGATACGAGCAACAATTGGATTTTTTTTGAAAAAAATTAAAAGTGATGTAAAAACACATCTGTGTTGATTTCCGACTTTTCCTGAGTAATGCTACTTTGCTAGCTGCTCAGTGCTCACGATACGAGAACAATTGGATTTTTTTGAAAAATTTAAAAGTGATGTCAAAACACATCTGTGTTGATTTCCGACTTTTCCTGAGTAATGCTACCTTGCTAACTGCTCAATGCTCACGATACGAGAACAATTGGATTTTTTTGAAAAATTTAAAAGTGATGTAAAAACACATCTGTGTTGATTTCCGACTTTTCCTGAGTAATGCTACCTTGCTAGCGGCTCAATGCTCACGATACGAGAACAATTGGATTTTTTTTGAAAAATTTAAAAGTGATGTAAAAACACATCTGTGTTGATTTCCGACTTTTCCTGAGTAATGCTACCTTGCTAGCGGCTCAATGCTCACGATACGAGAACAATTGGATTTTTTTTGAAAAATTTAAAAGTGATGTAAAAATACATCTGTGTTGATTTCCGACTGTTCCTGAGTAAATGCTACCTTGCTAGTTGCTCCTGCGCCCAATACGATCAACAATTGGATTTGTTTGAAAAATTTAAAAGTGATGTAAAAACACATTTGTGTTGATTTCCGAATTTTCCTGAGTAATGCAATCTTGCTAGTTGCTTCCCTGCGCCCGATACGAGAACAATTGGATTTTTTTGAAAAATTTAAAAGTGATGTAAAAATACATCTGTGTTGATTTCCGACTGTTCCTGAGTAAATGCTACCTTGCTAGTTGCTCCTGCGCCCAATACGAGAACAATTTGATTTTTTTGAAAAATTTAAAAGTGATGTAAAAACACATCTGTGTTGATTTCCGACTTTTCCTGAGTAATGCTACCTTGCTAGTTGCTCCTGCGCCCGATACGAGCAACAATTGGATTTTTTTTGAAAAAAATTAAAAGTGATGTAAAAACACATCTGTGTTGATTTCCGACTTTTCCTGAGCAATGCTACTTTGCTAGCTGCTCAGTGCTCACGATACGAGAACAATTGGATTTTTTTGAAAAATTTAAAAGTGATGTCAAAACACATCTGTGTTGATTTCCGACTTTTCCTGAGTAATGCTACCTTGCTAACTGCTCAATGCTCACGATACGAGAACAATTGGATTTTTTTGAAAAATTTAAAAGTGATGTAAAAATACATCTGTGTTGATTTCCGACTTTTCCTGAGTAATGCTACCTTGCTAGTTGCACCTGCGCCCGATACGAGCAACAATTGGATTTTTTAGAAAAAAGTTAAAAGTGATGTAAAAACACATCTGTGTTGATTTCCGACTTTTCCTGAGTAATGCTACCTTGTTAACTGCTCAATGCTCCCGATACGAGAACAATTGGATTTTTTTGAAAAATTTAAAAGTTATGTAAAAACACATCTGTGTTGATTTCCGACTTTTCCTGAGTAATGCTACTTTGCTAGCTGGTCAATGCTCACGATACGAGAACAATTGGATTTTTTTGAAAAATTTAAAAGTGATGTCAAAACACATCTGTGTTGATTTCCGACTTTTCCTGAGTAATGCTACCTTGCTAACTGCTCAATGCTCACGATACGAGAACAATTGGATTTTTTTGAAAAATTTAAAAGTGATGTAAAAATACATCTGTGTTGATTTCCGACTTTTCCTGAGTAATGCTACCTTGCTAGTTGCACCTGCGCCCGATACGAGCAACAATTGGATTTTTTTTGAAAAAAATTAAAAGTGATGTAAAAACACATCTGTGTTGATTTCCGACTTTTCCTGAGTAATGCTACCTTGCTAACTGCTCAATGCTCACGATACGAGAACAATTGGATTTTTTTGAAAAATTTAAAAGTGATGTCAAAACACATCTGTGTTGATTTCCGACTTTTCCTGAGTAATGCTACCTTGCTAACTGCTCAATGCTCACGATACGAGAACAATTGGATTTTTTTGAAAAATTTAAAAGTGATGTAAAAATACATCTGTGTTGATTTCCGACTTTTCCTGAGTAATGCTACCTTGCTAGTTGCACCTGCGCCCGATACGAGCAACAATTGGATTTTTTTGAAAAAAGTTAAAAGTGATGTAAAAACACATCTGTGTTGATTTCCGACTTTTCCTGAGTAATGCTACCTTGTTAACTGCTCAATGCTCCCGATACGAGAACAATTGGATTTTTTTGAAAAATTTAAAAGTTATGTAAAAACACATCTGTGTTGATTTCCGACTTTTCCTGAGTAATGCTACTTTGCTAGCTGGTCAATGCTCACGATACGAGAACAATTGGATTTTTTTGAAAAATTTAAAAGTGATGTAAAAACACATCTGTGTTGATTTCCGACTTTTCCTGAGTAATGCTACCTTGCTAGCGGCTCAATGCTCACGATACGAGAACAATTGGATTTTTTTTGAAAAATTTAAAAGTGATGTAAAAATACATCTGTGTTGATTTCCGACTGTTCCTGAGTAAATGCTACCTTGCTAGTTGCTCCTGCGCCCAATACGATCAACAATTGGATTTTTTTGAAAAATTTAAAAGTGATGTAAAAACACATTTGTGTTGATTTCCGAATTTTCCTGAGTAATGCAATCTTGCTAGTTGCTTCCCTGCGCCCGATACGAGAACAATTGGATTTTTTTGAAAAATTTAAAAGTGATGTAAAAATACATCTGTGTTGATTTCCGACTGTTCCTGAGTAAATGGTACCTTGCTAGTTGCTCCTGCGCCCAATACGAGAACAATTTGATTTTTTTGAAAAATTTAAAAGTGATGTAAAAACACATCTGTGTTGATTTCCGACTTTTCCTGAGTAATGCTACCTTGCTAGTTGCTCCTGCGCCCGATACGAGCAACAATTGGATTTTTTTTGAAAAAAATTAAAAGTGATGTAAAAACACATCTGTGTTGATTTCCGACTTTTCCTGAGCAATGCTACTTTGCTAGCTGCTCAGTGCTCACGATACGAGAACAATTGGATTTTTTTGAAAAATTTAAAAGTGATGTCAAAACACATCTGTGTTGATTTCCGACTTTTCCTGAGTAATGCTACCTTGCTAACTGCTCAATGCTCACGATACGAGAACAATTGGATTTTTTTGAAAAATTTAAAAGTGATGTAAAAATACATCTGTGTTGATTTCCGACTTTTCCTGAGTAATGCTACCTTGCTAGTTGCACCTGCGCCCGATACGAGCAACAATTGGATTTTTTTGAAAAAAGTTAAAAGTGATGTAAAAACACATCTGTGTTGATTTCCGACTTTTCCTGAGTAATGCTACCTTGTTAACTGCTCAATGCTCCCGATACGAGAACAATTGGATTTTTTTGAAAAATTTAAAAGTTATGTAAAAACACATCTGTGTTGATTTCCGACTTTTCCTGAGTAATGCTACTTTGCTAGCTGGTCAATGCTCACGATACGAGAACAATTGGATTTTTTTGAAAAAATTTAAAAGTGATGTAAAAACACATCTGTGTTGATTTCCGACTTTTCCTGAGTAATGCTACCTTGCTAACTGCTCAATGCTCACGATACGAGAACAATTGGATTTTTTTGAAAAATTTAAAAGTGATGTAAAAATACATCTGTGTTGATTTCCGACTTTTCCTGAGTAATGCTACCTTGCTAGTTGCACCTGCGCCCGATACGAGCAACAATTGGATTTTTTTTGAAAAAAATTAAAAGTGATGTAAAAACACATCTGTGTTGATTTCCGACTTTTCCTGAGTAATGCTACCTTGCTAACTGCTCAATGCTCACGATACGAGAACAATTGGATTTTTTTGAAAAATTTAAAAGTGATGTCAAAACACATCTGTGTTGATTTCCGACTTTTCCTGAGTAATGCTACCTTGCTAACTGCTCAATGCTCACGATACGAGAACAATTGGATTTTTTTGAAAAATTTAAAAGTGATGTAAAAATACATCTGTGTTGATTTCCGACTTTTCCTGAGTAATGCTACCTTGCTAGTTGCACCTGCGCCCGATACGAGCAACAATTGGATTTTTTTGAAAAAAGTTAAAAGTGATGTAAAAACACATCTGTGTTGATTTCCGACTTTTCCTGAGTAATGCTACCTTGTTAACTGCTCAATGCTCCCGATACGAGAACAATTGGATTTTTTTGAAAAATTTAAAAGTTATGTAAAAACACATCTGTGTTGATTTCCGACTTTTCCTGAGTAATGCTACTTTGCTAGCTGGTCAATGCTCACGATACGAGAACAATTGGATTTTTTTGAAAAATTTAAAAGTGATGTAAAAACACATCTGTGTTGATTTCCGACTTTTCCTGAGTAATGCTACCTTGCTAGCGGCTCAATGCTCACGATACGAGAACAATTGGATTTTTTTTGAAAAATTTAAAAGTGATGTAAAAATACATCTGTGTTGATTTCCGACTGTTCCTGAGTAAATGCTACCTTGCTAGTTGCTCCTGCGCCCAATACGATCAACAATTGGATTTTTTTGAAAAATTTAAAAGTGATGTAAAAACACATTTGTGTTGATTTCCGAATTTTCCTGAGTAATGCAATCTTGCTAGTTGCTTCCCTGCGCCCGATACGAGAACAATTGGATTTTTTTGAAAAATTTAAAAGTGATGTAAAAATACATCTGTGTTGATTTCCGACTGTTCCTGAGTAAATGGTACCTTGCTAGTTGCTCCTGCGCCCAATACGAGAACAATTTGATTTTTTTGAAAAATTTAAAAGTGATGTAAAAACACATCTGTGTTGATTTCCGACTTTTCCTGAGTAATGCTACCTTGCTAGTTGCTCCTGCGCCCGATACGAGCAACAATTGGATTTTTTTTGAAAAAAATTAAAAGTGATGTAAAAACACATCTGTGTTGATTTCCGACTTTTCCTGAGCAATGCTACTTTGCTAGCTGCTCAGTGCTCACGATACGAGAACAATTGGATTTTTTTGAAAAATTTAAAAGTGATGTCAAAACACATCTGTGTTGATTTCCGACTTTTCCTGAGTAATGCTACCTTGCTAACTGCTCAATGCTCACGATACGAGAACAATTGGATTTTTTTGAAAAATTTAAAAGTGATGTAAAAATACATCTGTGTTGATTTCCGACTTTTCCTGAGTAATGCTACCTTGCTAGTTGCACCTGCGCCCGATACGAGCAACAATTGGATTTTTTTGAAAAAAGTTAAAAGTGATGTAAAAACACATCTGTGTTGATTTCCGACTTTTCCTGAGTAATGCTACCTTGTTAACTGCTCAATGCTCCCGATACGAGAACAATTGGATTTTTTTGAAAAATTTAAAAGTTATGTAAAAACACATCTGTGTTGATTTCCGACTTTTCCTGAGTAATGCTACTTTGCTAGCTGGTCAATGCTCACGATACGAGAACAATTGGATTTTTTTGAAAAAATTTAAAAGTGATGTAAAAACACATCTGTGTTGATTTCCGACTTTTCCTGAGTAATGCTACCTTGCTAGCGGCTCAATGCTCACGATACGAGAACAATTGGATTTTTTTTGAAAAATTTAAAAGTGATGTAAAAACACATCTGTGTTGATTTCCGACTTTTCCTGAGTAATGCTACCTTGCTAGCGGCTCAATGCTCACGATACGAGAACAATTGGATTTTTTTTGAAAAATTTAAAAGTGATGTAAAAACACATCTGTGTTGATTTCCGACTTTTCCTGAGTAATGCTACCTTGCTAGTTGCTCCTGCGCACAATACGATCAACAATTGGATTTTTTTGAAAAATTTAAAAGTGATGTAAAAACACATCTGTGTTGATTTCCGAATTTTCCTGAGTAATGCAATCTTGCTAGTTGCTTCCCTGCGCCCGATACGAGAACAATTGGATTTTTTTGAAAAATTTAAAAGTGATGTAAAAATACATCTGTGTTGATTTCCGACTGTTCCTGAGTAAATGCTACCTTGCTAGTTGCTCCTGCGCCCAATACGAGAACAATTTGATTTTTTTGAAAAATTTAAAAGTGATGTAAAAACACATCTGTGTTGATTTCCGACTTTTCCTGAGTAATGCTACCTTGCTAGTTGCTCCTGCGCCCGATACGAGCAACAATTGGATTTTTTTTGAAAAAAATTAAAAGTGATGTAAAAACACATCTGTGTTGATTTCCGACTTTTCCTGAGTAATGCTACTTTGCTAGCTGCTCAGTGCTCACGATACGAGAACAATTGGATTTTTTTGAAAAATTTAAAAGTGATGTCAAAACACATCTGTGTTGATTTCCGACTTTTCCTGAGTAATGCTACCTTGCTAACTGCTCAATGCTCACGATACGAGAACAATTGGATTTTTTTGAAAAATTTAAAAGTGATGTAAAAACACATCTGTGTTGATTTCCGACTGTTCCTGAGTAAATGCTACCTTGCTAGTTGCTCCTGCGCCCAATACGAGAACAATTTGATTTTTTTGAAAAATTTAAAAGTGATGTAAAAACACATCTGTGTTGATTTCCGACTTTTCCTGAGTAATGCTACCTTGCTAGTTGCTCCTGCGCCCGATACGAGCAACAATTGGATTTTTTTTGAAAAAAATTAAAAGTGATGTAAAAACACATCTGTGTTGATTTCCGACTTTTCCTGAGTAATGCTACTTTGCTAGCTGCTCAGTGCTCACGATACGAGAACAATTGGATTTTTTTGAAAAATTTAAAAGTGATGTCAAAACACATCTGTGTTGATTTCCGACTTTTCCTGAGTAATGCTACCTTGCTAACTGCTCAATGCTCACGATACGAGAACAATTGGATTTTTTTGAAAAATTTAAAAGTGATGTAAAAACACATCTGTGTTGATTTCCGACTTTTCCTGAGTAATGCTACCTTGCTAGCGGCTCAATGCTCACGATACGAGAACAATTGGATTTTTTTTGAAAAATTTAAAAGTGATGTAAAAACACATCTGTGTTGATTTCCGACTTTTCCTGAGTAATGCTACCTTGCTAGCGGCTCAATGCTCACGATACGAGAACAATTGGATTTTTTTTGAAAAATTTAAAAGTGATGTAAAAATACATCTGTGTTGATTTCCGACTGTTCCTGAGTAAATGCTACCTTGCTAGTTGCTCCTGCGCCCAATACGATCAACAATTGGATTTGTTTGAAAAATTTAAAAGTGATGTAAAAACACATTTGTGTTGATTTCCGAATTTTCCTGAGTAATGCAATCTTGCTAGTTGCTTCCCTGCGCCCGATACGAGAACAATTGGATTTTTTTGAAAAATTTAAAAGTGATGTAAAAATACATCTGTGTTGATTTCCGACTGTTCCTGAGTAAATGCTACCTTGCTAGTTGCTCCTGCGCCCAATACGAGAACAATTTGATTTTTTTGAAAAATTTAAAAGTGATGTAAAAACACATCTGTGTTGATTTCCGACTTTTCCTGAGTAATGCTACCTTGCTAGTTGCTCCTGCGCCCGATACGAGCAACAATTGGATTTTTTTTGAAAAAAATTAAAAGTGATGTAAAAACACATCTGTGTTGATTTCCGACTTTTCCTGAGCAATGCTACTTTGCTAGCTGCTCAGTGCTCACGATACGAGAACAATTGGATTTTTTTGAAAAATTTAAAAGTGATGTCAAAACACATCTGTGTTGATTTCCGACTTTTCCTGAGTAATGCTACCTTGCTAACTGCTCAATGCTCACGATACGAGAACAATTGGATTTTTTTGAAAAATTTAAAAGTGATGTAAAAATACATCTGTGTTGATTTCCGACTTTTCCTGAGTAATGCTACCTTGCTAGTTGCACCTGCGCCCGATACGAGCAACAATTGGATTTTTTAGAAAAAAGTTAAAAGTGATGTAAAAACACATCTGTGTTGATTTCCGACTTTTCCTGAGTAATGCTACCTTGTTAACTGCTCAATGCTCCCGATACGAGAACAATTGGATTTTTTTGAAAAATTTAAAAGTTATGTAAAAACACATCTGTGTTGATTTCCGACTTTTCCTGAGTAATGCTACTTTGCTAGCTGGTCAATGCTCACGATACGAGAACAATTGGATTTTTTTGAAAAATTTAAAAGTGATGTCAAAACACATCTGTGTTGATTTCCGACTTTTCCTGAGTAATGCTACCTTGCTAACTGCTCAATGCTCACGATACGAGAACAATTGGATTTTTTTGAAAAATTTAAAAGTGATGTAAAAATACATCTGTGTTGATTTCCGACTTTTCCTGAGTAATGCTACCTTGCTAGTTGCACCTGCGCCCGATACGAGCAACAATTGGATTTTTTTTGAAAAAAATTAAAAGTGATGTAAAAACACATCTGTGTTGATTTCCGACTTTTCCTGAGTAATGCTACCTTGCTAACTGCTCAATGCTCACGATACGAGAACAATTGGATTTTTTTGAAAAATTTAAAAGTGATGTCAAAACACATCTGTGTTGATTTCCGACTTTTCCTGAGTAATGCTACCTTGCTAACTGCTCAATGCTCACGATACGAGAACAATTGGATTTTTTTGAAAAATTTAAAAGTGATGTAAAAATACATCTGTGTTGATTTCCGACTTTTCCTGAGTAATGCTACCTTGCTAGTTGCACCTGCGCCCGATACGAGCAACAATTGGATTTTTTTGAAAAAAGTTAAAAGTGATGTAAAAACACATCTGTGTTGATTTCCGACTTTTCCTGAGTAATGCTACCTTGTTAACTGCTCAATGCTCCCGATACGAGAACAATTGGATTTTTTTGAAAAATTTAAAAGTTATGTAAAAACACATCTGTGTTGATTTCCGACTTTTCCTGAGTAATGCTACTTTGCTAGCTGGTCAATGCTCACGATACGAGAACAATTGGATTTTTTTGAAAAATTTAAAAGTGATGTAAAAACACATCTGTGTTGATTTCCGACTTTTCCTGAGTAATGCTACCTTGCTAGCGGCTCAATGCTCACGATACGAGAACAATTGGATTTTTTTTGAAAAATTTAAAAGTGATGTAAAAATACATCTGTGTTGATTTCCGACTGTTCCTGAGTAAATGCTACCTTGCTAGTTGCTCCTGCGCCCAATACGATCAACAATTGGATTTTTTTGAAAAATTTAAAAGTGATGTAAAAACACATTTGTGTTGATTTCCGAATTTTCCTGAGTAATGCAATCTTGCTAGTTGCTTCCCTGCGCCCGATACGAGAACAATTGGATTTTTTTGAAAAATTTAAAAGTGATGTAAAAATACATCTGTGTTGATTTCCGACTGTTCCTGAGTAAATGGTACCTTGCTAGTTGCTCCTGCGCCCAATACGAGAACAATTTGATTTTTTTGAAAAATTTAAAAGTGATGTAAAAACACATCTGTGTTGATTTCCGACTTTTCCTGAGTAATGCTACCTTGCTAGTTGCTCCTGCGCCCGATACGAGCAACAATTGGATTTTTTTTGAAAAAAATTAAAAGTGATGTAAAAACACATCTGTGTTGATTTCCGACTTTTCCTGAGCAATGCTACTTTGCTAGCTGCTCAGTGCTCACGATACGAGAACAATTGGATTTTTTTGAAAAATTTAAAAGTGATGTCAAAACACATCTGTGTTGATTTCCGACTTTTCCTGAGTAATGCTACCTTGCTAACTGCTCAATGCTCACGATACGAGAACAATTGGATTTTTTTGAAAAATTTAAAAGTGATGTAAAAATACATCTGTGTTGATTTCCGACTTTTCCTGAGTAATGCTACCTTGCTAGTTGCACCTGCGCCCGATACGAGCAACAATTGGATTTTTTTGAAAAAAGTTAAAAGTGATGTAAAAACACATCTGTGTTGATTTCCGACTTTTCCTGAGTAATGCTACCTTGTTAACTGCTCAATGCTCCCGATACGAGAACAATTGGATTTTTTTGAAAAATTTAAAAGTTATGTAAAAACACATCTGTGTTGATTTCCGACTTTTCCTGAGTAATGCTACTTTGCTAGCTGGTCAATGCTCACGATACGAGCAACAATTGGATTTTTTTTGAAAAAAATTAAAAGTGATGTAAAAACACATCTGTGTTGATTTCCGACTTTTCCTGAGTAATGCTACCTTGCTAGCGGCTCAATGCTCACGATACGAGAACAATTGGATTTTTTTGAAAAATTTAAAAGTGATGTCAAAACACATCTGTGTTGATTTCCGACTTTTCCTGAGTAATGCTACCTTGCTAACTGCTCAATGCTCACGATACGAGAACAATTGGATTTTTTTGAAAAATTTAAAAGTGATGTAAAAATACATCTGTGTTGATTTCCGACTTTTCCTGAGTAATGCTACCTTGCTAGTTGCACCTGCGCCCGATACGAGCAACAATTGGATTTTTTTGAAAAAAGTTAAAAGTGATGTAAAAACACATCTGTGTTGATTTCCGACTTTTCCTGAGTAATGCTACCTTGTTAACTGCTCAATGCTCCCGATACGAGAACAATTGGATTTTTTTGAAAAATTTAAAAGTTATGTAAAAACACATCTGTGTTGATTTCCGACTTTTCCTGAGTAATGCTACTTTGCTAGCTGGTCAATGCTCACGATACGAGAACAATTGGATTTTTTTGAAAAAATTTAAAAGTGATGTAAAAACACATCTGTGTTGATTTCCGACTTTTCCTGAGTAATGCTACCTTGCTAGCGGCTCAATGCTCACGATACGAGAACAATTGGATTTTTTTTGAAAAATTTAAAAGTGATGTAAAAACACATCTGTGTTGATTTCCGACTTTTCCTGAGTAATGCTACCTTGCTAGCGGCTCAATGCTCACGATACGAGAACAATTGGATTTTTTTTGAAAAATTTAAAAGTGATGTAAAAACACATCTGTGTTGATTTCCGACTTTTCCTGAGTAATGCTACCTTGCTAGTTGCTCCTGCGCACAATACGATCAACAATTGGATTTTTTTGAAAAATTTAAAAGTGATGTAAAAACACATCTGTGTTGATTTCCGAATTTTCCTGAGTAATGCAATCTTGCTAGTTGCTTCCCTGCGCCCGATACGAGAACAATTGGATTTTTTTGAAAAATTTAAAAGTGATGTAAAAATACATCTGTGTTGATTTCCGACTGTTCCTGAGTAAATGCTACCTTGCTAGTTGCTCCTGCGCCCAATACGAGAACAATTTGATTTTTTTGAAAAATTTAAAAGTGATGTAAAAACACATCTGTGTTGATTTCCGACTTTTCCTGAGTAATGCTACCTTGCTAGTTGCTCCTGCGCCCGATACGAGCAACAATTGGATTTTTTTTGAAAAAAATTAAAAGTGATGTAAAAACACATCTGTGTTGATTTCCGACTTTTCCTGAGCAATGCTACTTTGCTAGCTGCTCAGTGCTCACGATACGAGAACAATTGGATTTTTTTGAAAAATTTAAAAGTGATGTCAAAACACATCTGTGTTGATTTCCGACTTTTCCTGAGTAATGCTACCTTGCTAACTGCTCAATGCTCACGATACGAGAACAATTGGATTTTTTTGAAAAATTTAAAAGTGATGTCAAAACACATCTGTGTTGATTTCCGACTTTTCCTGAGTAATGCTACCTTGCTAACTGCTCAATGCTCACGATACGAGAACAATTGGATTTTTTTGAAAAATTTAAAAGTGATGTAAAAATACATCTGTGTTGATTTCCGACTGTTCCTGAGTAAATGGTACCTTGCTAGTTGCTCCTGCGCCCAATACGAGAACAATTTGATTTTTTTGAAAAATTTAAAAGTGATGTAAAAACACATCTGTGTTGATTTCCGACTTTTCCTGAGTAATGCTACCTTGCTAACTGCTCAATGCTCACGATACGAGAACAATTGGATTTTTTTGAAAAATTTAAAAGTGATGTAAAAACACATCTGTGTTGATTTCCGACTTTTCCTGAGTAATGCTACCTTGCTAGCGGCTCAATGCTCACGATACGAGAACAATTGGATTTTTTTTGAAAAATTTAAAAGTGATGTAAAAACACATCTGTGTTGATTTCCGACTTTTCCTGAGTAATGCTACCTTGCTAGCGGCTCAATGCTCACGATACGAGAACAATTGGATTTTTTTTGAAAAATTTAAAAGTGATGTAAAAATACATCTGTGTTGATTTCCGACTGTTCCTGAGTAAATGCTACCTTGCTAGTTGCTCCTGCGCCCAATACGATCAACAATTGGATTTGTTTGAAAAATTTAAAAGTGATGTAAAAACACATTTGTGTTGATTTCCGAATTTTCCTGAGTAATGCAATCTTGCTAGTTGCTTCCCTGCGCCCGATACGAGAACAATTGGATTTTTTTGAAAAATTTAAAAGTGATGTAAAAATACATCTGTGTTGATTTCCGACTGTTCCTGAGTAAATGCTACCTTGCTAGTTGCTCCTGCGCCCAATACGAGAACAATTTGATTTTTTTGAAAAATTTAAAAGTGATGTAAAAACACATCTGTGTTGATTTCCGACTTTTCCTGAGTAATGCTACCTTGCTAGTTGCTCCTGCGCCCGATACGAGCAACAATTGGATTTTTTTTGAAAAAAATTAAAAGTGATGTAAAAACACATCTGTGTTGATTTCCGACTTTTCCTGAGCAATGCTACTTTGCTAGCTGCTCAGTGCTCACGATACGAGAACAATTGGATTTTTTTGAAAAATTTAAAAGTGATGTCAAAACACATCTGTGTTGATTTCCGACTTTTCCTGAGTAATGCTACCTTGCTAACTGCTCAATGCTCACGATACGAGAACAATTGGATTTTTTTGAAAAATTTAAAAGTGATGTAAAAATACATCTGTGTTGATTTCCGACTTTTCCTGAGTAATGCTACCTTGCTAGTTGCACCTGCGCCCGATACGAGCAACAATTGGATTTTTTAGAAAAAAGTTAAAAGTGATGTAAAAACACATCTGTGTTGATTTCCGACTTTTCCTGAGTAATGCTACCTTGTTAACTGCTCAATGCTCCCGATACGAGAACAATTGGATTTTTTTGAAAAATTTAAAAGTTATGTAAAAACACATCTGTGTTGATTTCCGACTTTTCCTGAGTAATGCTACTTTGCTAGCTGGTCAATGCTCACGATACGAGAACAATTGGATTTTTTTGAAAAATTTAAAAGTGATGTCAAAACACATCTGTGTTGATTTCCGACTTTTCCTGAGTAATGCTACCTTGCTAACTGCTCAATGCTCACGATACGAGAACAATTGGATTTTTTTGAAAAATTTAAAAGTGATGTAAAAATACATCTGTGTTGATTTCCGACTTTTCCTGAGTAATGCTACCTTGCTAGTTGCACCTGCGCCCGATACGAGCAACAATTGGATTTTTTTTGAAAAAAATTAAAAGTGATGTAAAAACACATCTGTGTTGATTTCCGACTTTTCCTGAGTAATGCTACCTTGCTAACTGCTCAATGCTCACGATACGAGAACAATTGGATTTTTTTGAAAAATTTAAAAGTGATGTCAAAACACATCTGTGTTGATTTCCGACTTTTCCTGAGTAATGCTACCTTGCTAACTGCTCAATGCTCACGATACGAGAACAATTGGATTTTTTTGAAAAATTTAAAAGTGATGTAAAAATACATCTGTGTTGATTTCCGACTTTTCCTGAGTAATGCTACCTTGCTAGTTGCACCTGCGCCCGATACGAGCAACAATTGGATTTTTTTGAAAAAAGTTAAAAGTGATGTAAAAACACATCTGTGTTGATTTCCGACTTTTCCTGAGTAATGCTACCTTGTTAACTGCTCAATGCTCCCGATACGAGAACAATTGGATTTTTTTGAAAAATTTAAAAGTTATGTAAAAACACATCTGTGTTGATTTCCGACTTTTCCTGAGTAATGCTACTTTGCTAGCTGGTCAATGCTCACGATACGAGAACAATTGGATTTTTTTGAAAAATTTAAAAGTGATGTAAAAACACATCTGTGTTGATTTCCGACTTTTCCTGAGTAATGCTACCTTGCTAGCGGCTCAATGCTCACGATACGAGAACAATTGGATTTTTTTTGAAAAATTTAAAAGTGATGTAAAAATACATCTGTGTTGATTTCCGACTGTTCCTGAGTAAATGCTACCTTGCTAGTTGCTCCTGCGCCCAATACGATCAACAATTGGATTTTTTTGAAAAATTTAAAAGTGATGTAAAAACACATTTGTGTTGATTTCCGAATTTTCCTGAGTAATGCAATCTTGCTAGTTGCTTCCCTGCGCCCGATACGAGAACAATTGGATTTTTTTGAAAAATTTAAAAGTGATGTAAAAATACATCTGTGTTGATTTCCGACTGTTCCTGAGTAAATGGTACCTTGCTAGTTGCTCCTGCGCCCAATACGAGAACAATTTGATTTTTTTGAAAAATTTAAAAGTGATGTAAAAACACATCTGTGTTGATTTCCGACTTTTCCTGAGTAATGCTACCTTGCTAGTTGCTCCTGCGCCCGATACGAGCAACAATTGGATTTTTTTTGAAAAAAATTAAAAGTGATGTAAAAACACATCTGTGTTGATTTCCGACTTTTCCTGAGCAATGCTACTTTGCTAGCTGCTCAGTGCTCACGATACGAGAACAATTGGATTTTTTTGAAAAATTTAAAAGTGATGTCAAAACACATCTGTGTTGATTTCCGACTTTTCCTGAGTAATGCTACCTTGCTAACTGCTCAATGCTCACGATACGAGAACAATTGGATTTTTTTGAAAAATTTAAAAGTGATGTAAAAATACATCTGTGTTGATTTCCGACTTTTCCTGAGTAATGCTACCTTGCTAGTTGCACCTGCGCCCGATACGAGCAACAATTGGATTTTTTTGAAAAAAGTTAAAAGTGATGTAAAAACACATCTGTGTTGATTTCCGACTTTTCCTGAGTAATGCTACCTTGTTAACTGCTCAATGCTCCCGATACGAGAACAATTGGATTTTTTTGAAAAATTTAAAAGTTATGTAAAAACACATCTGTGTTGATTTCCGACTTTTCCTGAGTAATGCTACTTTGCTAGCTGGTCAATGCTCACGATACGAGAACAATTGGATTTTTTTGAAAAAATTTAAAAGTGATGTAAAAACACATCTGTGTTGATTTCCGACTTTTCCTGAGTAATGCTACCTTGCTAACTGCTCAATGCTCACGATACGAGAACAATTGGATTTTTTTGAAAAATTTAAAAGTGATGTAAAAATACATCTGTGTTGATTTCCGACTTTTCCTGAGTAATGCTACCTTGCTAGTTGCACCTGCGCCCGATACGAGCAACAATTGGATTTTTTTTGAAAAAAATTAAAAGTGATGTAAAAACACATCTGTGTTGATTTCCGACTTTTCCTGAGTAATGCTACCTTGCTAACTGCTCAATGCTCACGATACGAGAACAATTGGATTTTTTTGAAAAATTTAAAAGTGATGTCAAAACACATCTGTGTTGATTTCCGACTTTTCCTGAGTAATGCTACCTTGCTAACTGCTCAATGCTCACGATACGAGAACAATTGGATTTTTTTGAAAAATTTAAAAGTGATGTAAAAATACATCTGTGTTGATTTCCGACTTTTCCTGAGTAATGCTACCTTGCTAGTTGCACCTGCGCCCGATACGAGCAACAATTGGATTTTTTTGAAAAAAGTTAAAAGTGATGTAAAAACACATCTGTGTTGATTTCCGACTTTTCCTGAGTAATGCTACCTTGTTAACTGCTCAATGCTCCCGATACGAGAACAATTGGATTTTTTTGAAAAATTTAAAAGTTATGTAAAAACACATCTGTGTTGATTTCCGACTTTTCCTGAGTAATGCTACTTTGCTAGCTGGTCAATGCTCACGATACGAGAACAATTGGATTTTTTTGAAAAATTTAAAAGTGATGTAAAAACACATCTGTGTTGATTTCCGACTTTTCCTGAGTAATGCTACCTTGCTAGCGGCTCAATGCTCACGATACGAGAACAATTGGATTTTTTTTGAAAAATTTAAAAGTGATGTAAAAATACATCTGTGTTGATTTCCGACTGTTCCTGAGTAAATGCTACCTTGCTAGTTGCTCCTGCGCCCAATACGATCAACAATTGGATTTTTTTGAAAAATTTAAAAGTGATGTAAAAACACATTTGTGTTGATTTCCGAATTTTCCTGAGTAATGCAATCTTGCTAGTTGCTTCCCTGCGCCCGATACGAGAACAATTGGATTTTTTTGAAAAATTTAAAAGTGATGTAAAAATACATCTGTGTTGATTTCCGACTGTTCCTGAGTAAATGGTACCTTGCTAGTTGCTCCTGCGCCCAATACGAGAACAATTTGATTTTTTTGAAAAATTTAAAAGTGATGTAAAAACACATCTGTGTTGATTTCCGACTTTTCCTGAGTAATGCTACCTTGCTAGTTGCTCCTGCGCCCGATACGAGCAACAATTGGATTTTTTTTGAAAAAAATTAAAAGTGATGTAAAAACACATCTGTGTTGATTTCCGACTTTTCCTGAGCAATGCTACTTTGCTAGCTGCTCAGTGCTCACGATACGAGAACAATTGGATTTTTTTGAAAAATTTAAAAGTGATGTCAAAACACATCTGTGTTGATTTCCGACTTTTCCTGAGTAATGCTACCTTGCTAACTGCTCAATGCTCACGATACGAGAACAATTGGATTTTTTTGAAAAATTTAAAAGTGATGTAAAAATACATCTGTGTTGATTTCCGACTTTTCCTGAGTAATGCTACCTTGCTAGTTGCACCTGCGCCCGATACGAGCAACAATTGGATTTTTTTGAAAAAAGTTAAAAGTGATGTAAAAACACATCTGTGTTGATTTCCGACTTTTCCTGAGTAATGCTACCTTGTTAACTGCTCAATGCTCCCGATACGAGAACAATTGGATTTTTTTGAAAAATTTAAAAGTTATGTAAAAACACATCTGTGTTGATTTCCGACTTTTCCTGAGTAATGCTACTTTGCTAGCTGGTCAATGCTCACGATACGAGAACAATTGGATTTTTTTGAAAAAATTTAAAAGTGATGTAAAAACACATCTGTGTTGATTTCCGACTTTTCCTGAGTAATGCTACCTTGCTAGCGGCTCAATGCTCACGATACGAGAACAATTGGATTTTTTTTGAAAAATTTAAAAGTGATGTAAAAACACATCTGTGTTGATTTCCGACTTTTCCTGAGTAATGCTACCTTGCTAGCGGCTCAATGCTCACGATACGAGAACAATTGGATTTTTTTTGAAAAATTTAAAAGTGATGTAAAAACACATCTGTGTTGATTTCCGACTTTTCCTGAGTAATGCTACCTTGCTAGTTGCTCCTGCGCACAATACGATCAACAATTGGATTTTTTTGAAAAATTTAAAAGTGATGTAAAAACACATCTGTGTTGATTTCCGAATTTTCCTGAGTAATGCAATCTTGCTAGTTGCTTCCCTGCGCCCGATACGAGAACAATTGGATTTTTTTGAAAAATTTAAAAGTGATGTAAAAATACATCTGTGTTGATTTCCGACTGTTCCTGAGTAAATGCTACCTTGCTAGTTGCTCCTGCGCCCAATACGAGAACAATTTGATTTTTTTGAAAAATTTAAAAGTGATGTAAAAACACATCTGTGTTGATTTCCGACTTTTCCTGAGTAATGCTACCTTGCTAGTTGCTCCTGCGCCCGATACGAGCAACAATTGGATTTTTTTTGAAAAAAATTAAAAGTGATGTAAAAACACATCTGTGTTGATTTCCGACTTTTCCTGAGTAATGCTACTTTGCTAGCTGCTCAGTGCTCACGATACGAGAACAATTGGATTTTTTTGAAAAATTTAAAAGTGATGTCAAAACACATCTGTGTTGATTTCCGACTTTTCCTGAGTAATGCTACCTTGCTAACTGCTCAATGCTCACGATACGAGAACAATTGGATTTTTTTGAAAAATTTAAAAGTGATGTAAAAACACATCTGTGTTGATTTCCGACTGTTCCTGAGTAAATGCTACCTTGCTAGTTGCTCCTGCGCCCAATACGAGAACAATTTGATTTTTTTGAAAAATTTAAAAGTGATGTAAAAACACATCTGTGTTGATTTCCGACTTTTCCTGAGTAATGCTACCTTGCTAGTTGCTCCTGCGCCCGATACGAGCAACAATTGGATTTTTTTTGAAAAAAATTAAAAGTGATGTAAAAACACATCTGTGTTGATTTCCGACTTTTCCTGAGTAATGCTACTTTGCTAGCTGCTCAGTGCTCACGATACGAGAACAATTGGATTTTTTTGAAAAATTTAAAAGTGATGTCAAAACACATCTGTGTTGATTTCCGACTTTTCCTGAGTAATGCTACCTTGCTAACTGCTCAATGCTCACGATACGAGAACAATTGGATTTTTTTGAAAAATTTAAAAGTGATGTAAAAACACATCTGTGTTGATTTCCGACTTTTCCTGAGTAATGCTACCTTGCTAGCGGCTCAATGCTCACGATACGAGAACAATTGGATTTTTTTTGAAAAATTTAAAAGTGATGTAAAAACACATCTGTGTTGATTTCCGACTTTTCCTGAGTAATGCTACCTTGCTAGCGGCTCAATGCTCACGATACGAGAACAATTGGATTTTTTTTGAAAAATTTAAAAGTGATGTAAAAATACATCTGTGTTGATTTCCGACTGTTCCTGAGTAAATGCTACCTTGCTAGTTGCTCCTGCGCCCAATACGATCAACAATTGGATTTGTTTGAAAAATTTAAAAGTGATGTAAAAACACATTTGTGTTGATTTCCGAATTTTCCTGAGTAATGCAATCTTGCTAGTTGCTTCCCTGCGCCCGATACGAGAACAATTGGATTTTTTTGAAAAATTTAAAAGTGATGTAAAAATACATCTGTGTTGATTTCCGACTGTTCCTGAGTAAATGCTACCTTGCTAGTTGCTCCTGCGCCCAATACGAGAACAATTTGATTTTTTTGAAAAATTTAAAAGTGATGTAAAAACACATCTGTGTTGATTTCCGACTTTTCCTGAGTAATGCTACCTTGCTAGTTGCTCCTGCGCCCGATACGAGCAACAATTGGATTTTTTTTGAAAAAAATTAAAAGTGATGTAAAAACACATCTGTGTTGATTTCCGACTTTTCCTGAGCAATGCTACTTTGCTAGCTGCTCAGTGCTCACGATACGAGAACAATTGGATTTTTTTGAAAAATTTAAAAGTGATGTCAAAACACATCTGTGTTGATTTCCGACTTTTCCTGAGTAATGCTACCTTGCTAACTGCTCAATGCTCACGATACGAGAACAATTGGATTTTTTTGAAAAATTTAAAAGTGATGTAAAAATACATCTGTGTTGATTTCCGACTTTTCCTGAGTAATGCTACCTTGCTAGTTGCACCTGCGCCCGATACGAGCAACAATTGGATTTTTTAGAAAAAAGTTAAAAGTGATGTAAAAACACATCTGTGTTGATTTCCGACTTTTCCTGAGTAATGCTACCTTGTTAACTGCTCAATGCTCCCGATACGAGAACAATTGGATTTTTTTGAAAAATTTAAAAGTTATGTAAAAACACATCTGTGTTGATTTCCGACTTTTCCTGAGTAATGCTACTTTGCTAGCTGGTCAATGCTCACGATACGAGAACAATTGGATTTTTTTGAAAAATTTAAAAGTGATGTCAAAACACATCTGTGTTGATTTCCGACTTTTCCTGAGTAATGCTACCTTGCTAACTGCTCAATGCTCACGATACGAGAACAATTGGATTTTTTTGAAAAATTTAAAAGTGATGTAAAAATACATCTGTGTTGATTTCCGACTTTTCCTGAGTAATGCTACCTTGCTAGTTGCACCTGCGCCCGATACGAGCAACAATTGGATTTTTTTTGAAAAAAATTAAAAGTGATGTAAAAACACATCTGTGTTGATTTCCGACTTTTCCTGAGTAATGCTACCTTGCTAACTGCTCAATGCTCACGATACGAGAACAATTGGATTTTTTTGAAAAATTTAAAAGTGATGTAAAAATACATCTGTGTTGATTTCCGACTTTTCCTGAGTAATGCTACCTTGCTAGTTGCACCTGCGCCCGATACGAGCAACAATTGGATTTTTTTGAAAAAAGTTAAAAGTGATGTAAAAACACATCTGTGTTGATTTCCGACTTTTCCTGAGTAATGCTACCTTGTTAACTGCTCAATGCTCCCGATACGAGAACAATTGGATTTTTTTGAAAAATTTAAAAGTTATGTAAAAACACATCTGTGTTGATTTCCGACTTTTCCTGAGTAATGCTACTTTGCTAGCTGGTCAATGCTCACGATACGAGAACAATTGGATTTTTTTGAAAAATTTAAAAGTGATGTAAAAACACATCTGTGTTGATTTCCGACTTTTCCTGAGTAATGCTACCTTGCTAGCGGCTCAATGCTCACGATACGAGAACAATTGGATTTTTTTTGAAAAATTTAAAAGTGATGTAAAAATACATCTGTGTTGATTTCCGACTGTTCCTGAGTAAATGCTACCTTGCTAGTTGCTCCTGCGCCCAATACGATCAACAATTGGATTTTTTTGAAAAATTTAAAAGTGATGTAAAAACACATTTGTGTTGATTTCCGAATTTTCCTGAGTAATGCAATCTTGCTAGTTGCTTCCCTGCGCCCGATACGAGAACAATTGGATTTTTTTGAAAAATTTAAAAGTGATGTAAAAATACATCTGTGTTGATTTCCGACTGTTCCTGAGTAAATGGTACCTTGCTAGTTGCTCCTGCGCCCAATACGAGAACAATTTGATTTTTTTGAAAAATTTAAAAGTGATGTAAAAACACATCTGTGTTGATTTCCGACTTTTCCTGAGTAATGCTACCTTGCTAGTTGCTCCTGCGCCCGATACGAGCAACAATTGGATTTTTTTTGAAAAAAATTAAAAGTGATGTAAAAACACATCTGTGTTGATTTCCGACTTTTCCTGAGCAATGCTACTTTGCTAGCTGCTCAGTGCTCACGATACGAGAACAATTGGATTTTTTTGAAAAATTTAAAAGTGATGTCAAAACACATCTGTGTTGATTTCCGACTTTTCCTGAGTAATGCTACCTTGCTAACTGCTCAATGCTCACGATACGAGAACAATTGGATTTTTTTGAAAAATTTAAAAGTGATGTAAAAATACATCTGTGTTGATTTCCGACTTTTCCTGAGTAATGCTACCTTGCTAGTTGCACCTGCGCCCGATACGAGCAACAATTGGATTTTTTTGAAAAAAGTTAAAAGTGATGTAAAAACACATCTGTGTTGATTTCCGACTTTTCCTGAGTAATGCTACCTTGTTAACTGCTCAATGCTCCCGATACGAGAACAATTGGATTTTTTTGAAAAATTTAAAAGTTATGTAAAAACACATCTGTGTTGATTTCCGACTTTTCCTGAGTAATGCTACTTTGCTAGCTGGTCAATGCTCACGATACGAGCAACAATTGGATTTTTTTTGAAAAAAATTAAAAGTGATGTAAAAACACATCTGTGTTGATTTCCGACTTTTCCTGAGTAATGCTACCTTGCTAGCGGCTCAATGCTCACGATACGAGAACAATTGGATTTTTTTGAAAAATTTAAAAGTGATGTCAAAACACATCTGTGTTGATTTCCGACTTTTCCTGAGTAATGCTACCTTGCTAACTGCTCAATGCTCACGATACGAGAACAATTGGATTTTTTTGAAAAATTTAAAAGTGATGTAAAAATACATCTGTGTTGATTTCCGACTTTTCCTGAGTAATGCTACCTTGCTAGTTGCACCTGCGCCCGATACGAGCAACAATTGGATTTTTTTGAAAAAAGTTAAAAGTGATGTAAAAACACATCTGTGTTGATTTCCGACTTTTCCTGAGTAATGCTACCTTGTTAACTGCTCAATGCTCCCGATACGAGAACAATTGGATTTTTTTGAAAAATTTAAAAGTTATGTAAAAACACATCTGTGTTGATTTCCGACTTTTCCTGAGTAATGCTACTTTGCTAGCTGGTCAATGCTCACGATACGAGAACAATTGGATTTTTTTGAAAAAATTTAAAAGTGATGTAAAAACACATCTGTGTTGATTTCCGACTTTTCCTGAGTAATGCTACCTTGCTAGCGGCTCAATGCTCACGATACGAGAACAATTGGATTTTTTTTGAAAAATTTAAAAGTGATGTAAAAACACATCTGTGTTGATTTCCGACTTTTCCTGAGTAATGCTACCTTGCTAGCGGCTCAATGCTCACGATACGAGAACAATTGGATTTTTTTTGAAAAATTTAAAAGTGATGTAAAAACACATCTGTGTTGATTTCCGACTTTTCCTGAGTAATGCTACCTTGCTAGTTGCTCCTGCGCACAATACGATCAACAATTGGATTTTTTTGAAAAATTTAAAAGTGATGTAAAAACACATCTGTGTTGATTTCCGAATTTTCCTGAGTAATGCAATCTTGCTAGTTGCTTCCCTGCGCCCGATACGAGAACAATTGGATTTTTTTGAAAAATTTAAAAGTGATGTAAAAATACATCTGTGTTGATTTCCGACTGTTCCTGAGTAAATGCTACCTTGCTAGTTGCTCCTGCGCCCAATACGAGAACAATTTGATTTTTTTGAAAAATTTAAAAGTGATGTAAAAACACATCTGTGTTGATTTCCGACTTTTCCTGAGTAATGCTACCTTGCTAGTTGCTCCTGCGCCCGATACGAGCAACAATTGGATTTTTTTTGAAAAAAATTAAAAGTGATGTAAAAACACATCTGTGTTGATTTCCGACTTTTCCTGAGCAATGCTACTTTGCTAGCTGCTCAGTGCTCACGATACGAGAACAATTGGATTTTTTTGAAAAATTTAAAAGTGATGTCAAAACACATCTGTGTTGATTTCCGACTTTTCCTGAGTAATGCTACCTTGCTAACTGCTCAATGCTCACGATACGAGAACAATTGGATTTTTTTGAAAAATTTAAAAGTGATGTAAAAATACATCTGTGTTGATTTCCGACTTTTCCTGAGTAATGCTACCTTGCTAGTTGCACCTGCGCCCGATACGAGCAACAATTGGATTTTTTTGAAAAAAGTTAAAAGTGATGTAAAAACACATCTGTGTTGATTTCCGACTTTTCCTGAGTAATGCTACCTTGTTAACTGCTCAATGCTCCCGATACGAGAACAATTGGATTTTTTTGAAAAATTTAAAAGTTATGTAAAAACACATCTGTGTTGATTTCCGACTTTTCCTGAGTAATGCTACTTTGCTAGCTGGTCAATGCTCACGATACGAGAACAATTGGATTTTTTTGAAAAAATTTAAAAGTGATGTAAAAACACATCTGTGTTGATTTCCGACTTTTCCTGAGTAATGCTACCTTGCTAGCGGCTCAATGCTCACGATACGAGAACAATTGGATTTTTTTTGAAAAATTTAAAAGTGATGTAAAAACACATCTGTGTTGATTTCCGACTTTTCCTGAGTAATGCTACCTTGCTAGCGGCTCAATGCTCACGATACGAGAACAATTGGATTTTTTTTGAAAAATTTAAAAGTGATGTAAAAACACATCTGTGTTGATTTCCGACTTTTCCTGAGTAATGCTACCTTGCTAGTTGCTCCTGCGCACAATACGATCAACAATTGGATTTTTTTGAAAAATTTAAAAGTGATGTAAAAACACATCTGTGTTGATTTCCGAATTTTCCTGAGTAATGCAATCTTGCTAGTTGCTTCCCTGCGCCCGATACGAGAACAATTGGATTTTTTTGAAAAATTTAAAAGTGATGTAAAAATACATCTGTGTTGATTTCCGACTGTTCCTGAGTAAATGCTACCTTGCTAGTTGCTCCTGCGCCCAATACGAGAACAATTTGATTTTTTTGAAAAATTTAAAAGTGATGTAAAAACACATCTGTGTTGATTTCCGACTTTTCCTGAGTAATGCTACCTTGCTAGTTGCTCCTGCGCCCGATACGAGCAACAATTGGATTTTTTTTGAAAAAAATTAAAAGTGATGTAAAAACACATCTGTGTTGATTTCCGACTTTTCCTGAGTAATGCTACTTTGCTAGCTGCTCAGTGCTCACGATACGAGAACAATTGGATTTTTTTGAAAAATTTAAAAGTGATGTCAAAACACATCTGTGTTGATTTCCGACTTTTCCTGAGTAATGCTACCTTGCTAACTGCTCAATGCTCACGATACGAGAACAATTGGATTTTTTTGAAAAATTTAAAAGTGATGTAAAAACACATCTGTGTTGATTTCCGACTGTTCCTGAGTAAATGCTACCTTGCTAGTTGCTCCTGCGCCCAATACGAGAACAATTTGATTTTTTTGAAAAATTTAAAAGTGATGTAAAAACACATCTGTGTTGATTTCCGACTTTTCCTGAGTAATGCTACCTTGCTAGTTGCTCCTGCGCCCGATACGAGCAACAATTGGATTTTTTTTGAAAAAAATTAAAAGTGATGTAAAAACACATCTGTGTTGATTTCCGACTTTTCCTGAGTAATGCTACTTTGCTAGCTGCTCAGTGCTCACGATACGAGAACAATTGGATTTTTTTGAAAAATTTAAAAGTGATGTCAAAACACATCTGTGTTGATTTCCGACTTTTCCTGAGTAATGCTACCTTGCTAACTGCTCAATGCTCACGATACGAGAACAATTGGATTTTTTTGAAAAATTTAAAAGTGATGTAAAAACACATCTGTGTTGATTTCCGACTTTTCCTGAGTAATGCTACCTTGCTAGCGGCTCAATGCTCACGATACGAGAACAATTGGATTTTTTTTGAAAAATTTAAAAGTGATGTAAAAACACATCTGTGTTGATTTCCGACTTTTCCTGAGTAATGCTACCTTGCTAGCGGCTCAATGCTCACGATACGAGAACAATTGGATTTTTTTTGAAAAATTTAAAAGTGATGTAAAAATACATCTGTGTTGATTTCCGACTGTTCCTGAGTAAATGCTACCTTGCTAGTTGCTCCTGCGCCCAATACGATCAACAATTGGATTTGTTTGAAAAATTTAAAAGTGATGTAAAAACACATTTGTGTTGATTTCCGAATTTTCCTGAGTAATGCAATCTTGCTAGTTGCTTCCCTGCGCCCGATACGAGAACAATTGGATTTTTTTGAAAAATTTAAAAGTGATGTAAAAATACATCTGTGTTGATTTCCGACTGTTCCTGAGTAAATGCTACCTTGCTAGTTGCTCCTGCGCCCAATACGAGAACAATTTGATTTTTTTGAAAAATTTAAAAGTGATGTAAAAACACATCTGTGTTGATTTCCGACTTTTCCTGAGTAATGCTACCTTGCTAGTTGCTCCTGCGCCCGATACGAGCAACAATTGGATTTTTTTTGAAAAAAATTAAAAGTGATGTAAAAACACATCTGTGTTGATTTCCGACTTTTCCTGAGCAATGCTACTTTGCTAGCTGCTCAGTGCTCACGATACGAGAACAATTGGATTTTTTTGAAAAATTTAAAAGTGATGTCAAAACACATCTGTGTTGATTTCCGACTTTTCCTGAGTAATGCTACCTTGCTAACTGCTCAATGCTCACGATACGAGAACAATTGGATTTTTTTGAAAAATTTAAAAGTGATGTAAAAATACATCTGTGTTGATTTCCGACTTTTCCTGAGTAATGCTACCTTGCTAGTTGCACCTGCGCCCGATACGAGCAACAATTGGATTTTTTAGAAAAAAGTTAAAAGTGATGTAAAAACACATCTGTGTTGATTTCCGACTTTTCCTGAGTAATGCTACCTTGTTAACTGCTCAATGCTCCCGATACGAGAACAATTGGATTTTTTTGAAAAATTTAAAAGTTATGTAAAAACACATCTGTGTTGATTTCCGACTTTTCCTGAGTAATGCTACTTTGCTAGCTGGTCAATGCTCACGATACGAGAACAATTGGATTTTTTTGAAAAATTTAAAAGTGATGTCAAAACACATCTGTGTTGATTTCCGACTTTTCCTGAGTAATGCTACCTTGCTAACTGCTCAATGCTCACGATACGAGAACAATTGGATTTTTTTGAAAAATTTAAAAGTGATGTAAAAATACATCTGTGTTGATTTCCGACTTTTCCTGAGTAATGCTACCTTGCTAGTTGCACCTGCGCCCGATACGAGCAACAATTGGATTTTTTTTGAAAAAAATTAAAAGTGATGTAAAAACACATCTGTGTTGATTTCCGACTTTTCCTGAGTAATGCTACCTTGCTAACTGCTCAATGCTCACGATACGAGAACAATTGGATTTTTTTGAAAAATTTAAAAGTGATGTCAAAACACATCTGTGTTGATTTCCGACTTTTCCTGAGTAATGCTACCTTGCTAACTGCTCAATGCTCACGATACGAGAACAATTGGATTTTTTTGAAAAATTTAAAAGTGATGTAAAAATACATCTGTGTTGATTTCCGACTTTTCCTGAGTAATGCTACCTTGCTAGTTGCACCTGCGCCCGATACGAGCAACAATTGGATTTTTTTGAAAAAAGTTAAAAGTGATGTAAAAACACATCTGTGTTGATTTCCGACTTTTCCTGAGTAATGCTACCTTGTTAACTGCTCAATGCTCCCGATACGAGAACAATTGGATTTTTTTGAAAAATTTAAAAGTTATGTAAAAACACATCTGTGTTGATTTCCGACTTTTCCTGAGTAATGCTACTTTGCTAGCTGGTCAATGCTCACGATACGAGAACAATTGGATTTTTTTGAAAAATTTAAAAGTGATGTAAAAACACATCTGTGTTGATTTCCGACTTTTCCTGAGTAATGCTACCTTGCTAGCGGCTCAATGCTCACGATACGAGAACAATTGGATTTTTTTTGAAAAATTTAAAAGTGATGTAAAAATACATCTGTGTTGATTTCCGACTGTTCCTGAGTAAATGCTACCTTGCTAGTTGCTCCTGCGCCCAATACGATCAACAATTGGATTTTTTTGAAAAATTTAAAAGTGATGTAAAAACACATTTGTGTTGATTTCCGAATTTTCCTGAGTAATGCAATCTTGCTAGTTGCTTCCCTGCGCCCGATACGAGAACAATTGGATTTTTTTGAAAAATTTAAAAGTGATGTAAAAATACATCTGTGTTGATTTCCGACTGTTCCTGAGTAAATGGTACCTTGCTAGTTGCTCCTGCGCCCAATACGAGAACAATTTGATTTTTTTGAAAAATTTAAAAGTGATGTAAAAACACATCTGTGTTGATTTCCGACTTTTCCTGAGTAATGCTACCTTGCTAGTTGCTCCTGCGCCCGATACGAGCAACAATTGGATTTTTTTTGAAAAAAATTAAAAGTGATGTAAAAACACATCTGTGTTGATTTCCGACTTTTCCTGAGCAATGCTACTTTGCTAGCTGCTCAGTGCTCACGATACGAGAACAATTGGATTTTTTTGAAAAATTTAAAAGTGATGTCAAAACACATCTGTGTTGATTTCCGACTTTTCCTGAGTAATGCTACCTTGCTAACTGCTCAATGCTCACGATACGAGAACAATTGGATTTTTTTGAAAAATTTAAAAGTGATGTAAAAATACATCTGTGTTGATTTCCGACTTTTCCTGAGTAATGCTACCTTGCTAGTTGCACCTGCGCCCGATACGAGCAACAATTGGATTTTTTTGAAAAAAGTTAAAAGTGATGTAAAAACACATCTGTGTTGATTTCCGACTTTTCCTGAGTAATGCTACCTTGTTAACTGCTCAATGCTCCCGATACGAGAACAATTGGATTTTTTTGAAAAATTTAAAAGTTATGTAAAAACACATCTGTGTTGATTTCCGACTTTTCCTGAGTAATGCTACTTTGCTAGCTGGTCAATGCTCACGATACGAGCAACAATTGGATTTTTTTTGAAAAAAATTAAAAGTGATGTAAAAACACATCTGTGTTGATTTCCGACTTTTCCTGAGTAATGCTACCTTGCTAGCGGCTCAATGCTCACGATACGAGAACAATTGGATTTTTTTGAAAAATTTAAAAGTGATGTCAAAACACATCTGTGTTGATTTCCGACTTTTCCTGAGTAATGCTACCTTGCTAACTGCTCAATGCTCACGATACGAGAACAATTGGATTTTTTTGAAAAATTTAAAAGTGATGTAAAAATACATCTGTGTTGATTTCCGACTTTTCCTGAGTAATGCTACCTTGCTAGTTGCACCTGCGCCCGATACGAGCAACAATTGGATTTTTTTGAAAAAAGTTAAAAGTGATGTAAAAACACATCTGTGTTGATTTCCGACTTTTCCTGAGTAATGCTACCTTGTTAACTGCTCAATGCTCCCGATACGAGAACAATTGGATTTTTTTGAAAAATTTAAAAGTTATGTAAAAACACATCTGTGTTGATTTCCGACTTTTCCTGAGTAATGCTACTTTGCTAGCTGGTCAATGCTCACGATACGAGAACAATTGGATTTTTTTGAAAAAATTTAAAAGTGATGTAAAAACACATCTGTGTTGATTTCCGACTTTTCCTGAGTAATGCTACCTTGCTAGCGGCTCAATGCTCACGATACGAGAACAATTGGATTTTTTTTGAAAAATTTAAAAGTGATGTAAAAACACATCTGTGTTGATTTCCGACTTTTCCTGAGTAATGCTACCTTGCTAGCGGCTCAATGCTCACGATACGAGAACAATTGGATTTTTTTTGAAAAATTTAAAAGTGATGTAAAAACACATCTGTGTTGATTTCCGACTTTTCCTGAGTAATGCTACCTTGCTAGCGGCTCAATGCTCACGATACGAGAACAATTGGATTTTTTTTGAAAAATTTAAAAGTGATGTAAAAATACATCTGTGTTGATTTCCGACTGTTCCTGAGTAAATGCTACCTTGCTAGTTGCTCCTGCGCCCAATACGATCAACAATTGGATTTGTTTGAAAAATTTAAAAGTGATGTAAAAACACATTTGTGTTGATTTCCGAATTTTCCTGAGTAATGCAATCTTGCTAGTTGCTTCCCTGCGCCCGATACGAGAACAATTGGATTTTTTTGAAAAATTTAAAAGTGATGTAAAAATACATCTGTGTTGATTTCCGACTGTTCCTGAGTAAATGCTACCTTGCTAGTTGCTCCTGCGCCCAATACGAGAACAATTTGATTTTTTTGAAAAATTTAAAAGTGATGTAAAAACACATCTGTGTTGATTTCCGACTTTTCCTGAGTAATGCTACCTTGCTAGTTGCTCCTGCGCCCGATACGAGCAACAATTGGATTTTTTTTGAAAAAAATTAAAAGTGATGTAAAAACACATCTGTGTTGATTTCCGACTTTTCCTGAGCAATGCTACTTTGCTAGCTGCTCAGTGCTCACGATACGAGAACAATTGGATTTTTTTGAAAAATTTAAAAGTGATGTCAAAACACATCTGTGTTGATTTCCGACTTTTCCTGAGTAATGCTACCTTGCTAACTGCTCAATGCTCACGATACGAGAACAATTGGATTTTTTTGAAAAATTTAAAAGTGATGTAAAAATACATCTGTGTTGATTTCCGACTTTTCCTGAGTAATGCTACCTTGCTAGTTGCACCTGCGCCCGATACGAGCAACAATTGGATTTTTTAGAAAAAAGTTAAAAGTGATGTAAAAACACATCTGTGTTGATTTCCGACTTTTCCTGAGTAATGCTACCTTGTTAACTGCTCAATGCTCCCGATACGAGAACAATTGGATTTTTTTGAAAAATTTAAAAGTTATGTAAAAACACATCTGTGTTGATTTCCGACTTTTCCTGAGTAATGCTACTTTGCTAGCTGGTCAATGCTCACGATACGAGAACAATTGGATTTTTTTGAAAAATTTAAAAGTGATGTCAAAACACATCTGTGTTGATTTCCGACTTTTCCTGAGTAATGCTACCTTGCTAACTGCTCAATGCTCACGATACGAGAACAATTGGATTTTTTTGAAAAATTTAAAAGTGATGTAAAAATACATCTGTGTTGATTTCCGACTTTTCCTGAGTAATGCTACCTTGCTAGTTGCACCTGCGCCCGATACGAGCAACAATTGGATTTTTTTTGAAAAAAATTAAAAGTGATGTAAAAACACATCTGTGTTGATTTCCGACTTTTCCTGAGTAATGCTACCTTGCTAACTGCTCAATGCTCACGATACGAGAACAATTGGATTTTTTTGAAAAATTTAAAAGTGATGTCAAAACACATCTGTGTTGATTTCCGACTTTTCCTGAGTAATGCTACCTTGCTAACTGCTCAATGCTCACGATACGAGAACAATTGGATTTTTTTGAAAAATTTAAAAGTGATGTAAAAATACATCTGTGTTGATTTCCGACTTTTCCTGAGTAATGCTACCTTGCTAGTTGCACCTGCGCCCGATACGAGCAACAATTGGATTTTTTTGAAAAAAGTTAAAAGTGATGTAAAAACACATCTGTGTTGATTTCCGACTTTTCCTGAGTAATGCTACCTTGTTAACTGCTCAATGCTCCCGATACGAGAACAATTGGATTTTTTTGAAAAATTTAAAAGTTATGTAAAAACACATCTGTGTTGATTTCCGACTTTTCCTGAGTAATGCTACTTTGCTAGCTGGTCAATGCTCACGATACGAGAACAATTGGATTTTTTTGAAAAATTTAAAAGTGATGTAAAAACACATCTGTGTTGATTTCCGACTTTTCCTGAGTAATGCTACCTTGCTAGCGGCTCAATGCTCACGATACGAGAACAATTGGATTTTTTTTGAAAAATTTAAAAGTGATGTAAAAATACATCTGTGTTGATTTCCGACTGTTCCTGAGTAAATGCTACCTTGCTAGTTGCTCCTGCGCCCAATACGATCAACAATTGGATTTTTTTGAAAAATTTAAAAGTGATGTAAAAACACATTTGTGTTGATTTCCGAATTTTCCTGAGTAATGCAATCTTGCTAGTTGCTTCCCTGCGCCCGATACGAGAACAATTGGATTTTTTTGAAAAATTTAAAAGTGATGTAAAAATACATCTGTGTTGATTTCCGACTGTTCCTGAGTAAATGGTACCTTGCTAGTTGCTCCTGCGCCCAATACGAGAACAATTTGATTTTTTGAAAAATTTAAAAGTGATGTAAAAACACATCTGTGTTGATTTCCGACTTTTCCTGAGTAATGCTACCTTGCTAGTTGCTCCTGCGCCCGATACGAGCAACAATTGGATTTTTTTTGAAAAAAATTAAAAGTGATGTAAAAACACATCTGTGTTGATTTCCGACTTTTCCTGAGCAATGCTACTTTGCTAGCTGCTCAGTGCTCACGATACGAGAACAATTGGATTTTTTTGAAAAATTTAAAAGTGATGTCAAAACACATCTGTGTTGATTTCCGACTTTTCCTGAGTAATGCTACCTTGCTAACTGCTCAATGCTCACGATACGAGAACAATTGGATTTTTTTGAAAAATTTAAAAGTGATGTAAAAATACATCTGTGTTGATTTCCGACTTTTCCTGAGTAATGCTACCTTGCTAGTTGCACCTGCGCCCGATACGAGCAACAATTGGATTTTTTTGAAAAAAGTTAAAAGTGATGTAAAAACACATCTGTGTTGATTTCCGACTTTTCCTGAGTAATGCTACCTTGTTAACTGCTCAATGCTCCCGATACGAGAACAATTGGATTTTTTTGAAAAATTTAAAAGTTATGTAAAAACACATCTGTGTTGATTTCCGACTTTTCCTGAGTAATGCTACTTTGCTAGCTGGTCAATGCTCACGATACGAGAACAATTGGATTTTTTTGAAAAAATTTAAAAGTGATGTAAAAACACATCTGTGTTGATTTCCGACTTTTCCTGAGTAATGCTACCTTGCTAGCGGCTCAATGCTCACGATACGAGAACAATTGGATTTTTTTTGAAAAATTTAAAAGTGATGTAAAAACACATCTGTGTTGATTTCCGACTTTTCCTGAGTAATGCTACCTTGCTAGCGGCTCAATGCTCACGATACGAGAACAATTGGATTTTTTTTGAAAAATTTAAAAGTGATGTAAAAACACATCTGTGTTGATTTCCGACTTTTCCTGAGTAATGCTACCTTGCTAGTTGCTCCTGCGCACAATACGATCAACAATTGGATTTTTTTGAAAAATTTAAAAGTGATGTAAAAACACATCTGTGTTGATTTCCGAATTTTCCTGAGTAATGCAATCTTGCTAGTTGCTTCCCTGCGCCCGATACGAGAACAATTGGATTTTTGTGAAAAATTTAAAAGTGATGTAAAAATACATCTGTGTTGATTTCCGACTGTTCCTGAGTAAATGCTACCTTGCTAGTTGCTCCTGCGCCCAATACGAGAACAATTTGATTTTTTTGAAAAATTTAAAAGTGATGTAAAAACACATCTGTGTTGATTTCCGACTTTTCCTGAGTAATGCTACCTTGCTAGTTGCTCCTGCGCCCGATACGAGCAACAATTGGATTTTTTTTGAAAAAAATTAAAAGTGATGTAAAAACACATCTGTGTTGATTTCCGACTTTTCCTGAGTAATGCTACTTTGCTAGCTGCTCAGTGCTCACGATACGAGAACAATTGGATTTTTTTGAAAAATTTAAAAGTGATGTCAAAACACATCTGTGTTGATTTCCGACTTTTCCTGAGTAATGCTACCTTGCTAACTGCTCAATGCTCACGATACGAGAACAATTGGATTTTTTTGAAAAATTTAAAAGTGATGTAAAAACACATCTGTGTTGATTTCCGACTGTTCCTGAGTAAATGCTACCTTGCTAGTTGCTCCTGCGCCCAATACGAGAACAATTTGATTTTTTTGAAAAATTTAAAAGTGATGTAAAAACACATCTGTGTTGATTTCCGACTTTTCCTGAGTAATGCTACCTTGCTAGTTGCTCCTGCGCCCGATACGAGCAACAATTGGATTTTTTTTGAAAAAAATTAAAAGTGATGTAAAAACACATCTGTGTTGATTTCCGACTTTTCCTGAGTAATGCTACTTTGCTAGCTGCTCAGTGCTCACGATACGAGAACAATTGGATTTTTTTGAAAAATTTAAAAGTGATGTCAAAACACATCTGTGTTGATTTCCGACTTTTCCTGAGTAATGCTACCTTGCTAACTGCTCAATGCTCACGATACGAGAACAATTGGATTTTTTTGAAAAATTTAAAAGTGATGTAAAAACACATCTGTGTTGATTTCCGACTTTTCCTGAGTAATGCTACCTTGCTAGCGGCTCAATGCTCACGATACGAGAACAATTGGATTTTTTTTGAAAAATTTAAAAGTGATGTAAAAACACATCTGTGTTGATTTCCGACTTTTCCTGAGTAATGCTACCTTGCTAGCGGCTCAATGCTCACGATACGAGAACAATTGGATTTTTTTTGAAAAATTTAAAAGTGATGTAAAAATACATCTGTGTTGATTTCCGACTGTTCCTGAGTAAATGCTACCTTGCTAGTTGCTCCTGCGCCCAATACGATCAACAATTGGATTTGTTTGAAAAATTTAAAAGTGATGTAAAAACACATTTGTGTTGATTTCCGAATTTTCCTGAGTAATGCAATCTTGCTAGTTGCTTCCCTGCGCCCGATACGAGAACAATTGGATTTTTTTGAAAAATTTAAAAGTGATGTAAAAATACATCTGTGTTGATTTCCGACTGTTCCTGAGTAAATGCTACCTTGCTAGTTGCTCCTGCGCCCAATACGAGAACAATTTGATTTTTTTGAAAAATTTAAAAGTGATGTAAAAACACATCTGTGTTGATTTCCGACTTTTCCTGAGTAATGCTACCTTGCTAGTTGCTCCTGCGCCCGATACGAGCAACAATTGGATTTTTTTTGAAAAAAATTAAAAGTGATGTAAAAACACATCTGTGTTGATTTCCGACTTTTCCTGATCAATGCTACTTTGCTAGCTGCTCAGTGCTCACGATACGAGAACAATTGGATTTTTTTGAAAAATTTAAAAGTGATGTCAAAACACATCTGTGTTGATTTCCGACTTTTCCTGAGTAATGCTACCTTGCTAACTGCTCAATGCTCACGATACGAGAACAATTGGATTTTTTTGAAAAATTGAAAAGTGATGTAAAAATACATCTGTGTTGATTTCCGACTTTTCCTGAGTAATGCTACCTTGCTAGTTGCACCTGCGCCCGATACGAGCAACAATTGGATTTTTTTGAAAAAAGTTAAAAGTGATGTAAAAACACATCTGTGTTGATTTCCGACTTTTCCTGAGTAATGCTACCTTGTTAACTGCTCAATGCTCCCGATACGAGAACAATTGGATTTTTTTGAAAAATTTAAAAGTTATGTAAAAACACATCTGTGTTGATTTCCGACTTTTCCTGAGTAATGCTACTTTGCTAGCTGGTCAATGCTCACGATACGAGAACAATTGGATTTTTTTGAAAAAATTTAAAAGTGATGTAAAAACACATCTGTGTTGATTTCCGACTTTTCCTGAGTAATGCTACCTTGCTAGCGGCTCAATGCTCACGATACGAGAACAATTGGATTTTTTTTGAAAAATTTAAAAGTGATGTAAAAACACATCTGTGTTGATTTCCGACTTTTCCTGAGTAATGCTACCTTGCTAGCGGCTCAATGCTCACGATACGAGAACAATTGGATTTTTTTTGAAAAATTTAAAAGTGATGTAAAAACACATCTGTGTTGATTTCCGACTTTTCCTGAGTAATGCTACCTTGCTAGTTGCTCCTGCGCCCAATACGATCAACAATTGGATTTTTTTGAAAAATTTAAAAGTGATGTAAAAACACATCTGTGTTGATTTCCGAATTTTCCTGAGTAATGCAATCTTGCTAGTTGCTTCCCTGCGCCCGATACGAGAACAATTGGATTTTTTTGAAAAATTTAAAAGTGATGTAAAAATACATCTGTGTTGATTTCCGACTGTTCCTGAGTAAATGCTACCTTGCTAGTTGCTCATGCGCCCAATACGAGAACAATTTGATTTTTTTGAAAAATTTAAAAGTGATGTAAAAACACATCTGTGTTGATTTCCGACTTTTCCTGAGTAATGCTACCTTGCTAGTTGCTCCTGCGCCCGATACGAGCAACAATTGGATTTTTTTTGAAAAAAATTAAAAGTGATGTAAAAACACATCTGTGTTGATTTCCGACTTTTCCTGAGTAATGCTACTTTGCTAGCTGCTCAGTGCTCACGATACGAGAACAATTGGATTTTTTTGAAAAATTTAAAAGTGATGTCAAAACACATCTGTGTTGATTTCCGACTTTTCCTGAGTAATGCTACCTTGCTAACTGCTCAATGCTCACGATACGAGAACAATTGGATTTTTTTGAAAAATTTAAAAGTGATGTAAAAACACATCTGTGTTGATTTCCGACTGTTCCTGAGTAAATGCTACCTTGCTAGTTGCTCCTGCGCCCAATACGAGAACAATTTGATTTTTTTGAAAAATTTAAAAGTGATGTAAAAACACATCTGTGTTGATTTCCGACTTTTCCTGAGTAATGCTACCTTGCTAGTTGCTCCTGCGCCCGATACGAGCAACAATTGGATTTTTTTTGAAAAAAATTAAAAGTGATGTAAAAACACATCTGTGTTGATTTCCGACTTTTCCTGAGTAATGCTACTTTGCTAGCTGCTCAGTGCTCACGATACGAGAACAATTGGATTTTTTTGAAAAATTTAAAAGTGATGTCAAAACACATCTGTGTTGATTTCCGACTTTTCCTGAGTAATGCTACCTTGCTAACTGCTCAATGCTCACGATACGAGAACAATTTGATTTTTTTGAAAAATTTAAAAGTGATGTAAAAACACATCTGTGTTGATTTCCGACTTTTCCTGAGTAATGCTACCTTGCTAGTTGCTCCTGCGCCCGATACGAGCAACAATTGGATTTTTTTTGAAAAAAATTAAAAGTGATGTAAAAACACATCTGTGTTGATTTCCGACTTTTCCTGAGTAATGCTACTTTGCTAGCTGCTCAGTGCTCACGATACGAGAACAATTGGATTTTTTTGAAAAATTTAAAAGTGATGTCAAAACACATCTGTGTTGATTTCCGACTTTTCCTGAGTAATGCTACCTTGCTAACTGCTCAATGCTCACGATACGAGAACAATTGGATTTTTTTGAAAAATTTAAAAGTGATGTAAAAACACATCTGTGTTGATTTCCGACTGTTCCTGAGTAAATGCTACCTTGCTAGTTGCTCCTGCGCCCAATACGAGAACAATTTGATTTTTTTGAAAAATTTAAAAGTGATGTAAAAACACATCTGTGTTGATTTCCGACTTTTCCTGAGTAATGCTACCTTGCTAGTTGCTCCTGCGCCCGATACGAGCAACAATTGGATTTTTTTTGAAAAAAATTAAAAGTGATGTAAAAACACATCTGTGTTGATTTCCGACTTTTCCTGAGTAATGCTACTTTGCTAGCTGCTCAGTGCTCACGATACGAGAACAATTGGATTTTTTTGAAAAATTTAAAAGTGATGTCAAAACACATCTGTGTTGATTTCCGACTTTTCCTGAGTAATGCTACCTTGCTAACTGCTCAATGCTCACGATACGAGAACAATTGGATTTTTTTGAAAAATTTAAAAGTGATGTAAAAACACATCTGTGTTGATTTCCGACTTTTCCTGAGTAATGCTACCTTGCTAGCGGCTCAATGCTCACGATACGAGAACAATTGGATTTTTTTTGAAAAATTTAAAAGTGATGTAAAAACACATCTGTGTTGATTTCCGACTTTTCCTGAGTAATGCTACCTTGCTAGCGGCTCAATGCTCACGATACGAGAACAATTGGATTTTTTTTGAAAAATTTAAAAGTGATGTAAAAATACATCTGTGTTGATTTCCGACTGTTCCTGAGTAAATGCTACCTTGCTAGTTGCTCCTGCGCCCAATACGATCAACAATTGGATTTGTTTGAAAAATTTAAAAGTGATGTAAAAACACATTTGTGTTGATTTCCGAATTTTCCTGAGTAATGCAATCTTGCTAGTTGCTTCCCTGCGCCCGATACGAGAACAATTGGATTTTTTTGAAAAATTTAAAAGTGATGTAAAAATACATCTGTGTTGATTTCCGACTGTTCCTGAGTAAATGCTACCTTGCTAGTTGCTCCTGCGCCCAATACGAGAACAATTTGATTTTTTTGAAAAATTTAAAAGTGATGTAAAAACACATCTGTGTTGATTTCCGACTTTTCCTGAGTAATGCTACCTTGCTAGTTGCTCCTGCGCCCGATACGAGCAACAATTGGATTTTTTTTGAAAAAAATTAAAAGTGATGTAAAAACACATCTGTGTTGATTTCCGACTTTTCCTGATCAATGCTACTTTGCTAGCTGCTCAGTGCTCACGATACGAGAACAATTGGATTTTTTTGAAAAATTTAAAAGTGATGTCAAAACACATCTGTGTTGATTTCCGACTTTTCCTGAGTAATGCTACCTTGCTAACTGCTCAATGCTCACGATACGAGAACAATTGGATTTTTTTGAAAAATTGAAAAGTGATGTAAAAATACATCTGTGTTGATTTCCGACTTTTCCTGAGTAATGCTACCTTGCTAGTTGCACCTGCGCCCGATACGAGCAACAATTGGATTTTTTTGAAAAAAGTTAAAAGTGATGTAAAAACACATCTGTGTTGATTTCCGACTTTTCCTGAGTAATGCTACCTTGTTAACTGCTCAATGCTCCCGATACGAGAACAATTGGATTTTTTTGAAAAATTTAAAAGTTATGTAAAAACACATCTGTGTTGATTTCCGACTTTTCCTGAGTAATGCTACTTTGCTAGCTGGTCAATGCTCACGATACGAGAACAATTGGATTTTTTTGAAAAAATTTAAAAGTGATGTAAAAACACATCTGTGTTGATTTCCGACTTTTCCTGAGTAATGCTACCTTGCTAGCGGCTCAATGCTCACGATACGAGAACAATTGGATTTTTTTTGAAAAATTTAAAAGTGATGTAAAAACACATCTGTGTTGATTTCCGACTTTTCCTGAGTAATGCTACCTTGCTAGCGGCTCAATGCTCACGATACGAGAACAATTGGATTTTTTTTGAAAAATTTAAAAGTGATGTAAAAACACATCTGTGTTGATTTCCGACTTTTCCTGAGTAATGCTACCTTGCTAGTTGCTCCTGCGCCCAATACGATCAACAATTGGATTTTTTTGAAAAATTTAAAAGTGATGTAAAAACACATCTGTGTTGATTTCCGAATTTTCCTGAGTAATGCAATCTTGCTAGTTGCTTCCCTGCGCCCGATACGAGAACAATTGGATTTTTTTGAAAAATTTAAAAGTGATGTAAAAATACATCTGTGTTGATTTCCGACTGTTCCTGAGTAAATGCTACCTTGCTAGTTGCTCATGCGCCCAATACGAGAACAATTTGATTTTTTTGAAAAATTTAAAAGTGATGTAAAAACACATCTGTGTTGATTTCCGACTTTTCCTGAGTAATGCTACCTTGCTAGTTGCTCCTGCGCCCGATACGAGCAACAATTGGATTTTTTTTGAAAAAAATTAAAAGTGATGTAAAAACACATCTGTGTTGATTTCCGACTTTTCCTGAGTAATGCTACTTTGCTAGCTGCTCAGTGCTCACGATACGAGAACAATTGGATTTTTTTGAAAAATTTAAAAGTGATGTCAAAACACATCTGTGTTGATTTCCGACTTTTCCTGAGTAATGCTACCTTGCTAACTGCTCAATGCTCACGATACGAGAACAATTGGATTTTTTTGAAAAATTTAAAAGTGATGTAAAAACACATCTGTGTTGATTTCCGACTGTTCCTGAGTAAATGCTACCTTGCTAGTTGCTCCTGCGCCCAATACGAGAACAATTTGATTTTTTTGAAAAATTTAAAAGTGATGTAAAAACACATCTGTGTTGATTTCCGACTTTTCCTGAGTAATGCTACCTTGCTAGTTGCTCCTGCGCCCGATACGAGCAACAATTGGATTTTTTTTGAAAAAAATTAAAAGTGATGTAAAAACACATCTGTGTTGATTTCCGACTTTTCCTGAGTAATGCTACTTTGCTAGCTGCTCAGTGCTCACGATACGAGAACAATTGGATTTTTTTGAAAAATTTAAAAGTGATGTCAAAACACATCTGTGTTGATTTCCGACTTTTCCTGAGTAATGCTACCTTGCTAACTGCTCAATGCTCACGATACGAGAACAATTGGATTTTTTTGAAAAATTTAAAAGTGATGTAAAAACACATCTGTGTTGATTTCCGACTTTTCCTGAGTAATGCTACCTTGCTAGCGGCTCAATGCTCACGATACGAGAACAATTGGATTTTTTTTGAAAAATTTAAAAGTGATGTAAAAACACATCTGTGTTGATTTCCGACTTTTCCTGAGTAATGCTACCTTGCTAGCGGCTCAATGCTCACGATACGAGAACAATTGGATTTTTTTTGAAAAATTTAAAAGTGATGTAAAAACACATCTGTGTTGATTTCCGACTTTTCCTGAGTAATGCTACCTTGCTAGCGGCTCAATGCTCACGATACGAGAACAATTGGATTTTTTTTGAAAAATTTAAAAGTGATGTAAAAACACATCTGTGTTGATTTCCGACTTTTCCTGAGTAATGCTACCTTGCTAGTTGCTCCTGCGCCCAATACGATCAACAATTGGATTTTTTTGAAAAATTTAAAAGTGATGTAAAAACACATCTGTGTTGATTTCCGACTTTTCCTGAGTAATGCTACTTTGCTAGCTGCTCAGTGCTCACGATACGAGAACAATTGGATTTTTTTGAAAAATTTAAAAGTGATGTCAAAACACATCTGTGTTGATTTCCGACTTTTCCTGAGTAATGCTACCTTGCTAACTGCTCAATGCTCACGATACGAGAACAATTGGATTTTTTTGAAAAATTTAAAAGTGATGTAAAAACACATCTGTGTTGATTTCCGACTGTTCCTGAGTAAATGCTACCTTGCTAGTTGCTCCTGCGCCCAATACGAGAACAATTTGATTTTTTTGAAAAATTTAAAAGTGATGTAAAAACACATCTGTGTTGATTTCCGACTTTTCCTGAGTAATGCTACCTTGCTAGTTGCTCCTGCGCCCGATACGAGCAACAATTGGATTTTTTTTGAAAAAAATTAAAAGTGATGTAAAAACACATCTGTGTTGATTTCCGACTTTTCCTGAGTAATGCTACTTTGCTAGCTGCTCAGTGCTCACGATACGAGAACAATTGGATTTTTTTGAAAAATTTAAAAGTGATGTCAAAACACATCTGTGTTGATTTCCGACTTTTCCTGAGTAATGCTACCTTGCTAACTGCTCAATGCTCACGATACGAGAACAATTGGATTTTTTTGAAAAATTTAAAAGTGATGTAAAAACACATCTGTGTTGATTTCCGACTTTTCCTGAGTAATGCTACCTTGCTAGCGGCTCAATGCTCACGATACGAGAACAATTGGATTTTTTTTGAAAAATTTAAAAGTGATGTAAAAACACATCTGTGTTGATTTCCGACTTTTCCTGAGTAATGCTACCTTGCTAGCGGCTCAATGCTCACGATACGAGAACAATTGGATTTTTTTTGAAAAATTTAAAAGTGATGTAAAAACACATCTGTGTTGATTTCCGACTTTTCCTGAGTAATGCTACCTTGCTAGCGGCTCAATGCTCACGATACGAGAACAATTGGATTTTTTTTGAAAAATTTAAAAGTGATGTAAAAACACATCTGTGTTGATTTCCGACTTTTCCTGAGTAATGCTACCTTGCTAGTTGCTCCTGCGCCCAATACGATCAACAATTGGATTTTTTTGAAAAATTTAAAAGTGATGTAAAAACACATTTGTGTTGATTTCCGAATTTTCCTGAGTAATGCAATCTTGCTAGTTGCTTCCCTGCGCCCGATACGAGAACAATTGGATTTTTTTGAAAAATTTAAAAGTGATGTAAAAATACATCTGTGTTGATTTCCGACTGTTCCTGAGTAAATGCTACCTTGCTAGTTGCTCCTGCGCCCAATACGAGAACAATTTGATTTTTTTGAAAAATTTAAAAGTGATGTAAAAACACATCTGTGTTGATTTCCGACTTTTCCTGAGTAATGCTACCTTGCTAGTTGCTCCTGCGCCCGATACGAGCAACAATTGGATTTTTTTTGAAAAAAATTAAAAGTGATGTAAAAACACATCTGTGTTGATTTCCGACTTTTCCTGAGCAATGCTACTTTGCTAGCTGCTCAGTGCTCACGATACGAGAACAATTGGATTTTTTTGAAAAATTTAAAAGTGATGTCAAAACACATCTGTGTTGATTCCCGACTTTTCCTGAGTAATGCTACCTTGCTAACTGCTCAATGCTCCCGATACGAGAACAATTGGATTTTTTTGAAAATTTTAAAAGTGATGTAAAAATACATCTGTGTTGATTTCCGACTGTTCCTGAGTAAATGCTACCTTGCTAGTTGCTCCTGCGCCCAATACGAGAACAATTTGATTTTTTTGAAAAATTTAAAAGTGATGTAAAAACACATCTGTGTTGATTTCCGACTTTTCCTGAGTAATGCTACCTTGCTAGTTGCTCCTGCGCCCGATACGAGCAACAATTGGATTTTTTTTGAAAAAAATTAAAAGTGATGTAAAAACACATCTGTGTTGATTTCCGACTTTTCCTGAGCAATGCTACTTTGCTAGCTGCTCAGTGCTCACGATACGAGAACAATTGGATTTTTTTGAAAAATATTAAAAGTGATGTCAAAACACATCTGTGTTGATTTCCGACTTTTCCTGAGTAATGCTACCTTGCTAACTGCTCAATGCTCACGATACGAGAACAATTGGATTTTTTTGAAAAATTTAAAAGTGATGTAAAAATACATCTGTGTTGATTTCCGACTTTTCCTGAGTAATGCTACCTTGCTAGTTGCACCTGCGCCCGATACGAGCAACAATTGGATTTTTTTGAAAAAAGTTAAAAGTGATGTAAAAACACATCTGTGTTGATTTCCGACTTTTCCTGAGTAATGCTACCTTGTTAACTGCTCAATGCTCCCGATACGAGAACAATTGGATTTTTTTGAAAAATTTAAAAGTTATGTAAAAACACATCTGTGTTGATTTCCGACTTTTCCTGAGTAATGCTACTTTGCTAGCTGGTCAATGCTCACGATACGAGAACAATTGGATTTTTTTGAAAAAATTTAAAAGTGATGTAAAAACACATCTGTGTTGATTTCCGACTTTTCCTGAGTAATGCTACCTTGCTAGCGGCTCAATGCTCACGATACGAGAACAATTGGATTTTTTTTGAAAAATTTAAAAGTGATGTAAAAACACATCTGTGTTGATTTCCGACTTTTCCTGAGTAATGCTACCTTGCTAACTGCTCAATGCTCACGATACGAGAACAATTGGATTTTTTTGAAAAATTTAAAAGTGATGTCAAAACACATCTGTGTTGATTTCCGACTTTTCCTGAGTAATGCTACCTTGCTAACTGCTCAATGCTCACGATACGAGAACAATTGGATTTTTTTGAAAAATTGAAAAGTGATGTAAAAATACATCTGTGTTGATTTCCGACTTTTCCTGAGTAATGCTACCTTGCTAGTTGCACCTGCGCCCGATACGAGCAACAATTGGATTTTTTTGAAAAAAGTTAAAAGTGATGTAAAAACACATCTGTGTTGATTTCCGACTTTTCCTGAGTAATGCTACCTTGTTAACTGCTCAATGCTCCCGATACGAGAACAATTGGATTTTTTTGAAAAATTTAAAAGTTATGTAAAAACACATCTGTGTTGATTTCCGACTTTTCCTGAGTAATGCTACTTTGCTAGCTGGTCAATGCTCACGATACGAGAACAATTGGATTTTTTTGAAAAAATTTAAAAGTGATGTAAAAACACATCTGTGTTGATTTCCGACTTTTCCTGAGTAATGCTACCTTGCTAGCGGCTCAATGCTCACGATACGAGAACAATTGGATTTTTTTTGAAAAATTTAAAAGTGATGTAAAAACACATCTGTGTTGATTTCCGACTTTTCCTGAGTAATGCTACCTTGCTAGCGGCTCAATGCTCACGATACGAGAACAATTGGATTTTTTTTGAAAAATTTAAAAGTGATGTAAAAACACATCTGTGTTGATTTCCGACTTTTCCTGAGTAATGCTACCTTGCTAGTTGCTCCTGCGCCCAATACGATCAACAATTGGATTTTTTTGAAAAATTTAAAAGTGATGTAAAAACACATCTGTGTTGATTTCCGAATTTTCCTGAGTAATGCAATCTTGCTAGTTGCTTCCCTGCGCCCGATACGAGAACAATTGGATTTTTTTGAAAAATTTAAAAGTGATGTAAAAATACATCTGTGTTGATTTCCGACTGTTCCTGAGTAAATGCTACCTTGCTAGTTGCTCCTGCGCCCAATACGAGAACAATTTGATTTTTTTGAAAAATTTAAAAGTGATGTAAAAACACATCTGTGTTGATTTCCGACTTTTCCTGAGTAATGCTACCTTGCTAGTTGCTCCTGCGCCCGATACGAGCAACAATTGGATTTTTTTTGAAAAAAATTAAAAGTGATGTAAAAACACATCTGTGTTGATTTCCGACTTTTCCTGAGTAATGCTACTTTGCTAGCTGCTCAGTGCTCACGATACGAGAACAATTGGATTTTTTTGAAAAATTTAAAAGTGATGTCAAAACACATCTGTGTTGATTTCCGACTTTTCCTGAGTAATGCTACCTTGCTAACTGCTCAATGCTCACGATACGAGAACAATTGGATTTTTTTGAAAAATTTAAAAGTGATGTAAAAACACATCTGTGTTGATTTCCGACTGTTCCTGAGTAAATGCTACCTTGCTAGTTGCTCCTGCGCCCAATACGAGAACAATTTGATTTTTTTGAAAAATTTAAAAGTGATGTAAAAACACATCTGTGTTGATTTCCGACTTTTCCTGAGTAATGCTACCTTGCTAGTTGCTCCTGCGCCCGATACGAGCAACAATTGGATTTTTTTTGAAAAAAATTAAAAGTGATGTAAAAACACATCTGTGTTGATTTCCGACTTTTCCTGAGTAATGCTACTTTGCTAGCTGCTCAGTGCTCACGATACGAGAACAATTGGATTTTTTTGAAAAATTTAAAAGTGATGTCAAAACACATCTGTGTTGATTTCCGACTTTTCCTGAGTAATGCTACCTTGCTAACTGCTCAATGCTCACGATACGAGAACAATTGGATTTTTTTGAAAAATTTAAAAGTGATGTAAAAACACATCTGTGTTGATTTCCGACTTTTCCTGAGTAATGCTACCTTGCTAGCGGCTCAATGCTCACGATACGAGAACAATTGGATTTTTTTTGAAAAATTTAAAAGTGATGTAAAAACACATCTGTGTTGATTTCCGACTTTTCCTGAGTAATGCTACCTTGCTAGCGGCTCAATGCTCACGATACGAGAACAATTGGATTTTTTTTGAAAAATTTAAAAGTGATGTAAAAACACATCTGTGTTGATTTCCGACTTTTCCTGAGTAATGCTACCTTGCTAGCGGCTCAATGCTCACGATACGAGAACAATTGGATTTTTTTTGAAAAATTTAAAAGTGATGTAAAAACACATCTGTGTTGATTTCCGACTTTTCCTGAGTAATGCTACCTTGCTAGTTGCTCCTGCGCCCAATACGATCAACAATTGGATTTTTTTGAAAAATTTAAAAGTGATGTAAAAACACATTTGTGTTGATTTCCGAATTTTCCTGAGTAATGCAATCTTGCTAGTTGCTTCCCTGCGCCCGATACGAGAACAATTGGATTTTTTTGAAAAATTTAAAAGTGATGTAAAAATACATCTGTGTTGATTTCCGACTGTTCCTGAGTAAATGCTACCTTGCTAGTTGCTCCTGCGCCCAATACGAGAACAATTTGATTTTTTTGAAAAATTTAAAAGTGATGTAAAAACACATCTGTGTTGATTTCCGACTTTTCCTGAGTAATGCTACCTTGCTAGTTGCTCCTGCGCCCGATACGAGCAACAATTGGATTTTTTTTGAAAAAAATTAAAAGTGATGTAAAAACACATCTGTGTTGATTTCCGACTTTTCCTGAGCAATGCTACTTTGCTAGCTGCTCAGTGCTCACGATACGAGAACAATTGGATTTTTTTGAAAAATTTAAAAGTGATGTCAAAACACATCTGTGTTGATTCCCGACTTTTCCTGAGTAATGCTACCTTGCTAACTGCTCAATGCTCCCGATACGAGAACAATTGGATTTTTTTGAAAATTTTAAAAGTGATGTAAAAATACATCTGTGTTGATTTCCGACTGTTCCTGAGTAAATGCTACCTTGCTAGTTGCTCCTGCGCCCAATACGAGAACAATTTGATTTTTTTGAAAAATTTAAAAGTGATGTAAAAACACATCTGTGTTGATTTCCGACTTTTCCTGAGTAATGCTACCTTGCTAGTTGCTCCTGCGCCCGATACGAGCAACAATTGGATTTTTTTTGAAAAAAATTAAAAGTGATGTAAAAACACATCTGTGTTGATTTCCGACTTTTCCTGAGCAATGCTACTTTGCTAGCTGCTCAGTGCTCACGATACGAGAACAATTGGATTTTTTTGAAAAATATTAAAAGTGATGTCAAAACACATCTGTGTTGATTTCCGACTTTTCCTGAGTAATGCTACCTTGCTAACTGCTCAATGCTCACGATACGAGAACAATTGGATTTTTTTGAAAAATTTAAAAGTGATGTAAAAATACATCTGTGTTGATTTCCGACTTTTCCTGAGTAATGCTACCTTGCTAGTTGCACCTGCGCCCGATACGAGCAACAATTGGATTTTTTTGAAAAAAGTTAAAAGTGATGTAAAAACACATCTGTGTTGATTTCCGACTTTTCCTGAGTAATGCTACCTTGTTAACTGCTCAATGCTCCCGATACGAGAACAATTGGATTTTTTTGAAAAATTTAAAAGTTATGTAAAAACACATCTGTGTTGATTTCCGACTTTTCCTGAGTAATGCTACTTTGCTAGCTGGTCAATGCTCACGATACGAGAACAATTGGATTTTTTTGAAAAAATTTAAAAGTGATGTAAAAACACATCTGTGTTGATTTCCGACTTTTCCTGAGTAATGCTACCTTGCTAGCGGCTCAATGCTCACGATACGAGAACAATTGGATTTTTTTTGAAAAATTTAAAAGTGATGTAAAAACACATCTGTGTTGATTTCCGACTTTTCCTGAGTAATGCTACCTTGCTAGCGGCTCAATGCTCACGATACGAGAACAATTGGATTTTTTTTGAAAAATTTAAAAGTGATGTAAAAACACATCTGTGTTGATTTCCGACTTTTCCTGAGTAATGCTACCTTGCTAGTTGCTCCTGCGCACAATACGATCAACAATTGGATTTTTTTGAAAAATTTAAAAGTGATGTAAAAACACATCTGTGTTGATTTCCGAATTTTCCTGAGTAATGCAATCTTGCTAGTTGCTTCCCTGCGCCCGATACGAGAACAATTGGATTTTTTTGAAAAATTTAAAAGTGATGTAAAAATACATCTGTGTTGATTTCCGACTGTTCCTGAGTAAATGCTACCTTGCTAGTTGCTCCTGCGCCCAATACGAGAACAATTTGATTTTTTTGAAAAATTTAAAAGTGATGTAAAAACACATCTGTGTTGATTTCCGACTTTTCCTGAGTAATGCTACCTTGCTAGTTGCTCCTGCGCCCGATACGAGCAACAATTGGATTTTTTTTGAAAAAAATTAAAAGTGATGTAAAAACACATCTGTGTTGATTTCCGACTTTTCCTGAGTAATGCTACTTTGCTAGCTGCTCAGTGCTCACGATACGAGAACAATTGGATTTTTTTGAAAAATTTAAAAGTGATGTCAAAACACATCTGTGTTGATTTCCGACTTTTCCTGAGTAATGCTACCTTGCTAACTGCTCAATGCTCACGATACGAGAACAATTGGATTTTTTTGAAAAATTTAAAAGTGATGTAAAAACACATCTGTGTTGATTTCCGACTGTTCCTGAGTAAATGCTACCTTGCTAGTTGCTCCTGCGCCCAATACGAGAACAATTTGATTTTTTTGAAAAATTTAAAAGTGATGTAAAAACACATCTGTGTTGATTTCCGACTTTTCCTGAGTAATGCTACCTTGCTAGTTGCTCCTGCGCCCGATACGAGCAACAATTGGATTTTTTTTGAAAAAAATTAAAAGTGATGTAAAAACACATCTGTGTTGATTTCCGACTTTTCCTGAGTAATGCTACTTTGCTAGCTGCTCAGTGCTCACGATACGAGAACAATTGGATTTTTTTGAAAAATTTAAAAGTGATGTCAAAACACATCTGTGTTGATTTCCGACTTTTCCTGAGTAATGCTACCTTGCTAACTGCTCAATGCTCACGATACGAGAACAATTGGATTTTTTTGAAAAATTTAAAAGTGATGTAAAAACACATCTGTGTTGATTTCCGACTTTTCCTGAGTAATGCTACCTTGCTAGCGGCTCAATGCTCACGATACGAGAACAATTGGATTTTTTTTGAAAAATTTAAAAGTGATGTAAAAACACATCTGTGTTGATTTCCGACTTTTCCTGAGTAATGCTACCTTGCTAGCGGCTCAATGCTCACGATACGAGAACAATTGGATTTTTTTTGAAAAATTTAAAAGTGATGTAAAAATACATCTGTGTTGATTTCCGACTGTTCCTGAGTAAATGCTACCTTGCTAGTTGCTCCTGCGCCCAATACGATCAACAATTGGATTTTTTTGAAAAATTTAAAAGTGATGTAAAAACACATCTGTGTTGATTTCCGAATTTTCCTGAGTAATGCAATCTTGCTAGTTGCTTCCCTGCGCCCGATACGAGAACAATTGGATTTTTTTGAAAAATTTAAAAGTGATGTAAAAATACATCTGTGTTGATTTCCGACTGTTCCTGAGTAAATGCTACCTTGCTAGTTGCTCCTGCGCCCAATACGAGAACAATTTGATTTTTTTGAAAAATTTAAAAGTGATGTAAAAACACATCTGTGTTGATTTCCGACTTTTCCTGAGTAATGCTACCTTGCTAGTTGCTCCTGCGCCCGATACGAGCAACAATTGGATTTTTTTTGAAAAAAATTAAAAGTGATGTAAAAACACATCTGTGTTGATTTCCGACTTTTCCTGAGTAATGCTACTTTGCTAGCTGCTCAGTGCTCACGATACGAGAACAATTGGATTTTTTTGAAAAATTTAAAAGTGATGTCAAAACACATCTGTGTTGATTTCCGACTTTTCCTGAGTAATGCTACCTTGCTAACTGCTCAATGCTCACGATACGAGAACAATTGGATTTTTTTGAAAAATTTAAAAGTGATGTAAAAACACATCTGTGTTGATTTCCGACTGTTCCTGAGTAAATGCTACCTTGCTAGTTGCTCCTGCGCCCAATACGAGAACAATTTGATTTTTTTGAAAAATTTAAAAGTGATGTAAAAACACATCTGTGTTGATTTCCGACTTTTCCTGAGTAATGCTACCTTGCTAGTTGCTCCTGCGCCCGATACGAGCAACAATTGGATTTTTTTTGAAAAAAATTAAAAGTGATGTAAAAACACATCTGTGTTGATTTCCGACTTTTCCTGAGTAATGCTACTTTGCTAGCTGCTCAGTGCTCACGATACGAGAACAATTGGATTTTTTTGAAAAATTTAAAAGTGATGTCAAAACACATCTGTGTTGATTTCCGACTTTTCCTGAGTAATGCTACCTTGCTAACTGCTCAATGCTCACGATACGAGAACAATTGGATTTTTTTGAAAAATTTAAAAGTGATGTAAAAACACATCTGTGTTGATTTCCGACTTTTCCTGAGTAATGCTACCTTGCTAGCGGCTCAATGCTCACGATACGAGAACAATTGGATTTTTTTTGAAAAATTTAAAAGTGATGTAAAAACACATCTGTGTTGATTTCCGACTTTTCCTGAGTAATGCTACCTTGCTAGCGGCTCAATGCTCACGATACGAGAACAATTGGATTTTTTTTGAAAAATTTAAAAGTGATGTAAAAATACATCTGTGTTGATTTCCGACTGTTCCTGAGTAAATGCTACCTTGCTAGTTGCTCCTGCGCCCAATACGATCAACAATTGGATTTGTTTGAAAAATTTAAAAGTGATGTAAAAACACATTTGTGTTGATTTCCGAATTTTCCTGAGTAATGCAATCTTGCTAGTTGCTTCCCTGCGCCCGATACGAGAACAATTGGATTTTTTTGAAAAATTTAAAAGTGATGTAAAAATACATCTGTGTTGATTTCCGACTGTTCCTGAGTAAATGCTACCTTGCTAGTTGCTCCTGCGCCCAATACGAGAACAATTTGATTTTTTTGAAAAATTTAAAAGTGATGTAAAAACACATCTGTGTTGATTTCCGACTTTTCCTGAGTAATGCTACCTTGCTAGTTGCTCCTGCGCCCGATACGAGCAACAATTGGATTTTTTTTGAAAAAAATTAAAAGTGATGTAAAAACACATCTGTGTTGATTTCCGACTTTTCCTGAGCAATGCTACTTTGCTAGCTGCTCAGTGCTCACGATACGAGAACAATTGGATTTTTTTGAAAAATTTAAAAGTGATGTCAAAACACATCTGTGTTGATTTCCGACTTTTCCTGAGTAATGCTACCTTGCTAACTGCTCAATGCTCACGATACGAGAACAATTGGATTTTTTTGAAAAATTTAAAAGTGATGTAAAAATACATCTGTGTTGATTTCCGACTTTTCCTGAGTAATGCTACCTTGCTAGTTGCACCTGCGCCCGATACGAGCAACAATTGGATTTTTTAGAAAAAAGTTAAAAGTGATGTAAAAACACATCTGTGTTGATTTCCGACTTTTCCTGAGTAATGCTACCTTGTTAACTGCTCAATGCTCCCGATACGAGAACAATTGGATTTTTTTGAAAAATTTAAAAGTTATGTAAAAACACATCTGTGTTGATTTCCGACTTTTCCTGAGTAATGCTACTTTGCTAGCTGGTCAATGCTCACGATACGAGAACAATTGGATTTTTTTGAAAAATTTAAAAGTGATGTCAAAACACATCTGTGTTGATTTCCGACTTTTCCTGAGTAATGCTACCTTGCTAACTGCTCAATGCTCACGATACGAGAACAATTGGATTTTTTTGAAAAATTTAAAAGTGATGTAAAAATACATCTGTGTTGATTTCCGACTTTTCCTGAGTAATGCTACCTTGCTAGTTGCACCTGCGCCCGATACGAGCAACAATTGGATTTTTTTTGAAAAAAATTAAAAGTGATGTAAAAACACATCTGTGTTGATTTCCGACTTTTCCTGAGTAATGCTACCTTGCTAACTGCTCAATGCTCACGATACGAGAACAATTGGATTTTTTTGAAAAATTTAAAAGTGATGTCAAAACACATCTGTGTTGATTTCCGACTTTTCCTGAGTAATGCTACCTTGCTAACTGCTCAATGCTCACGATACGAGAACAATTGGATTTTTTTGAAAAATTTAAAAGTGATGTAAAAATACATCTGTGTTGATTTCCGACTTTTCCTGAGTAATGCTACCTTGCTAGTTGCACCTGCGCCCGATACGAGCAACAATTGGATTTTTTTGAAAAAAGTTAAAAGTGATGTAAAAACACATCTGTGTTGATTTCCGACTTTTCCTGAGTAATGCTACCTTGTTAACTGCTCAATGCTCCCGATACGAGAACAATTGGATTTTTTTGAAAAATTTAAAAGTTATGTAAAAACACATCTGTGTTGATTTCCGACTTTTCCTGAGTAATGCTACTTTGCTAGCTGGTCAATGCTCACGATACGAGAACAATTGGATTTTTTTGAAAAATTTAAAAGTGATGTAAAAACACATCTGTGTTGATTTCCGACTTTTCCTGAGTAATGCTACCTTGCTAGCGGCTCAATGCTCACGATACGAGAACAATTGGATTTTTTTTGAAAAATTTAAAAGTGATGTAAAAATACATCTGTGTTGATTTCCGACTGTTCCTGAGTAAATGCTACCTTGCTAGTTGCTCCTGCGCCCAATACGATCAACAATTGGATTTTTTTGAAAAATTTAAAAGTGATGTAAAAACACATTTGTGTTGATTTCCGAATTTTCCTGAGTAATGCAATCTTGCTAGTTGCTTCCCTGCGCCCGATACGAGAACAATTGGATTTTTTTGAAAAATTTAAAAGTGATGTAAAAATACATCTGTGTTGATTTCCGACTGTTCCTGAGTAAATGGTACCTTGCTAGTTGCTCCTGCGCCCAATACGAGAACAATTTGATTTTTTTGAAAAATTTAAAAGTGATGTAAAAACACATCTGTGTTGATTTCCGACTTTTCCTGAGTAATGCTACCTTGCTAGTTGCTCCTGCGCCCGATACGAGCAACAATTGGATTTTTTTTGAAAAAAATTAAAAGTGATGTAAAAACACATCTGTGTTGATTTCCGACTTTTCCTGAGCAATGCTACTTTGCTAGCTGCTCAGTGCTCACGATACGAGAACAATTGGATTTTTTTGAAAAATTTAAAAGTGATGTCAAAACACATCTGTGTTGATTTCCGACTTTTCCTGAGTAATGCTACCTTGCTAACTGCTCAATGCTCACGATACGAGAACAATTGGATTTTTTTGAAAAATTTAAAAGTGATGTAAAAATACATCTGTGTTGATTTCCGACTTTTCCTGAGTAATGCTACCTTGCTAGTTGCACCTGCGCCAGATACGAGCAACAATTGGATTTTTTTGAAAAAAGTTAAAAGTGATGTAAAAACACATCTGTGTTGATTTCCGACTTTTCCTGAGTAATGCTACCTTGTTAACTGCTCAATGCTCCCGATACGAGAACAATTGGATTTTTTTGAAAAATTTAAAAGTTATGTAAAAACACATCTGTGTTGATTTCCGACTTTTCCTGAGTAATGCTACTTTGCTAGCTGGTCAATGCTCACGATACGAGAACAATTGGATTTTTTTGAAAAAATTTAAAAGTGATGTAAAAACACATCTGTGTTGATTTCCGACTTTTCCTGAGTAATGCTACCTTGCTAGCGGCTCAATGCTCACGATACGAGAACAATTGGATTTTTTTTGAAAAATTTAAAAGTGATGTAAAAACACATCTGTGTTGATTTCCGACTTTTCCTGAGTAATGCTACCTTGCTAACTGCTCAATGCTCACGATACGAGAACAATTGGATTTTTTTGAAAAATTTAAAAGTGATGTCAAAACACATCTGTGTTGATTTCCGACTTTTCCTGAGTAATGCTACCTTGCTAACTGCTCAATGCTCACGATACGAGAACAATTGGATTTTTTTGAAAAATTGAAAAGTGATGTAAAAATACATCTGTGTTGATTTCCGACTTTTCCTGAGTAATGCTACCTTGCTAGTTGCACCTGCGCCCGATACGAGCAACAATTGGATTTTTTTGAAAAAAGTTAAAAGTGATGTAAAAACACATCTGTGTTGATTTCCGACTTTTCCTGAGTAATGCTACCTTGTTAACTGCTCAATGCTCCCGATACGAGAACAATTGGATTTTTTTGAAAAATTTAAAAGTTATGTAAAAACACATCTGTGTTGATTTCCGACTTTTCCTGAGTAATGCTACTTTGCTAGCTGGTCAATGCTCACGATACGAGAACAATTGGATTTTTTTGAAAAAATTTAAAAGTGATGTAAAAACACATCTGTGTTGATTTCCGACTTTTCCTGAGTAATGCTACCTTGCTAGCGGCTCAATGCTCACGATACGAGAACAATTGGATTTTTTTTGAAAAATTTAAAAGTGATGTAAAAACACATCTGTGTTGATTTCCGACTTTTCCTGAGTAATGCTACCTTGCTAGCGGCTCAATGCTCACGATACGAGAACAATTGGATTTTTTTTGAAAAATTTAAAAGTGATGTAAAAACACATCTGTGTTGATTTCCGACTTTTCCTGAGTAATGCTACCTTGCTAGTTGCTCCTGCGCCCAATACGATCAACAATTGGATTTTTTTGAAAAATTTAAAAGTGATGTAAAAACACATCTGTGTTGATTTCCGAATTTTCCTGAGTAATGCAATCTTGCTAGTTGCTTCCCTGCGCCCGATACGAGAACAATTGGATTTTTTTGAAAAATTTAAAAGTGATGTAAAAATACATCTGTGTTGATTTCCGACTGTTCCTGAGTAAATGCTACCTTGCTAGTTGCTCCTGCGCCCAATACGAGAACAATTTGATTTTTTTGAAAAATTTAAAAGTGATGTAAAAACACATCTGTGTTGATTTCCGACTTTTCCTGAGTAATGCTACCTTGCTAGTTGCTCCTGCGCCCGATACGAGCAACAATTGGATTTTTTTTGAAAAAAATTAAAAGTGATGTAAAAACACATCTGTGTTGATTTCCGACTTTTCCTGAGTAATGCTACTTTGCTAGCTGCTCAGTGCTCACGATACGAGAACAATTGGATTTTTTTGAAAAATTTAAAAGTGATGTCAAAACACATCTGTGTTGATTTCCGACTTTTCCTGAGTAATGCTACCTTGCTAACTGCTCAATGCTCACGATACGAGAACAATTGGATTTTTTTGAAAAATTTAAAAGTGATGTAAAAACACATCTGTGTTGATTTCCGACTGTTCCTGAGTAAATGCTACCTTGCTAGTTGCTCCTGCGCCCAATACGAGAACAATTTGATTTTTTTGAAAAATTTAAAAGTGATGTAAAAACACATCTGTGTTGATTTCCGACTTTTCCTGAGTAATGCTACCTTGCTAGTTGCTCCTGCGCCCGATACGAGCAACAATTGGATTTTTTTTGAAAAAAATTAAAAGTGATGTAAAAACACATCTGTGTTGATTTCCGACTTTTCCTGAGTAATGCTACTTTGCTAGCTGCTCAGTGCTCACGATACGAGAACAATTGGATTTTTTTGAAAAATTTAAAAGTGATGTCAAAACACATCTGTGTTGATTTCCGACTTTTCCTGAGTAATGCTACCTTGCTAACTGCTCAATGCTCACGATACGAGAACAATTGGATTTTTTTGAAAAATTTAAAAGTGATGTAAAAACACATCTGTGTTGATTTCCGACTTTTCCTGAGTAATGCTACCTTGCTAGCGGCTCAATGCTCACGATACGAGAACAATTGGATTTTTTTTGAAAAATTTAAAAGTGATGTAAAAACACATCTGTGTTGATTTCCGACTTTTCCTGAGTAATGCTACCTTGCTAGCGGCTCAATGCTCACGATACGAGAACAATTGGATTTTTTTTGAAAAATTTAAAAGTGATGTAAAAACACATCTGTGTTGATTTCCGACTTTTCCTGAGTAATGCTACCTTGCTAGCGGCTCAATGCTCACGATACGAGAACAATTGGATTTTTTTTGAAAAATTTAAAAGTGATGTAAAAACACATCTGTGTTGATTTCCGACTTTTCCTGAGTAATGCTACCTTGCTAGTTGCTCCTGCGCCCAATACGATCAACAATTGGATTTTTTTGAAAAATTTAAAAGTGATGTAAAAACACATTTGTGTTGATTTCCGAATTTTCCTGAGTAATGCAATCTTGCTAGTTGCTTCCCTGCGCCCGATACGAGAACAATTGGATTTTTTTGAAAAATTTAAAAGTGATGTAAAAATACATCTGTGTTGATTTCCGACTGTTCCTGAGTAAATGCTACCTTGCTAGTTGCTCCTGCGCCCAATACGAGAACAATTTGATTTTTTTGAAAAATTTAAAAGTGATGTAAAAACACATCTGTGTTGATTTCCGACTTTTCCTGAGTAATGCTACCTTGCTAGTTGCTCCTGCGCCCGATACGAGCAACAATTGGATTTTTTTTGAAAAAAATTAAAAGTGATGTAAAAACACATCTGTGTTGATTTCCGACTTTTCCTGAGTAATGCTACTTTGCTAGCTGCTCAGTGCTCACGATACGAGAACAATTGGATTTTTTTGAAAAATTTAAAAGTGATGTCAAAACACATCTGTGTTGATTTCCGACTTTTCCTGAGTAATGCTACCTTGCTAACTGCTCAATGCTCACGATACGAGAACAATTGGATTTTTTTGAAAAATTTAAAAGTGATGTAAAAACACATCTGTGTTGATTTCCGACTTTTCCTGAGTAATGCTACCTTGCTAGCGGCTCAATGCTCACGATACGAGAACAATTGGATTTTTTTTGAAAAATTTAAAAGTGATGTAAAAACACATCTGTGTTGATTTCCGACTTTTCCTGAGTAATGCTACCTTGCTAGCGGCTCAATGCTCACGATACGAGAACAATTGGATTTTTTTTGAAAAATTTAAAAGTGATGTAAAAACACATCTGTGTTGATTTCCGACTTTTCCTGAGTAATGCTACCTTGCTAGCGGCTCAATGCTCACGATACGAGAACAATTGGATTTTTTTTGAAAAATTTAAAAGTGATGTAAAAACACATCTGTGTTGATTTCCGACTTTTCCTGAGTAATGCTACCTTGCTAGTTGCTCCTGCGCCCAATACGATCAACAATTGGATTTTTTTGAAAAATTTAAAAGTGATGTAAAAACACATTTGTGTTGATTTCCGAATTTTCCTGAGTAATGCAATCTTGCTAGTTGCTTCCCTGCGCCCGATACGAGAACAATTGGATTTTTTTGAAAAATTTAAAAGTGATGTAAAAATACATCTGTGTTGATTTCCGACTGTTCCTGAGTAAATGCTACCTTGCTAGTTGCTCCTGCGCCCAATACGAGAACAATTTGATTTTTTTGAAAAATTTAAAAGTGATGTAAAAACACATCTGTGTTGATTTCCGACTTTTCCTGAGTAATGCTACCTTGCTAGTTGCTCCTGCGCCCGATACGAGCAACAATTGGATTTTTTTTGAAAAAAATTAAAAGTGATGTAAAAACACATCTGTGTTGATTTCCGACTTTTCCTGAGTAATGCTACTTTGCTAGCTGCTCAGTGCTCACGATACGAGAACAATTGGATTTTTTTGAAAAATTTAAAAGTGATGTCAAAACACATCTGTGTTGATTTCCGACTTTTCCTGAGTAATGCTACCTTGCTAACTGCTCAATGCTCACGATACGAGAACAATTGGATTTTTTTGAAAAATTTAAAAGTGATGTAAAAACACATCTGTGTTGATTTCCGACTTTTCCTGAGTAATGCTACCTTGCTAGCGGCTCAATGCTCACGATACGAGAACAATTGGATTTTTTTTGAAAAATTTAAAAGTGATGTAAAAACACATCTGTGTTGATTTCCGACTTTTCCTGAGTAATGCTACCTTGCTAGCGGCTCAATGCTCACGATACGAGAACAATTGGATTTTTTTTGAAAAATTTAAAAGTGATGTAAAAATACATCTGTGTTGATTTCCGACTGTTCCTGAGTAAATGCTACCTTGCTAGTTGCTCCTGCGCCCAATACGATCAACAATTGGATTTGTTTGAAAAATTTAAAAGTGATGTAAAAACACATTTGTGTTGATTTCCGAATTTTCCTGAGTAATGCAATCTTGCTAGTTGCTTCCCTGCGCCCGATACGAGAACAATTGGATTTTTTTGAAAAATTTAAAAGTGATGTAAAAATACATCTGTGTTGATTTCCGACTGTTCCTGAGTAAATGCTACCTTGCTAGTTGCTCCTGCGCCCAATACGAGAACAATTTGATTTTTTTGAAAAATTTAAAAGTGATGTAAAAACACATCTGTGTTGATTTCCGACTTTTCCTGAGTAATGCTACCTTGCTAGTTGCTCCTGCGCCCGATACGAGCAACAATTGGATTTTTTTTGAAAAAAATTAAAAGTGATGTAAAAACACATCTGTGTTGATTTCCGACTTTTCCTGATCAATGCTACTTTGCTAGCTGCTCAGTGCTCACGATACGAGAACAATTGGATTTTTTTGAAAAATTTAAAAGTGATGTCAAAACACATCTGTGTTGATTTCCGACTTTTCCTGAGTAATGCTACCTTGCTAACTGCTCAATGCTCACGATACGAGAACAATTGGATTTTTTTGAAAAATTGAAAAGTGATGTAAAAATACATCTGTGTTGATTTCCGACTTTTCCTGAGTAATGCTACCTTGCTAGTTGCACCTGCGCCCGATACGAGCAACAATTGGATTTTTTTGAAAAAAGTTAAAAGTGATGTAAAAACACATCTGTGTTGATTTCCGACTTTTCCTGAGTAATGCTACCTTGTTAACTGCTCAATGCTCCCGATACGAGAACAATTGGATTTTTTTGAAAAATTTAAAAGTTATGTAAAAACACATCTGTGTTGATTTCCGACTTTTCCTGAGTAATGCTACTTTGCTAGCTGGTCAATGCTCACGATACGAGAACAATTGGATTTTTTTGAAAAAATTTAAAAGTGATGTAAAAACACATCTGTGTTGATTTCCGACTTTTCCTGAGTAATGCTACCTTGCTAGCGGCTCAATGCTCACGATACGAGAACAATTGGATTTTTTTTGAAAAATTTAAAAGTGATGTAAAAACACATCTGTGTTGATTTCCGACTTTTCCTGAGTAATGCTACCTTGCTAGCGGCTCAATGCTCACGATACGAGAACAATTGGATTTTTTTTGAAAAATTTAAAAGTGATGTAAAAACACATCTGTGTTGATTTCCGACTTTTCCTGAGTAATGCTACCTTGCTAGTTGCTCCTGCGCCCAATACGATCAACAATTGGATTTTTTTGAAAAATTTAAAAGTGATGTAAAAACACATCTGTGTTGATTTCCGAATTTTCCTGAGTAATGCAATCTTGCTAGTTGCTTCCCTGCGCCCGATACGAGAACAATTGGATTTTTTTGAAAAATTTAAAAGTGATGTAAAAATACATCTGTGTTGATTTCCGACTGTTCCTGAGTAAATGCTACCTTGCTAGTTGCTCATGCGCCCAATACGAGAACAATTTGATTTTTTTGAAAAATTTAAAAGTGATGTAAAAACACATCTGTGTTGATTTCCGACTTTTCCTGAGTAATGCTACCTTGCTAGTTGCTCCTGCGCCCGATACGAGCAACAATTGGATTTTTTTTGAAAAAAATTAAAAGTGATGTAAAAACACATCTGTGTTGATTTCCGACTTTTCCTGAGTAATGCTACTTTGCTAGCTGCTCAGTGCTCACGATACGAGAACAATTGGATTTTTTTGAAAAATTTAAAAGTGATGTCAAAACACATCTGTGTTGATTTCCGACTTTTCCTGAGTAATGCTACCTTGCTAACTGCTCAATGCTCACGATACGAGAACAATTGGATTTTTTTGAAAAATTTAAAAGTGATGTAAAAACACATCTGTGTTGATTTCCGACTGTTCCTGAGTAAATGCTACCTTGCTAGTTGCTCCTGCGCCCAATACGAGAACAATTTGATTTTTTTGAAAAATTTAAAAGTGATGTAAAAACACATCTGTGTTGATTTCCGACTTTTCCTGAGTAATGCTACCTTGCTAGTTGCTCCTGCGCCCGATACGAGCAACAATTGGATTTTTTTTGAAAAAAATTAAAAGTGATGTAAAAACACATCTGTGTTGATTTCCGACTTTTCCTGAGTAATGCTACTTTGCTAGCTGCTCAGTGCTCACGATACGAGAACAATTGGATTTTTTTGAAAAATTTAAAAGTGATGTCAAAACACATCTGTGTTGATTTCCGACTTTTCCTGAGTAATGCTACCTTGCTAACTGCTCAATGCTCACGATACGAGAACAATTGGATTTTTTTGAAAAATTTAAAAGTGATGTAAAAACACATCTGTGTTGATTTCCGACTTTTCCTGAGTAATGCTACCTTGCTAGCGGCTCAATGCTCACGATACGAGAACAATTGGATTTTTTTTGAAAAATTTAAAAGTGATGTAAAAACACATCTGTGTTGATTTCCGACTTTTCCTGAGTAATGCTACCTTGCTAGCGGCTCAATGCTCACGATACGAGAACAATTGGATTTTTTTTGAAAAATTTAAAAGTGATGTAAAAACACATCTGTGTTGATTTCCGACTTTTCCTGAGTAATGCTACCTTGCTAGCGGCTCAATGCTCACGATACGAGAACAATTGGATTTTTTTTGAAAAATTTAAAAGTGATGTAAAAACACATCTGTGTTGATTTCCGACTTTTCCTGAGTAATGCTACCTTGCTAGTTGCTCCTGCGCCCAATACGATCAACAATTGGATTTTTTTGAAAAATTTAAAAGTGATGTAAAAACACATTTGTGTTGATTTCCGAATTTTCCTGAGTAATGCAATCTTGCTAGTTGCTTCCCTGCGCCCGATACGAGAACAATTGGATTTTTTTGAAAAATTTAAAAGTGATGTAAAAATACATCTGTGTTGATTTCCGACTGTTCCTGAGTAAATGCTACCTTGCTAGTTGCTCCTGCGCCCAATACGAGAACAATTTGATTTTTTTGAAAAATTTAAAAGTGATGTAAAAACACATCTGTGTTGATTTCCGACTTTTCCTGAGTAATGCTACCTTGCTAGTTGCTCCTGCGCCCGATACGAGCAACAATTGGATTTTTTTTGAAAAAAATTAAAAGTGATGTAAAAACACATCTGTGTTGATTTCCGACTTTTCCTGAGCAATGCTACTTTGCTAGCTGCTCAGTGCTCACGATACGAGAACAATTGGATTTTTTTGAAAAATTTAAAAGTGATGTCAAAACACATCTGTGTTGATTCCCGACTTTTCCTGAGTAATGCTACCTTGCTAACTGCTCAATGCTCCCGATACGAGAACAATTGGATTTTTTTGAAAATTTTAAAAGTGATGTAAAAATACATCTGTGTTGATTTCCGACTGTTCCTGAGTAAATGCTACCTTGCTAGTTGCTCCTGCGCCCAATACGAGAACAATTTGATTTTTTTGAAAAATTTAAAAGTGATGTAAAAACACATCTGTGTTGATTTCCGACTTTTCCTGAGTAATGCTACCTTGCTAGTTGCTCCTGCGCCCGATACGAGCAACAATTGGATTTTTTTTGAAAAAAATTAAAAGTGATGTAAAAACACATCTGTGTTGATTTCCGACTTTTCCTGAGCAATGCTACTTTGCTAGCTGCTCAGTGCTCACGATACGAGAACAATTGGATTTTTTTGAAAAATATTAAAAGTGATGTCAAAACACATCTGTGTTGATTTCCGACTTTTCCTGAGTAATGCTACCTTGCTAACTGCTCAATGCTCACGATACGAGAACAATTGGATTTTTTTGAAAAATTTAAAAGTGATGTAAAAATACATCTGTGTTGATTTCCGACTTTTCCTGAGTAATGCTACCTTGCTAGTTGCACCTGCGCCCGATACGAGCAACAATTGGATTTTTTTGAAAAAAGTTAAAAGTGATGTAAAAACACATCTGTGTTGATTTCCGACTTTTCCTGAGTAATGCTACCTTGTTAACTGCTCAATGCTCCCGATACGAGAACAATTGGATTTTTTTGAAAAATTTAAAAGTTATGTAAAAACACATCTGTGTTGATTTCCGACTTTTCCTGAGTAATGCTACTTTGCTAGCTGGTCAATGCTCACGATACGAGAACAATTGGATTTTTTTGAAAAAATTTAAAAGTGATGTAAAAACACATCTGTGTTGATTTCCGACTTTTCCTGAGTAATGCTACCTTGCTAGCGGCTCAATGCTCACGATACGAGAACAATTGGATTTTTTTTGAAAAATTTAAAAGTGATGTAAAAACACATCTGTGTTGATTTCCGACTTTTCCTGAGTAATGCTACCTTGCTAACTGCTCAATGCTCACGATACGAGAACAATTGGATTTTTTTGAAAAATTTAAAAGTGATGTCAAAACACATCTGTGTTGATTTCCGACTTTTCCTGAGTAATGCTACCTTGCTAACTGCTCAATGCTCACGATACGAGAACAATTGGATTTTTTTGAAAAATTGAAAAGTGATGTAAAAATACATCTGTGTTGATTTCCGACTTTTCCTGAGTAATGCTACCTTGCTAGTTGCACCTGCGCCCGATACGAGCAACAATTGGATTTTTTTGAAAAAAGTTAAAAGTGATGTAAAAACACATCTGTGTTGATTTCCGACTTTTCCTGAGTAATGCTACCTTGTTAACTGCTCAATGCTCCCGATACGAGAACAATTGGATTTTTTTGAAAAATTTAAAAGTTATGTAAAAACACATCTGTGTTGATTTCCGACTTTTCCTGAGTAATGCTACTTTGCTAGCTGGTCAATGCTCACGATACGAGAACAATTGGATTTTTTTGAAAAAATTTAAAAGTGATGTAAAAACACATCTGTGTTGATTTCCGACTTTTCCTGAGTAATGCTACCTTGCTAGCGGCTCAATGCTCACGATACGAGAACAATTGGATTTTTTTTGAAAAATTTAAAAGTGATGTAAAAACACATCTGTGTTGATTTCCGACTTTTCCTGAGTAATGCTACCTTGCTAGCGGCTCAATGCTCACGATACGAGAACAATTGGATTTTTTTTGAAAAATTTAAAAGTGATGTAAAAATACATCTGTGTTGATTTCCGACTGTTCCTGAGTAAATGCTACCTTGCTAGTTGCTCCTGCGCCCAATACGATCAACAATTGGATTTGTTTGAAAAATTTAAAAGTGATGTAAAAACACATTTGTGTTGATTTCCGAATTTTCCTGAGTAATGCAATCTTGCTAGTTGCTTCCCTGCGCCCGATACGAGAACAATTGGATTTTTTTGAAAAATTTAAAAGTGATGTAAAAATACATCTGTGTTGATTTCCGACTGTTCCTGAGTAAATGCTACCTTGCTAGTTGCTCCTGCGCCCAATACGAGAACAATTTGATTTTTTTGAAAAATTTAAAAGTGATGTAAAAACACATCTGTGTTGATTTCCGACTTTTCCTGAGTAATGCTACCTTGCTAGTTGCTCCTGCGCCCGATACGAGCAACAATTGGATTTTTTTTGAAAAAAATTAAAAGTGATGTAAAAACACATCTGTGTTGATTTCCGACTTTTCCTGAGCAATGCTACTTTGCTAGCTGCTCAGTGCTCACGATACGAGAACAATTGGATTTTTTTGAAAAATTTAAAAGTGATGTCAAAACACATCTGTGTTGATTTCCGACTTTTCCTGAGTAATGCTACCTTGCTAACTGCTCAATGCTCACGATACGAGAACAATTGGATTTTTTTGAAAAATTTAAAAGTGATGTAAAAATACATCTGTGTTGATTTCCGACTTTTCCTGAGTAATGCTACCTTGCTAGTTGCACCTGCGCCCGATACGAGCAACAATTGGATTTTTTAGAAAAAAGTTAAAAGTGATGTAAAAACACATCTGTGTTGATTTCCGACTTTTCCTGAGTAATGCTACCTTGTTAACTGCTCAATGCTCCCGATACGAGAACAATTGGATTTTTTTGAAAAATTTAAAAGTTATGTAAAAACACATCTGTGTTGATTTCCGACTTTTCCTGAGTAATGCTACTTTGCTAGCTGGTCAATGCTCACGATACGAGAACAATTGGATTTTTTTGAAAAATTTAAAAGTGATGTCAAAACACATCTGTGTTGATTTCCGACTTTTCCTGAGTAATGCTACCTTGCTAACTGCTCAATGCTCACGATACGAGAACAATTGGATTTTTTTGAAAAATTTAAAAGTGATGTAAAAATACATCTGTGTTGATTTCCGACTTTTCCTGAGTAATGCTACCTTGCTAGTTGCACCTGCGCCCGATACGAGCAACAATTGGATTTTTTTTGAAAAAAATTAAAAGTGATGTAAAAACACATCTGTGTTGATTTCCGACTTTTCCTGAGTAATGCTACCTTGCTAACTGCTCAATGCTCACGATACGAGAACAATTGGATTTTTTTGAAAAATTTAAAAGTGATGTCAAAACACATCTGTGTTGATTTCCGACTTTTCCTGAGTAATGCTACCTTGCTAACTGCTCAATGCTCACGATACGAGAACAATTGGATTTTTTTGAAAAATTTAAAAGTGATGTAAAAATACATCTGTGTTGATTTCCGACTTTTCCTGAGTAATGCTACCTTGCTAGTTGCACCTGCGCCCGATACGAGCAACAATTGGATTTTTTTGAAAAAAGTTAAAAGTGATGTAAAAACACATCTGTGTTGATTTCCGACTTTTCCTGAGTAATGCTACCTTGTTAACTGCTCAATGCTCCCGATACGAGAACAATTGGATTTTTTTGAAAAATTTAAAAGTTATGTAAAAACACATCTGTGTTGATTTCCGACTTTTCCTGAGTAATGCTACTTTGCTAGCTGGTCAATGCTCACGATACGAGAACAATTGGATTTTTTTGAAAAATTTAAAAGTGATGTAAAAACACATCTGTGTTGATTTCCGACTTTTCCTGAGTAATGCTACCTTGCTAGCGGCTCAATGCTCACGATACGAGAACAATTGGATTTTTTTTGAAAAATTTAAAAGTGATGTAAAAATACATCTGTGTTGATTTCCGACTGTTCCTGAGTAAATGCTACCTTGCTAGTTGCTCCTGCGCCCAATACGATCAACAATTGGATTTTTTTGAAAAATTTAAAAGTGATGTAAAAACACATTTGTGTTGATTTCCGAATTTTCCTGAGTAATGCAATCTTGCTAGTTGCTTCCCTGCGCCCGATACGAGAACAATTGGATTTTTTTGAAAAATTTAAAAGTGATGTAAAAATACATCTGTGTTGATTTCCGACTGTTCCTGAGTAAATGGTACCTTGCTAGTTGCTCCTGCGCCCAATACGAGAACAATTTGATTTTTTTGAAAAATTTAAAAGTGATGTAAAAACACATCTGTGTTGATTTCCGACTTTTCCTGAGTAATGCTACCTTGCTAGTTGCTCCTGCGCCCGATACGAGCAACAATTGGATTTTTTTTGAAAAAAATTAAAAGTGATGTAAAAACACATCTGTGTTGATTTCCGACTTTTCCTGAGCAATGCTACTTTGCTAGCTGCTCAGTGCTCACGATACGAGAACAATTGGATTTTTTTGAAAAATTTAAAAGTGATGTCAAAACACATCTGTGTTGATTTCCGACTTTTCCTGAGTAATGCTACCTTGCTAACTGCTCAATGCTCACGATACGAGAACAATTGGATTTTTTTGAAAAATTTAAAAGTGATGTAAAAATACATCTGTGTTGATTTCCGACTTTTCCTGAGTAATGCTACCTTGCTAGTTGCACCTGCGCCAGATACGAGCAACAATTGGATTTTTTTGAAAAAAGTTAAAAGTGATGTAAAAACACATCTGTGTTGATTTCCGACTTTTCCTGAGTAATGCTACCTTGTTAACTGCTCAATGCTCCCGATACGAGAACAATTGGATTTTTTTGAAAAATTTAAAAGTTATGTAAAAACACATCTGTGTTGATTTCCGACTTTTCCTGAGTAATGCTACTTTGCTAGCTGGTCAATGCTCACGATACGAGAACAATTGGATTTTTTTGAAAAAATTTAAAAGTGATGTAAAAACACATCTGTGTTGATTTCCGACTTTTCCTGAGTAATGCTACCTTGCTAGCGGCTCAATGCTCACGATACGAGAACAATTGGATTTTTTTTGAAAAATTTAAAAGTGATGTAAAAACACATCTGTGTTGATTTCCGACTTTTCCTGAGTAATGCTACCTTGCTAGCGGCTCAATGCTCACGATACGAGAACAATTGGATTTTTTTTGAAAAATTTAAAAGTGATGTAAAAACACATCTGTGTTGATTTCCGACTTTTCCTGAGTAATGCTACCTTGCTAGTTGCTCCTGCGCACAATACGATCAACAATTGGATTTTTTTGAAAAATTTAAAAGTGATGTAAAAACACATCTGTGTTGATTTCCGAATTTTCCTGAGTAATGCAATCTTGCTAGTTGCTTCCCTGCGCCCGATACGAGAACAATTGGATTTTTTTGAAAAATTTAAAAGTGATGTAAAAATACATCTGTGTTGATTTCCGACTGTTCCTGAGTAAATGCTACCTTGCTAGTTGCTCCTGCGCCCAATACGAGAACAATTTGATTTTTTTGAAAAATTTAAAAGTGATGTAAAAACACATCTGTGTTGATTTCCGACTTTTCCTGAGTAATGCTACCTTGCTAGTTGCTCCTGCGCCCGATACGAGCAACAATTGGATTTTTTTTGAAAAAAATTAAAAGTGATGTAAAAACACATCTGTGTTGATTTCCGACTTTTCCTGAGTAATGCTACTTTGCTAGCTGCTCAGTGCTCACGATACGAGAACAATTGGATTTTTTTGAAAAATTTAAAAGTGATGTCAAAACACATCTGTGTTGATTTCCGACTTTTCCTGAGTAATGCTACCTTGCTAACTGCTCAATGCTCACGATACGAGAACAATTGGATTTTTTTGAAAAATTTAAAAGTGATGTAAAAACACATCTGTGTTGATTTCCGACTGTTCCTGAGTAAATGCTACCTTGCTAGTTGCTCCTGCGCCCAATACGAGAACAATTTGATTTTTTTGAAAAATTTAAAAGTGATGTAAAAACACATCTGTGTTGATTTCCGACTTTTCCTGAGTAATGCTACCTTGCTAGTTGCTCCTGCGCCCGATACGAGCAACAATTGGATTTTTTTTGAAAAAAATTAAAAGTGATGTAAAAACACATCTGTGTTGATTTCCGACTTTTCCTGAGTAATGCTACTTTGCTAGCTGCTCAGTGCTCACGATACGAGAACAATTGGATTTTTTTGAAAAATTTAAAAGTGATGTCAAAACACATCTGTGTTGATTTCCGACTTTTCCTGAGTAATGCTACCTTGCTAACTGCTCAATGCTCACGATACGAGAACAATTGGATTTTTTTGAAAAATTTAAAAGTGATGTAAAAACACATCTGTGTTGATTTCCGACTTTTCCTGAGTAATGCTACCTTGCTAGCGGCTCAATGCTCACGATACGAGAACAATTGGATTTTTTTTGAAAAATTTAAAAGTGATGTAAAAACACATCTGTGTTGATTTCCGACTTTTCCTGAGTAATGCTACCTTGCTAGCGGCTCAATGCTCACGATACGAGAACAATTGGATTTTTTTTGAAAAATTTAAAAGTGATGTAAAAATACATCTGTGTTGATTTCCGACTGTTCCTGAGTAAATGCTACCTTGCTAGTTGCTCCTGCGCCCAATACGATCAACAATTGGATTTGTTTGAAAAATTTAAAAGTGATGTAAAAACACATTTGTGTTGATTTCCGAATTTTCCTGAGTAATGCAATCTTGCTAGTTGCTTCCCTGCGCCCGATACGAGAACAATTGGATTTTTTTGAAAAATTTAAAAGTGATGTAAAAATACATCTGTGTTGATTTCCGACTGTTCCTGAGTAAATGCTACCTTGCTAGTTGCTCCTGCGCCCAATACGAGAACAATTTGATTTTTTTGAAAAATTTAAAAGTGATGTAAAAACACATCTGTGTTGATTTCCGACTTTTCCTGAGTAATGCTACCTTGCTAGTTGCTCCTGCGCCCGATACGAGCAACAATTGGATTTTTTTTGAAAAAAATTAAAAGTGATGTAAAAACACATCTGTGTTGATTTCCGACTTTTCCTGATCAATGCTACTTTGCTAGCTGCTCAGTGCTCACGATACGAGAACAATTGGATTTTTTTGAAAAATTTAAAAGTGATGTCAAAACACATCTGTGTTGATTTCCGACTTTTCCTGAGTAATGCTACCTTGCTAACTGCTCAATGCTCACGATACGAGAACAATTGGATTTTTTTGAAAAATTGAAAAGTGATGTAAAAATACATCTGTGTTGATTTCCGACTTTTCCTGAGTAATGCTACCTTGCTAGTTGCACCTGCGCCCGATACGAGCAACAATTGGATTTTTTTGAAAAAAGTTAAAAGTGATGTAAAAACACATCTGTGTTGATTTCCGACTTTTCCTGAGTAATGCTACCTTGTTAACTGCTCAATGCTCCCGATACGAGAACAATTGGATTTTTTTGAAAAATTTAAAAGTTATGTAAAAACACATCTGTGTTGATTTCCGACTTTTCCTGAGTAATGCTACTTTGCTAGCTGGTCAATGCTCACGATACGAGAACAATTGGATTTTTTTGAAAAAATTTAAAAGTGATGTAAAAACACATCTGTGTTGATTTCCGACTTTTCCTGAGTAATGCTACCTTGCTAGCGGCTCAATGCTCACGATACGAGAACAATTGGATTTTTTTTGAAAAATTTAAAAGTGATGTAAAAACACATCTGTGTTGATTTCCGACTTTTCCTGAGTAATGCTACCTTGCTAGCGGCTCAATGCTCACGATACGAGAACAATTGGATTTTTTTTGAAAAATTTAAAAGTGATGTAAAAACACATCTGTGTTGATTTCCGACTTTTCCTGAGTAATGCTACCTTGCTAGTTGCTCCTGCGCCCAATACGATCAACAATTGGATTTTTTTGAAAAATTTAAAAGTGATGTAAAAACACATCTGTGTTGATTTCCGAATTTTCCTGAGTAATGCAATCTTGCTAGTTGCTTCCCTGCGCCCGATACGAGAACAATTGGATTTTTTTGAAAAATTTAAAAGTGATGTAAAAATACATCTGTGTTGATTTCCGACTGTTCCTGAGTAAATGCTACCTTGCTAGTTGCTCCTGCGCCCAATACGAGAACAATTTGATTTTTTTGAAAAATTTAAAAGTGATGTAAAAACACATCTGTGTTGATTTCCGACTTTTCCTGAGTAATGCTACCTTGCTAGTTGCTCCTGCGCCCGATACGAGCAACAATTGGATTTTTTTTGAAAAAAATTAAAAGTGATGTAAAAACACATCTGTGTTGATTTCCGACTTTTCCTGAGTAATGCTACTTTGCTAGCTGCTCAGTGCTCACGATACGAGAACAATTGGATTTTTTTGAAAAATTTAAAAGTGATGTCAAAACACATCTGTGTTGATTTCCGACTTTTCCTGAGTAATGCTACCTTGCTAACTGCTCAATGCTCACGATACGAGAACAATTGGATTTTTTTGAAAAATTTAAAAGTGATGTAAAAACACATCTGTGTTGATTTCCGACTGTTCCTGAGTAAATGCTACCTTGCTAGTTGCTCCTGCGCCCAATACGAGAACAATTTGATTTTTTTGAAAAATTTAAAAGTGATGTAAAAACACATCTGTGTTGATTTCCGACTTTTCCTGAGTAATGCTACCTTGCTAGTTGCTCCTGCGCCCGATACGAGCAACAATTGGATTTTTTTTGAAAAAAATTAAAAGTGATGTCAAAACACATCTGTGTTGATTTCCGACTTTTCCTGAGTAATGCTACCTTGCTAACTGCTCAATGCTCACGATACGAGAACAATTGGATTTTTTTGAAAAATTTAAAAGTGATGTAAAAACACATCTGTGTTGATTTCCGACTTTTCCTGAGTAATGCTACCTTGCTAGCGGCTCAATGCTCACGATACGAGAACAATTGGATTTTTTTTGAAAAATTTAAAAGTGATGTAAAAACACATCTGTGTTGATTTCCGACTTTTCCTGAGTAATGCTACCTTGCTAGCGGCTCAATGCTCACGATACGAGAACAATTGGATTTTTTTTGAAAAATTTAAAAGTGATGTAAAAACACATCTGTGTTGATTTCCGACTTTTCCTGAGTAATGCTACCTTGCTAGCGGCTCAATGCTCACGATACGAGAACAATTGGATTTTTTTTGAAAAATTTAAAAGTGATGTAAAAACACATCTGTGTTGATTTCCGACTTTTCCTGAGTAAATGCTACCTTGCTAGTTGCTCCTGCGCCCAATACGATCAACAATTGGATTTGTTTGAAAAATTTAAAAGTGATGTAAAAACACATTTGTGTTGATTTCCGAATTTTCCTGAGTAATGCAATCTTGCTAGTTGCTTCCCTGCGCCCGATACGAGAACAATTGGATTTTTTTGAAAAATTTAAAAGTGATGTAAAAATACATCTGTGTTGATTTCCGACTGTTCCTGAGTAAATGCTACCTTGCTAGTTGCTCCTGCGCCCAATACGAGAACAATTTGATTTTTTTGAAAAATTTAAAAGTGATGTAAAAACACATCTGTGTTGATTTCCGACTTTTCCTGAGTAATGCTACCTTGCTAGTTGCTCCTGCGCCCGATACGAGCAACAATTGGATTTTTTTTGAAAAAAATTAAAAGTGATGTAAAAACACATCTGTGTTGATTTCCGACTTTTCCTGAGCAATGCTACTTTGCTAGCTGCTCAGTGCTCACGATACGAGAACAATTGGATTTTTTTGAAAAATTTAAAAGTGATGTCAAAACACATCTGTGTTGATTTCCGACTTTTCCTGAGTAATGCTACCTTGCTAACTGCTCAATGCTCACGATACGAGAACAATTGGATTTTTTTGAAAAATTTAAAAGTGATGTAAAAATACATCTGTGTTGATTTCCGACTTTTCCTGAGTAATGCTACCTTGCTAGTTGCACCTGCGCCCGATACGAGCAACAATTGGATTTTTTAGAAAAAAGTTAAAAGTGATGTAAAAACACATCTGTGTTGATTTCCGACTTTTCCTGAGTAATGCTACCTTGTTAACTGCTCAATGCTCCCGATACGAGAACAATTGGATTTTTTTGAAAAATTTAAAAGTTATGTAAAAACACATCTGTGTTGATTTCCGACTTTTCCTGAGTAATGCTACTTTGCTAGCTGGTCAATGCTCACGATACGAGAACAATTGGATTTTTTTGAAAAATTTAAAAGTGATGTCAAAACACATCTGTGTTGATTTCCGACTTTTCCTGAGTAATGCTACCTTGCTAACTGCTCAATGCTCACGATACGAGAACAATTGGATTTTTTTGAAAAATTTAAAAGTGATGTAAAAATACATCTGTGTTGATTTCCGACTTTTCCTGAGTAATGCTACCTTGCTAGTTGCACCTGCGCCCGATACGAGCAACAATTGGATTTTTTTTGAAAAAAATTAAAAGTGATGTAAAAACACATCTGTGTTGATTTCCGACTTTTCCTGAGTAATGCTACCTTGCTAACTGCTCAATGCTCACGATACGAGAACAATTGGATTTTTTTGAAAAATTTAAAAGTGATGTCAAAACACATCTGTGTTGATTTCCGACTTTTCCTGAGTAATGCTACCTTGCTAACTGCTCAATGCTCACGATACGAGAACAATTGGATTTTTTTGAAAAATTTAAAAGTGATGTAAAAATACATCTGTGTTGATTTCCGACTTTTCCTGAGTAATGCTACCTTGCTAGTTGCACCTGCGCCCGATACGAGCAACAATTGGATTTTTTTGAAAAAAGTTAAAAGTGATGTAAAAACACATCTGTGTTGATTTCCGACTTTTCCTGAGTAATGCTACCTTGTTAACTGCTCAATGCTCCCGATACGAGAACAATTGGATTTTTTTGAAAAATTTAAAAGTTATGTAAAAACACATCTGTGTTGATTTCCGACTTTTCCTGAGTAATGCTACTTTGCTAGCTGGTCAATGCTCACGATACGAGAACAATTGGATTTTTTTGAAAAATTTAAAAGTGATGTAAAAACACATCTGTGTTGATTTCCGACTTTTCCTGAGTAATGCTACCTTGCTAGCGGCTCAATGCTCACGATACGAGAACAATTGGATTTTTTTTTGAAAAATTTAAAAGTGATGTAAAAATACATCTGTGTTGATTTCCGACTGTTCCTGAGTAAATGCTACCTTGCTAGTTGCTCCTGCGCCCAATACGATCAACAATTGGATTTTTTTGAAAAATTTAAAAGTGATGTAAAAACACATTTGTGTTGATTTCCGAATTTTCCTGAGTAATGCAATCTTGCTAGTTGCTTCCCTGCGCCCGATACGAGAACAATTGGATTTTTTTGAAAAATTTAAAAGTGATGTAAAAATACATCTGTGTTGATTTCCGACTTTTCCTGAGTAATGCTACTTTGCTAGCTGCTCAGTGCTCACGATACGAGAACAATTGGATTTTTTTGAAAAATTTAAAAGTGATGTCAAAACACATCTGTGTTGATTTCCGACTTTTCCTGAGTAATGCTACCTTGCTAACTGCTCAATGCTCACGATACGAGAACAATTGGATTTTTTTGAAAAATTTAAAAGTGATGTAAAAACACATCTGTGTTGATTTCCGACTTTTCCTGAGTAATGCTACCTTGCTAGCGGCTCAATGCTCACGATACGAGAACAATTGGATTTTTTTTGAAAAATTTAAAAGTGATGTAAAAACACATCTGTGTTGATTTCCGACTTTTCCTGAGTAATGCTACCTTGCTAGCGGCTCAATGCTCACGATACGAGAACAATTGGATTTTTTTTGAAAAATTTAAAAGTGATGTAAAAATACATCTGTGTTGATTTCCGACTGTTCCTGAGTAAATGCTACCTTGCTAGTTGCTCCTGCGCCCAATACGATCAACAATTGGATTTGTTTGAAAAATTTAAAAGTGATGTAAAAACACATTTGTGTTGATTTCCGAATTTTCCTGAGTAATGCAATCTTGCTAGTTGCTTCCCTGCGCCCGATACGAGAACAATTGGATTTTTTTGAAAAATTTAAAAGTGATGTAAAAATACATCTGTGTTGATTTCCGACTGTTCCTGAGTAAATGCTACCTTGCTAGTTGCTCCTGCGCCCAATACGAGAACAATTTGATTTTTTTGAAAAATTTAAAAGTGATGTAAAAACACATCTGTGTTGATTTCCGACTTTTCCTGAGTAATGCTACCTTGCTAGTTGCTCCTGCGCCCGATACGAGCAACAATTGGATTTTTTTTGAAAAAAATTAAAAGTGATGTAAAAACACATCTGTGTTGATTTCCGACTTTTCCTGATCAATGCTACTTTGCTAGCTGCTCAGTGCTCACGATACGAGAACAATTGGATTTTTTTGAAAAATTTAAAAGTGATGTCAAAACACATCTGTGTTGATTTCCGACTTTTCCTGAGTAATGCTACCTTGCTAACTGCTCAATGCTCACGATACGAGAACAATTGGATTTTTTTGAAAAATTGAAAAGTGATGTAAAAATACATCTGTGTTGATTTCCGACTTTTCCTGAGTAATGCTACCTTGCTAGTTGCACCTGCGCCCGATACGAGCAACAATTGGATTTTTTTGAAAAAAGTTAAAAGTGATGTAAAAACACATCTGTGTTGATTTCCGACTTTTCCTGAGTAATGCTACCTTGTTAACTGCTCAATGCTCCCGATACGAGAACAATTGGATTTTTTTGAAAAATTTAAAAGTTATGTAAAAACACATCTGTGTTGATTTCCGACTTTTCCTGAGTAATGCTACTTTGCTAGCTGGTCAATGCTCACGATACGAGAACAATTGGATTTTTTTGAAAAAATTTAAAAGTGATGTAAAAACACATCTGTGTTGATTTCCGACTTTTCCTGAGTAATGCTACCTTGCTAGCGGCTCAATGCTCACGATACGAGAACAATTGGATTTTTTTTGAAAAATTTAAAAGTGATGTAAAAACACATCTGTGTTGATTTCCGACTTTTCCTGAGTAATGCTACCTTGCTAGCGGCTCAATGCTCACGATACGAGAACAATTGGATTTTTTTTGAAAAATTTAAAAGTGATGTAAAAACACATCTGTGTTGATTTCCGACTTTTCCTGAGTAATGCTACCTTGCTAGTTGCTCCTGCGCCCAATACGATCAACAATTGGATTTTTTTGAAAAATTTAAAAGTGATGTAAAAACACATCTGTGTTGATTTCCGAATTTTCCTGAGTAATGCAATCTTGCTAGTTGCTTCCCTGCGCCCGATACGAGAACAATTGGATTTTTTTGAAAAATTTAAAAGTGATGTAAAAATACATCTGTGTTGATTTCCGACTGTTCCTGAGTAAATGCTACCTTGCTAGTTGCTCATGCGCCCAATACGAGAACAATTTGATTTTTTTGAAAAATTTAAAAGTGATGTAAAAACACATCTGTGTTGATTTCCGACTTTTCCTGAGTAATGCTACCTTGCTAGTTGCTCCTGCGCCCGATACGAGCAACAATTGGATTTTTTTTGAAAAAAATTAAAAGTGATGTAAAAACACATCTGTGTTGATTTCCGACTTTTCCTGAGTAATGCTACTTTGCTAGCTGCTCAGTGCTCACGATACGAGAACAATTGGATTTTTTTGAAAAATTTAAAAGTGATGTCAAAACACATCTGTGTTGATTTCCGACTTTTCCTGAGTAATGCTACCTTGCTAACTGCTCAATGCTCACGATACGAGAACAATTGGATTTTTTTGAAAAATTTAAAAGTGATGTAAAAACACATCTGTGTTGATTTCCGACTGTTCCTGAGTAAATGCTACCTTGCTAGTTGCTCCTGCGCCCAATACGAGAACAATTTGATTTTTTTGAAAAATTTAAAAGTGATGTAAAAACACATCTGTGTTGATTTCCGACTTTTCCTGAGTAATGCTACCTTGCTAGTTGCTCCTGCGCCCGATACGAGCAACAATTGGATTTTTTTTGAAAAAAATTAAAAGTGATGTAAAAACACATCTGTGTTGATTTCCGACTTTTCCTGAGTAATGCTACTTTGCTAGCTGCTCAGTGCTCACGATACGAGAACAATTGGATTTTTTTGAAAAATTTAAAAGTGATGTCAAAACACATCTGTGTTGATTTCCGACTTTTCCTGAGTAATGCTACCTTGCTAACTGCTCAATGCTCACGATACGAGAACAATTGGATTTTTTTGAAAAATTTAAAAGTGATGTAAAAACACATCTGTGTTGATTTCCGACTTTTCCTGAGTAATGCTACCTTGCTAGCGGCTCAATGCTCACGATACGAGAACAATTGGATTTTTTTTGAAAAATTTAAAAGTGATGTAAAAACACATCTGTGTTGATTTCCGACTTTTCCTGAGTAATGCTACCTTGCTAGCGGCTCAATGCTCACGATACGAGAACAATTGGATTTTTTTTGAAAAATTTAAAAGTGATGTAAAAACACATCTGTGTTGATTTCCGACTTTTCCTGAGTAATGCTACCTTGCTAGCGGCTCAATGCTCACGATACGAGAACAATTGGATTTTTTTTGAAAAATTTAAAAGTGATGTAAAAACACATCTGTGTTGATTTCCGACTTTTCCTGAGTAATGCTACCTTGCTAGTTGCTCCTGCGCCCAATACGATCAACAATTGGATTTTTTTGAAAAATTTAAAAGTGATGTAAAAACACATTTGTGTTGATTTCCGAATTTTCCTGAGTAATGCAATCTTGCTAGTTGCTTCCCTGCGCCCGATACGAGAACAATTGGATTTTTTTGAAAAATTTAAAAGTGATGTAAAAATACATCTGTGTTGATTTCCGACTGTTCCTGAGTAAATGCTACCTTGCTAGTTGCTCCTGCGCCCAATACGAGAACAATTTGATTTTTTTGAAAAATTTAAAAGTGATGTAAAAACACATCTGTGTTGATTTCCGACTTTTCCTGAGTAATGCTACCTTGCTAGTTGCTCCTGCGCCCGATACGAGCAACAATTGGATTTTTTTTGAAAAAAATTAAAAGTGATGTAAAAACACATCTGTGTTGATTTCCGACTTTTCCTGAGCAATGCTACTTTGCTAGCTGCTCAGTGCTCACGATACGAGAACAATTGGATTTTTTTGAAAAATTTAAAAGTGATGTCAAAACACATCTGTGTTGATTCCCGACTTTTCCTGAGTAATGCTACCTTGCTAACTGCTCAATGCTCCCGATACGAGAACAATTGGATTTTTTTGAAAATTTTAAAAGTGATGTAAAAATACATCTGTGTTGATTTCCGACTGTTCCTGAGTAAATGCTACCTTGCTAGTTGCTCCTGCGCCCAATACGAGAACAATTTGATTTTTTTGAAAAATTTAAAAGTGATGTAAAAACACATCTGTGTTGATTTCCGACTTTTCCTGAGTAATGCTACCTTGCTAGTTGCTCCTGCGCCCGATACGAGCAACAATTGGATTTTTTTTGAAAAAAATTAAAAGTGATGTAAAAACACATCTGTGTTGATTTCCGACTTTTCCTGAGCAATGCTACTTTGCTAGCTGCTCAGTGCTCACGATACGAGAACAATTGGATTTTTTTGAAAAATATTAAAAGTGATGTCAAAACACATCTGTGTTGATTTCCGACTTTTCCTGAGTAATGCTACCTTGCTAACTGCTCAATGCTCACGATACGAGAACAATTGGATTTTTTTGAAAAATTTAAAAGTGATGTAAAAATACATCTGTGTTGATTTCCGACTTTTCCTGAGTAATGCTACCTTGCTAGTTGCACCTGCGCCCGATACGAGCAACAATTGGATTTTTTTGAAAAAAGTTAAAAGTGATGTAAAAACACATCTGTGTTGATTTCCGACTTTTCCTGAGTAATGCTACCTTGTTAACTGCTCAATGCTCCCGATACGAGAACAATTGGATTTTTTTGAAAAATTTAAAAGTTATGTAAAAACACATCTGTGTTGATTTCCGACTTTTCCTGAGTAATGCTACTTTGCTAGCTGGTCAATGCTCACGATACGAGAACAATTGGATTTTTTTGAAAAAATTTAAAAGTGATGTAAAAACACATCTGTGTTGATTTCCGACTTTTCCTGAGTAATGCTACCTTGCTAGCGGCTCAATGCTCACGATACGAGAACAATTGGATTTTTTTTGAAAAATTTAAAAGTGATGTAAAAACACATCTGTGTTGATTTCCGACTTTTCCTGAGTAATGCTACCTTGCTAACTGCTCAATGCTCACGATACGAGAACAATTGGATTTTTTTGAAAAATTTAAAAGTGATGTCAAAACACATCTGTGTTGATTTCCGACTTTTCCTGAGTAATGCTACCTTGCTAACTGCTCAATGCTCACGATACGAGAACAATTGGATTTTTTTGAAAAATTGAAAAGTGATGTAAAAATACATCTGTGTTGATTTCCGACTTTTCCTGAGTAATGCTACCTTGCTAGTTGCACCTGCGCCCGATACGAGCAACAATTGGATTTTTTTGAAAAAAGTTAAAAGTGATGTAAAAACACATCTGTGTTGATTTCCGACTTTTCCTGAGTAATGCTACCTTGTTAACTGCTCAATGCTCCCGATACGAGAACAATTGGATTTTTTTGAAAAATTTAAAAGTTATGTAAAAACACATCTGTGTTGATTTCCGACTTTTCCTGAGTAATGCTACTTTGCTAGCTGGTCAATGCTCACGATACGAGAACAATTGGATTTTTTTGAAAAAATTTAAAAGTGATGTAAAAACACATCTGTGTTGATTTCCGACTTTTCCTGAGTAATGCTACCTTGCTAGCGGCTCAATGCTCACGATACGAGAACAATTGGATTTTTTTTGAAAAATTTAAAAGTGATGTAAAAACACATCTGTGTTGATTTCCGACTTTTCCTGAGTAATGCTACCTTGCTAGCGGCTCAATGCTCACGATACGAGAACAATTGGATTTTTTTTGAAAAATTTAAAAGTGATGTAAAAATACATCTGTGTTGATTTCCGACTGTTCCTGAGTAAATGCTACCTTGCTAGTTGCTCCTGCGCCCAATACGATCAACAATTGGATTTGTTTGAAAAATTTAAAAGTGATGTAAAAACACATTTGTGTTGATTTCCGAATTTTCCTGAGTAATGCAATCTTGCTAGTTGCTTCCCTGCGCCCGATACGAGAACAATTGGATTTTTTTGAAAAATTTAAAAGTGATGTAAAAATACATCTGTGTTGATTTCCGACTGTTCCTGAGTAAATGCTACCTTGCTAGTTGCTCCTGCGCCCAATACGAGAACAATTTGATTTTTTTGAAAAATTTAAAAGTGATGTAAAAACACATCTGTGTTGATTTCCGACTTTTCCTGAGTAATGCTACCTTGCTAGTTGCTCCTGCGCCCGATACGAGCAACAATTGGATTTTTTTTGAAAAAAATTAAAAGTGATGTAAAAACACATCTGTGTTGATTTCCGACTTTTCCTGAGCAATGCTACTTTGCTAGCTGCTCAGTGCTCACGATACGAGAACAATTGGATTTTTTTGAAAAATTTAAAAGTGATGTCAAAACACATCTGTGTTGATTTCCGACTTTTCCTGAGTAATGCTACCTTGCTAACTGCTCAATGCTCACGATACGAGAACAATTGGATTTTTTTGAAAAATTTAAAAGTGATGTAAAAATACATCTGTGTTGATTTCCGACTTTTCCTGAGTAATGCTACCTTGCTAGTTGCACCTGCGCCCGATACGAGCAACAATTGGATTTTTTAGAAAAAAGTTAAAAGTGATGTAAAAACACATCTGTGTTGATTTCCGACTTTTCCTGAGTAATGCTACCTTGTTAACTGCTCAATGCTCCCGATACGAGAACAATTGGATTTTTTTGAAAAATTTAAAAGTTATGTAAAAACACATCTGTGTTGATTTCCGACTTTTCCTGAGTAATGCTACTTTGCTAGCTGGTCAATGCTCACGATACGAGAACAATTGGATTTTTTTGAAAAATTTAAAAGTGATGTCAAAACACATCTGTGTTGATTTCCGACTTTTCCTGAGTAATGCTACCTTGCTAACTGCTCAATGCTCACGATACGAGAACAATTGGATTTTTTTGAAAAATTTAAAAGTGATGTAAAAATACATCTGTGTTGATTTCCGACTTTTCCTGAGTAATGCTACCTTGCTAGTTGCACCTGCGCCCGATACGAGCAACAATTGGATTTTTTTTGAAAAAAATTAAAAGTGATGTAAAAACACATCTGTGTTGATTTCCGACTTTTCCTGAGTAATGCTACCTTGCTAACTGCTCAATGCTCACGATACGAGAACAATTGGATTTTTTTGAAAAATTTAAAAGTGATGTCAAAACACATCTGTGTTGATTTCCGACTTTTCCTGAGTAATGCTACCTTGCTAACTGCTCAATGCTCACGATACGAGAACAATTGGATTTTTTTGAAAAATTTAAAAGTGATGTAAAAATACATCTGTGTTGATTTCCGACTTTTCCTGAGTAATGCTACCTTGCTAGTTGCACCTGCGCCCGATACGAGCAACAATTGGATTTTTTTGAAAAAAGTTAAAAGTGATGTAAAAACACATCTGTGTTGATTTCCGACTTTTCCTGAGTAATGCTACCTTGTTAACTGCTCAATGCTCCCGATACGAGAACAATTGGATTTTTTTGAAAAATTTAAAAGTTATGTAAAAACACATCTGTGTTGATTTCCGACTTTTCCTGAGTAATGCTACTTTGCTAGCTGGTCAATGCTCACGATACGAGAACAATTGGATTTTTTTGAAAAATTTAAAAGTGATGTAAAAACACATCTGTGTTGATTTCCGACTTTTCCTGAGTAATGCTACCTTGCTAGCGGCTCAATGCTCACGATACGAGAACAATTGGATTTTTTTTGAAAAATTTAAAAGTGATGTAAAAATACATCTGTGTTGATTTCCGACTGTTCCTGAGTAAATGCTACCTTGCTAGTTGCTCCTGCGCCCAATACGATCAACAATTGGATTTTTTTGAAAAATTTAAAAGTGATGTAAAAACACATTTGTGTTGATTTCCGAATTTTCCTGAGTAATGCAATCTTGCTAGTTGCTTCCCTGCGCCCGATACGAGAACAATTGGATTTTTTTGAAAAATTTAAAAGTGATGTAAAAATACATCTGTGTTGATTTCCGACTGTTCCTGAGTAAATGGTACCTTGCTAGTTGCTCCTGCGCCCAATACGAGAACAATTTGATTTTTTTGAAAAATTTAAAAGTGATGTAAAAACACATCTGTGTTGATTTCCGACTTTTCCTGAGTAATGCTACCTTGCTAGTTGCTCCTGCGCCCGATACGAGCAACAATTGGATTTTTTTTGAAAAAAATTAAAAGTGATGTAAAAACACATCTGTGTTGATTTCCGACTTTTCCTGAGCAATGCTACTTTGCTAGCTGCTCAGTGCTCACGATACGAGAACAATTGGATTTTTTTGAAAAATTTAAAAGTGATGTCAAAACACATCTGTGTTGATTTCCGACTTTTCCTGAGTAATGCTACCTTGCTAACTGCTCAATGCTCACGATACGAGAACAATTGGATTTTTTTGAAAAATTTAAAAGTGATGTAAAAATACATCTGTGTTGATTTCCGACTTTTCCTGAGTAATGCTACCTTGCTAGTTGCACCTGCGCCAGATACGAGCAACAATTGGATTTTTTTGAAAAAAGTTAAAAGTGATGTAAAAACACATCTGTGTTGATTTCCGACTTTTCCTGAGTAATGCTACCTTGTTAACTGCTCAATGCTCCCGATACGAGAACAATTGGATTTTTTTGAAAAATTTAAAAGTTATGTAAAAACACATCTGTGTTGATTTCCGACTTTTCCTGAGTAATGCTACTTTGCTAGCTGGTCAATGCTCACGATACGAGAACAATTGGATTTTTTTGAAAAAATTTAAAAGTGATGTAAAAACACATCTGTGTTGATTTCCGACTTTTCCTGAGTAATGCTACCTTGCTAGCGGCTCAATGCTCACGATACGAGAACAATTGGATTTTTTTTGAAAAATTTAAAAGTGATGTAAAAACACATCTGTGTTGATTTCCGACTTTTCCTGAGTAATGCTACCTTGCTAGCGGCTCAATGCTCACGATACGAGAACAATTGGATTTTTTTTGAAAAATTTAAAAGTGATGTAAAAACACATCTGTGTTGATTTCCGACTTTTCCTGAGTAATGCTACCTTGCTAGTTGCTCCTGCGCACAATACGATCAACAATTGGATTTTTTTGAAAAATTTAAAAGTGATGTAAAAACACATCTGTGTTGATTTCCGAATTTTCCTGAGTAATGCAATCTTGCTAGTTGCTTCCCTGCGCCCGATACGAGAACAATTGGATTTTTTTGAAAAATTTAAAAGTGATGTAAAAATACATCTGTGTTGATTTCCGACTGTTCCTGAGTAAATGCTACCTTGCTAGTTGCTCCTGCGCCCAATACGAGAACAATTTGATTTTTTTGAAAAATTTAAAAGTGATGTAAAAACACATCTGTGTTGATTTCCGACTTTTCCTGAGTAATGCTACCTTGCTAGTTGCTCCTGCGCCCGATACGAGCAACAATTGGATTTTTTTTGAAAAAAATTAAAAGTGATGTAAAAACACATCTGTGTTGATTTCCGACTTTTCCTGAGTAATGCTACTTTGCTAGCTGCTCAGTGCTCACGATACGAGAACAATTGGATTTTTTTGAAAAATTTAAAAGTGATGTCAAAACACATCTGTGTTGATTTCCGACTTTTCCTGAGTAATGCTACCTTGCTAACTGCTCAATGCTCACGATACGAGAACAATTGGATTTTTTTGAAAAATTTAAAAGTGATGTAAAAACACATCTGTGTTGATTTCCGACTGTTCCTGAGTAAATGCTACCTTGCTAGTTGCTCCTGCGCCCAATACGAGAACAATTTGATTTTTTTGAAAAATTTAAAAGTGATGTAAAAACACATCTGTGTTGATTTCCGACTTTTCCTGAGTAATGCTACCTTGCTAGTTGCTCCTGCGCCCGATACGAGCAACAATTGGATTTTTTTTGAAAAAAATTAAAAGTGATGTAAAAACACATCTGTGTTGATTTCCGACTTTTCCTGAGTAATGCTACTTTGCTAGCTGCTCAGTGCTCACGATACGAGAACAATTGGATTTTTTTGAAAAATTTAAAAGTGATGTCAAAACACATCTGTGTTGATTTCCGACTTTTCCTGAGTAATGCTACCTTGCTAACTGCTCAATGCTCACGATACGAGAACAATTGGATTTTTTTGAAAAATTTAAAAGTGATGTAAAAACACATCTGTGTTGATTTCCGACTTTTCCTGAGTAATGCTACCTTGCTAGCGGCTCAATGCTCACGATACGAGAACAATTGGATTTTTTTTGAAAAATTTAAAAGTGATGTAAAAACACATCTGTGTTGATTTCCGACTTTTCCTGAGTAATGCTACCTTGCTAGCGGCTCAATGCTCACGATACGAGAACAATTGGATTTTTTTTGAAAAATTTAAAAGTGATGTAAAAATACATCTGTGTTGATTTCCGACTGTTCCTGAGTAAATGCTACCTTGCTAGTTGCTCCTGCGCCCAATACGATCAACAATTGGATTTGTTTGAAAAATTTAAAAGTGATGTAAAAACACATTTGTGTTGATTTCCGAATTTTCCTGAGTAATGCAATCTTGCTAGTTGCTTCCCTGCGCCCGATACGAGAACAATTGGATTTTTTTGAAAAATTTAAAAGTGATGTAAAAATACATCTGTGTTGATTTCCGACTGTTCCTGAGTAAATGCTACCTTGCTAGTTGCTCCTGCGCCCAATACGAGAACAATTTGATTTTTTTGAAAAATTTAAAAGTGATGTAAAAACACATCTGTGTTGATTTCCGACTTTTCCTGAGTAATGCTACCTTGCTAGTTGCTCCTGCGCCCGATACGAGCAACAATTGGATTTTTTTTGAAAAAAATTAAAAGTGATGTAAAAACACATCTGTGTTGATTTCCGACTTTTCCTGATCAATGCTACTTTGCTAGCTGCTCAGTGCTCACGATACGAGAACAATTGGATTTTTTTGAAAAATTTAAAAGTGATGTCAAAACACATCTGTGTTGATTTCCGACTTTTCCTGAGTAATGCTACCTTGCTAACTGCTCAATGCTCACGATACGAGAACAATTGGATTTTTTTGAAAAATTGAAAAGTGATGTAAAAATACATCTGTGTTGATTTCCGACTTTTCCTGAGTAATGCTACCTTGCTAGTTGCACCTGCGCCCGATACGAGCAACAATTGGATTTTTTTGAAAAAAGTTAAAAGTGATGTAAAAACACATCTGTGTTGATTTCCGACTTTTCCTGAGTAATGCTACCTTGTTAACTGCTCAATGCTCCCGATACGAGAACAATTGGATTTTTTTGAAAAATTTAAAAGTTATGTAAAAACACATCTGTGTTGATTTCCGACTTTTCCTGAGTAATGCTACTTTGCTAGCTGGTCAATGCTCACGATACGAGAACAATTGGATTTTTTTGAAAAAATTTAAAAGTGATGTAAAAACACATCTGTGTTGATTTCCGACTTTTCCTGAGTAATGCTACCTTGCTAGCGGCTCAATGCTCACGATACGAGAACAATTGGATTTTTTTTGAAAAATTTAAAAGTGATGTAAAAACACATCTGTGTTGATTTCCGACTTTTCCTGAGTAATGCTACCTTGCTAGCGGCTCAATGCTCACGATACGAGAACAATTGGATTTTTTTTGAAAAATTTAAAAGTGATGTAAAAACACATCTGTGTTGATTTCCGACTTTTCCTGAGTAATGCTACCTTGCTAGTTGCTCCTGCGCCCAATACGATCAACAATTGGATTTTTTTGAAAAATTTAAAAGTGATGTAAAAACACATCTGTGTTGATTTCCGAATTTTCCTGAGTAATGCAATCTTGCTAGTTGCTTCCCTGCGCCCGATACGAGAACAATTGGATTTTTTTGAAAAATTTAAAAGTGATGTAAAAATACATCTGTGTTGATTTCCGACTGTTCCTGAGTAAATGCTACCTTGCTAGTTGCTCCTGCGCCCAATACGAGAACAATTTGATTTTTTTGAAAAATTTAAAAGTGATGTAAAAACACATCTGTGTTGATTTCCGACTTTTCCTGAGTAATGCTACCTTGCTAGTTGCTCCTGCGCCCGATACGAGCAACAATTGGATTTTTTTTGAAAAAAATTAAAAGTGATGTAAAAACACATCTGTGTTGATTTCCGACTTTTCCTGAGTAATGCTACTTTGCTAGCTGCTCAGTGCTCACGATACGAGAACAATTGGATTTTTTTGAAAAATTTAAAAGTGATGTCAAAACACATCTGTGTTGATTTCCGACTTTTCCTGAGTAATGCTACCTTGCTAACTGCTCAATGCTCACGATACGAGAACAATTGGATTTTTTTGAAAAATTTAAAAGTGATGTAAAAACACATCTGTGTTGATTTCCGACTGTTCCTGAGTAAATGCTACCTTGCTAGTTGCTCCTGCGCCCAATACGAGAACAATTTGATTTTTTTGAAAAATTTAAAAGTGATGTAAAAACACATCTGTGTTGATTTCCGACTTTTCCTGAGTAATGCTACCTTGCTAGTTGCTCCTGCGCCCGATACGAGCAACAATTGGATTTTTTTTGAAAAAAATTAAAAGTGATGTAAAAACACATTTGTGTTGATTTCCGACTTTTCCTGAGTAATGCTACTTTGCTAGCTGCTCAGTGCTCACGATACGAGAACAATTGGATTTTTTTGAAAAATTTAAAAGTGATGTCAAAACACATCTGTGTTGATTTCCGACTTTTCCTGAGTAATGCTACCTTGCTAACTGCTCAATGCTCACGATACGAGAACAATTGGATTTTTTTGAAAAATTTAAAAGTGATGTAAAAACACATCTGTGTTGATTTCCGACTTTTCCTGAGTAATGCTACCTTGCTAGCGGCTCAATGCTCACGATACGAGAACAATTGGATTTTTTTTGAAAAATTTAAAAGTGATGTAAAAACACATCTGTGTTGATTTCCGACTTTTCCTGAGTAATGCTACCTTGCTAGCGGCTCAATGCTCACGATACGAGAACAATTGGATTTTTTTTGAAAAATTTAAAAGTGATGTAAAAACACATCTGTGTTGATTTCCGACTTTTCCTGAGTAATGCTACCTTGCTAGCGGCTCAATGCTCACGATACGAGAACAATTGGATTTTTTTTGAAAAATTTAAAAGTGATGTAAAAACACATCTGTGTTGATTTCCGACTTTTCCTGAGTAAATGCTACCTTGCTAGTTGCTCCTGCGCCCAATACGATCAACAATTGGATTTGTTTGAAAAATTTAAAAGTGATGTAAAAACACATTTGTGTTGATTTCCGAATTTTCCTGAGTAATGCAATCTTGCTAGTTGCTTCCCTGCGCCCGATACGAGAACAATTGGATTTTTTTGAAAAATTTAAAAGTGATGTAAAAATACATCTGTGTTGATTTCCGACTGTTCCTGAGTAAATGCTACCTTGCTAGTTGCTCCTGCGCCCAATACGAGAACAATTTGATTTTTTTGAAAAATTTAAAAGTGATGTAAAAACACATCTGTGTTGATTTCCGACTTTTCCTGAGTAATGCTACCTTGCTAGTTGCTCCTGCGCCCGATACGAGCAACAATTGGATTTTTTTTGAAAAAAATTAAAAGTGATGTAAAAACACATCTGTGTTGATTTCCGACTTTTCCTGAGCAATGCTACTTTGCTAGCTGCTCAGTGCTCACGATACGAGAACAATTGGATTTTTTTGAAAAATTTAAAAGTGATGTCAAAACACATCTGTGTTGATTTCCGACTTTTCCTGAGTAATGCTACCTTGCTAACTGCTCAATGCTCACGATACGAGAACAATTGGATTTTTTTGAAAAATTTAAAAGTGATGTAAAAATACATCTGTGTTGATTTCCGACTTTTCCTGAGTAATGCTACCTTGCTAGTTGCACCTGCGCCCGATACGAGCAACAATTGGATTTTTTAGAAAAAAGTTAAAAGTGATGTAAAAACACATCTGTGTTGATTTCCGACTTTTCCTGAGTAATGCTACCTTGTTAACTGCTCAATGCTCCCGATACGAGAACAATTGGATTTTTTTGAAAAATTTAAAAGTTATGTAAAAACACATCTGTGTTGATTTCCGACTTTTCCTGAGTAATGCTACTTTGCTAGCTGGTCAATGCTCACGATACGAGAACAATTGGATTTTTTTGAAAAATTTAAAAGTGATGTCAAAACACATCTGTGTTGATTTCCGACTTTTCCTGAGTAATGCTACCTTGCTAACTGCTCAATGCTCACGATACGAGAACAATTGGATTTTTTTGAAAAATTTAAAAGTGATGTAAAAATACATCTGTGTTGATTTCCGACTTTTCCTGAGTAATGCTACCTTGCTAGTTGCACCTGCGCCCGATACGAGCAACAATTGGATTTTTTTTGAAAAAAATTAAAAGTGATGTAAAAACACATCTGTGTTGATTTCCGACTTTTCCTGAGTAATGCTACCTTGCTAACTGCTCAATGCTCACGATACGAGAACAATTGGATTTTTTTGAAAAATTTAAAAGTGATGTCAAAACACATCTGTGTTGATTTCCGACTTTTCCTGAGTAATGCTACCTTGCTAACTGCTCAATGCTCACGATACGAGAACAATTGGATTTTTTTGAAAAATTTAAAAGTGATGTAAAAATACATCTGTGTTGATTTCCGACTTTTCCTGAGTAATGCTACCTTGCTAGTTGCACCTGCGCCCGATACGAGCAACAATTGGATTTTTTTGAAAAAAGTTAAAAGTGATGTAAAAACACATCTGTGTTGATTTCCGACTTTTCCTGAGTAATGCTACCTTGTTAACTGCTCAATGCTCCCGATACGAGAACAATTGGATTTTTTTGAAAAATTTAAAAGTTATGTAAAAACACATCTGTGTTGATTTCCGACTTTTCCTGAGTAATGCTACTTTGCTAGCTGGTCAATGCTCACGATACGAGAACAATTGGATTTTTTTGAAAAATTTAAAAGTGATGTAAAAACACATCTGTGTTGATTTCCGACTTTTCCTGAGTAATGCTACCTTGCTAGCGGCTCAATGCTCACGATACGAGAACAATTGGATTTTTTTTTGAAAAATTTAAAAGTGATGTAAAAATACATCTGTGTTGATTTCCGACTGTTCCTGAGTAAATGCTACCTTGCTAGTTGCTCCTGCGCCCAATACGATCAACAATTGGATTTTTTTGAAAAATTTAAAAGTGATGTAAAAACACATTTGTGTTGATTTCCGAATTTTCCTGAGTAATGCAATCTTGCTAGTTGCTTCCCTGCGCCCGATACGAGAACAATTGGATTTTTTTGAAAAATTTAAAAGTGATGTAAAAATACATCTGTGTTGATTTCCGACTGTTCCTGAGTAAATGGTACCTTGCTAGTTGCTCCTGCGCCCAATACGAGAACAATTTGATTTTTTTGAAAAATTTAAAAGTGATGTAAAAACACATCTGTGTTGATTTCCGACTTTTCCTGAGTAATGCTACCTTGCTAGTTGCTCCTGCGCCCGATACGAGCAACAATTGGATTTTTTTTGAAAAAAATTAAAAGTGATGTAAAAACACATCTGTGTTGATTTCCGACTTTTCCTGAGCAATGCTACTTTGCTAGCTGCTCAGTGCTCACGATACGAGAACAATTGGATTTTTTTGAAAAATTTAAAAGTGATGTCAAAACACATCTGTGTTGATTTCCGACTTTTCCTGAGTAATGCTACCTTGCTAACTGCTCAATGCTCACGATACGAGAACAATTGGATTTTTTTGAAAAATTGAAAAGTGATGTAAAAATACATCTGTGTTGATTTCCGACTTTTCCTGAGTAATGCTACCTTGCTAGTTGCACCTGCGCCCGATACGAGCAACAATTGGATTTTTTTGAAAAAAGTTAAAAGTGATGTAAAAACACATCTGTGTTGATTTCCGACTTTTCCTGAGTAATGCTACCTTGTTAACTGCTCAATGCTCCCGATACGAGAACAATTGGATTTTTTTGAAAAATTTAAAAGTTATGTAAAAACACATCTGTGTTGATTTCCGACTTTTCCTGAGTAATGCTACTTTGCTAGCTGGTCAATGCTCACGATACGAGAACAATTGGATTTTTTTGAAAAAATTTAAAAGTGATGTAAAAACACATCTGTGTTGATTTCCGACTTTTCCTGAGTAATGCTACCTTGCTAGCGGCTCAATGCTCACGATACGAGAACAATTGGATTTTTTTTGAAAAATTTAAAAGTGATGTAAAAACACATCTGTGTTGATTTCCGACTTTTCCTGAGTAATGCTACCTTGCTAGCGGCTCAATGCTCACGATACGAGAACAATTGGATTTTTTTTGAAAAATTTAAAAGTGATGTAAAAACACATCTGTGTTGATTTCCGACTTTTCCTGAGTAATGCTACCTTGCTAGTTGCTCCTGCGCCCAATACGATCAACAATTGGATTTTTTTGAAAAATTTAAAAGTGATGTAAAAACACATCTGTGTTGATTTCCGAATTTTCCTGAGTAATGCAATCTTGCTAGTTGCTTCCCTGCGCCCGATACGAGAACAATTGGATTTTTTTGAAAAATTTAAAAGTGATGTAAAAATACATCTGTGTTGATTTCCGACTGTTCCTGAGTAAATGCTACCTTGCTAGTTGCTCCTGCGCCCAATACGAGAACAATTTGATTTTTTTGAAAAATTTAAAAGTGATGTAAAAACACATCTGTGTTGATTTCCGACTTTTCCTGAGTAATGCTACCTTGCTAGTTGCTCCTGCGCCCGATACGAGCAACAATTGGATTTTTTTTGAAAAAAATTAAAAGTGATGTAAAAACACATCTGTGTTGATTTCCGACTTTTCCTGAGTAATGCTACTTTGCTAGCTGCTCAGTGCTCACGATACGAGAACAATTGGATTTTTTTGAAAAATTTAAAAGTGATGTCAAAACACATCTGTGTTGATTTCCGACTTTTCCTGAGTAATGCTACCTTGCTAACTGCTCAATGCTCACGATACGAGAACAATTGGATTTTTTTGAAAAATTTAAAAGTGATGTAAAAACACATCTGTGTTGATTTCCGACTGTTCCTGAGTAAATGCTACCTTGCTAGTTGCTCCTGCGCCCAATACGAGAACAATTTGATTTTTTTGAAAAATTTAAAAGTGATGTAAAAACACATCTGTGTTGATTTCCGACTTTTCCTGAGTAATGCTACCTTGCTAGTTGCTCCTGCGCCCGATACGAGCAACAATTGGATTTTTTTTGAAAAAAATTAAAAGTGATGTAAAAACACATTTGTGTTGATTTCCGACTTTTCCTGAGTAATGCTACTTTGCTAGCTGCTCAGTGCTCACGATACGAGAACAATTGGATTTTTTTGAAAAATTTAAAAGTGATGTCAAAACACATCTGTGTTGATTTCCGACTTTTCCTGAGTAATGCTACCTTGCTAACTGCTCAATGCTCACGATACGAGAACAATTGGATTTTTTTGAAAAATTTAAAAGTGATGTAAAAACACATCTGTGTTGATTTCCGACTTTTCCTGAGTAATGCTACCTTGCTAGCGGCTCAATGCTCACGATACGAGAACAATTGGATTTTTTTTGAAAAATTTAAAAGTGATGTAAAAACACATCTGTGTTGATTTCCGACTTTTCCTGAGTAATGCTACCTTGCTAGCGGCTCAATGCTCACGATACGAGAACAATTGGATTTTTTTTGAAAAATTTAAAAGTGATGTAAAAACACATCTGTGTTGATTTCCGACTTTTCCTGAGTAATGCTACCTTGCTAGCGGCTCAATGCTCACGATACGAGAACAATTGGATTTTTTTTGAAAAATTTAAAAGTGATGTAAAAACACATCTGTGTTGATTTCCGACTTTTCCTGAGTAAATGCTACCTTGCTAGTTGCTCCTGCGCCCAATACGATCAACAATTGGATTTGTTTGAAAAATTTAAAAGTGATGTAAAAACACATTTGTGTTGATTTCCGAATTTTCCTGAGTAATGCAATCTTGCTAGTTGCTTCCCTGCGCCCGATACGAGAACAATTGGATTTTTTTGAAAAATTTAAAAGTGATGTAAAAATACATCTGTGTTGATTTCCGACTGTTCCTGAGTAAATGCTACCTTGCTAGTTGCTCCTGCGCCCAATACGAGAACAATTTGATTTTTTTGAAAAATTTAAAAGTGATGTAAAAACACATCTGTGTTGATTTCCGACTTTTCCTGAGTAATGCTACCTTGCTAGTTGCTCCTGCGCCCGATACGAGCAACAATTGGATTTTTTTTGAAAAAAATTAAAAGTGATGTAAAAACACATCTGTGTTGATTTCCGACTTTTCCTGAGCAATGCTACTTTGCTAGCTGCTCAGTGCTCACGATACGAGAACAATTGGATTTTTTTGAAAAATTTAAAAGTGATGTCAAAACACATCTGTGTTGATTTCCGACTTTTCCTGAGTAATGCTACCTTGCTAACTGCTCAATGCTCACGATACGAGAACAATTGGATTTTTTTGAAAAATTTAAAAGTGATGTAAAAATACATCTGTGTTGATTTCCGACTTTTCCTGAGTAATGCTACCTTGCTAGTTGCACCTGCGCCCGATACGAGCAACAATTGGATTTTTTAGAAAAAAGTTAAAAGTGATGTAAAAACACATCTGTGTTGATTTCCGACTTTTCCTGAGTAATGCTACCTTGTTAACTGCTCAATGCTCCCGATACGAGAACAATTGGATTTTTTTGAAAAATTTAAAAGTTATGTAAAAACACATCTGTGTTGATTTCCGACTTTTCCTGAGTAATGCTACTTTGCTAGCTGGTCAATGCTCACGATACGAGAACAATTGGATTTTTTTGAAAAATTTAAAAGTGATGTCAAAACACATCTGTGTTGATTTCCGACTTTTCCTGAGTAATGCTACCTTGCTAACTGCTCAATGCTCACGATACGAGAACAATTGGATTTTTTTGAAAAATTTAAAAGTGATGTAAAAATACATCTGTGTTGATTTCCGACTTTTCCTGAGTAATGCTACCTTGCTAGTTGCACCTGCGCCCGATACGAGCAACAATTGGATTTTTTTTGAAAAAAATTAAAAGTGATGTAAAAACACATCTGTGTTGATTTCCGACTTTTCCTGAGTAATGCTACCTTGCTAACTGCTCAATGCTCACGATACGAGAACAATTGGATTTTTTTGAAAAATTTAAAAGTGATGTCAAAACACATCTGTGTTGATTTCCGACTTTTCCTGAGTAATGCTACCTTGCTAACTGCTCAATGCTCACGATACGAGAACAATTGGATTTTTTTGAAAAATTTAAAAGTGATGTAAAAATACATCTGTGTTGATTTCCGACTTTTCCTGAGTAATGCTACCTTGCTAGTTGCACCTGCGCCCGATACGAGCAACAATTGGATTTTTTTGAAAAAAGTTAAAAGTGATGTAAAAACACATCTGTGTTGATTTCCGACTTTTCCTGAGTAATGCTACCTTGTTAACTGCTCAATGCTCCCGATACGAGAACAATTGGATTTTTTTGAAAAATTTAAAAGTTATGTAAAAACACATCTGTGTTGATTTCCGACTTTTCCTGAGTAATGCTACTTTGCTAGCTGGTCAATGCTCACGATACGAGAACAATTGGATTTTTTTGAAAAATTTAAAAGTGATGTAAAAACACATCTGTGTTGATTTCCGACTTTTCCTGAGTAATGCTACCTTGCTAGCGGCTCAATGCTCACGATACGAGAACAATTGGATTTTTTTTTGAAAAATTTAAAAGTGATGTAAAAATACATCTGTGTTGATTTCCGACTGTTCCTGAGTAAATGCTACCTTGCTAGTTGCTCCTGCGCCCAATACGATCAACAATTGGATTTTTTTGAAAAATTTAAAAGTGATGTAAAAACACATTTGTGTTGATTTCCGAATTTTCCTGAGTAATGCAATCTTGCTAGTTGCTTCCCTGCGCCCGATACGAGAACAATTGGATTTTTTTGAAAAATTTAAAAGTGATGTAAAAATACATCTGTGTTGATTTCCGACTGTTCCTGAGTAAATGGTACCTTGCTAGTTGCTCCTGCGCCCAATACGAGAACAATTTGATTTTTTTGAAAAATTTAAAAGTGATGTAAAAACACATCTGTGTTGATTTCCGACTTTTCCTGAGTAATGCTACCTTGCTAGTTGCTCCTGCGCCCGATACGAGCAACAATTGGATTTTTTTTGAAAAAAATTAAAAGTGATGTAAAAACACATCTGTGTTGATTTCCGACTTTTCCTGAGCAATGCTACTTTGCTAGCTGCTCAGTGCTCACGATACGAGAACAATTGGATTTTTTTGAAAAATTTAAAAGTGATGTCAAAACACATCTGTGTTGATTTCCGACTTTTCCTGAGTAATGCTACCTTGCTAACTGCTCAATGCTCACGATACGAGAACAATTGGATTTTTTTGAAAAATTTAAAAGTGATGTAAAAATACATCTGTGTTGATTTCCGACTTTTCCTGAGTAATGCTACCTTGCTAGTTGCACCTGCGCCCGATACGAGCAACAATTGGATTTTTTTGAAAAAAGTTAAAAGTGATGTAAAAACACATCTGTGTTGATTTCCGACTTTTCCTGAGTAATGCTACCTTGTTAACTGCTCAATGCTCCCGATACGAGAACAATTGGATTTTTTTGAAAAATTTAAAAGTTATGTAAAAACACATCTGTGTTGATTTCCGACTTTTCCTGAGTAATGCTACTTTGCTAGCTGGTCAATGCTCACGATACGAGAACAATTGGATTTTTTTGAAAAAATTTAAAAGTGATGTAAAAACACATCTGTGTTGATTTCCGACTTTTCCTGAGTAATGCTACCTTGCTAGCGGCTCAATGCTCACGATACGAGAACAATTGGATTTTTTTTGAAAAATTTAAAAGTGATGTAAAAACACATCTGTGTTGATTTCCGACTTTTCCTGAGTAATGCTACCTTGCTAGCGGCTCAATGCTCACGATACGAGAACAATTGGATTTTTTTTGAAAAATTTAAAAGTGATGTAAAAACACATCTGTGTTGATTTCCGACTTTTCCTGAGTAATGCTACCTTGCTAGTTGCTCCTGCGCACAATACGATCAACAATTGGATTTTTTTGAAAAATTTAAAAGTGATGTAAAAACACATCTGTGTTGATTTCCGAATTTTCCTGAGTAATGCAATCTTGCTAGTTGCTTCCCTGCGCCCGATACGAGAACAATTGGATTTTTTTGAAAAATTTAAAAGTGATGTAAAAATACATCTGTGTTGATTTCCGACTGTTCCTGAGTAAATGCTACCTTGCTAGTTGCTCCTGCGCCCAATACGAGAACAATTTGATTTTTTTGAAAAATTTAAAAGTGATGTAAAAACACATCTGTGTTGATTTCCGACTTTTCCTGAGTAATGCTACCTTGCTAGTTGCTCCTGCGCCCGATACGAGCAACAATTGGATTTTTTTTGAAAAAAATTAAAAGTGATGTAAAAACACATCTGTGTTGATTTCCGACTTTTCCTGAGTAATGCTACTTTGCTAGCTGCTCAGTGCTCACGATACGAGAACAATTGGATTTTTTTGAAAAATTTAAAAGTGATGTCAAAACACATCTGTGTTGATTTCCGACTTTTCCTGAGTAATGCTACCTTGCTAACTGCTCAATGCTCACGATACGAGAACAATTGGATTTTTTTGAAAAATTTAAAAGTGATGTAAAAACACATCTGTGTTGATTTCCGACTGTTCCTGAGTAAATGCTACCTTGCTAGTTGCTCCTGCGCCCAATACGAGAACAATTTGATTTTTTTGAAAAATTTAAAAGTGATGTAAAAACACATCTGTGTTGATTTCCGACTTTTCCTGAGTAATGCTACCTTGCTAGTTGCTCCTGCGCCCGATACGAGCAACAATTGGATTTTTTTTGAAAAAAATTAAAAGTGATGTAAAAACACATCTGTGTTGATTTCCGACTTTTCCTGAGTAATGCTACTTTGCTAGCTGCTCAGTGCTCACGATACGAGAACAATTGGATTTTTTTGAAAAATTTAAAAGTGATGTCAAAACACATCTGTGTTGATTTCCGACTTTTCCTGAGTAATGCTACCTTGCTAACTGCTCAATGCTCACGATACGAGAACAATTGGATTTTTTTGAAAAATTTAAAAGTGATGTAAAAACACATCTGTGTTGATTTCCGACTTTTCCTGAGTAATGCTACCTTGCTAGCGGCTCAATGCTCACGATACGAGAACAATTGGATTTTTTTTGAAAAATTTAAAAGTGATGTAAAAACACATCTGTGTTGATTTCCGACTTTTCCTGAGTAATGCTACCTTGCTAGCGGCTCAATGCTCACGATACGAGAACAATTGGATTTTTTTTTGAAAAATTTAAAAGTGATGTAAAAATACATCTGTGTTGATTTCCGACTGTTCCTGAGTAAATGCTACCTTGCTAGTTGCTCCTGCGCCCAATACGATCAACAATTGGATTTGTTTGAAAAATTTAAAAGTGATGTAAAAACACATTTGTGTTGATTTCCGAATTTTCCTGAGTAATGCAATCTTGCTAGTTGCTTCCCTGCGCCCGATACGAGAACAATTGGATTTTTTTGAAAAATTTAAAAGTGATGTAAAAATACATCTGTGTTGATTTCCGACTGTTCCTGAGTAAATGCTACCTTGCTAGTTGCTCCTGCGCCCAATACGAGAACAATTTGATTTTTTTGAAAAATTGAAAAGTGATGTAAAAACACATCTGTGTTGATTTCCGACTTTTCCTGAGTAATGCTACCTTGCTAGTTGCTCCTGCGCCCGATACGAGCAACAATTGGATTTTTTTTGAAAAAAATTAAAAGTGATGTAAAAACACATCTGTGTTGATTTCCGACTTTTCCTGATCAATGCTACTTTGCTAGCTGCTCAGTGCTCACGATACGAGAACAATTGGATTTTTTTGAAAAATTTAAAAGTGATGTCAAAACACATCTGTGTTGATTTCCGACTTTTCCTGAGTAATGCTACCTTGCTAACTGCTCAATGCTCACGATACGAGAACAATTGGATTTTTTTGAAAAATTGAAAAGTGATGTAAAAATACATCTGTGTTGATTTCCGACTTTTCCTGAGTAATGCTACCTTGCTAGTTGCACCTGCGCCCGATACGAGCAACAATTGGATTTTTTTGAAAAAAGTTAAAAGTGATGTAAAAACACATCTGTGTTGATTTCCGACTTTTCCTGAGTAATGCTACCTTGTTAACTGCTCAATGCTCCCGATACGAGAACAATTGGATTTTTTTGAAAAATTTAAAAGTTATGTAAAAACACATCTGTGTTGATTTCCGACTTTTCCTGAGTAATGCTACTTTGCTAGCTGGTCAATGCTCACGATACGAGAACAATTGGATTTTTTTGAAAAAATTTAAAAGTGATGTAAAAACACATCTGTGTTGATTTCCGACTTTTCCTGAGTAATGCTACCTTGCTAGCGGCTCAATGCTCACGATACGAGAACAATTGGATTTTTTTTGAAAAATTTAAAAGTGATGTAAAAACACATCTGTGTTGATTTCCGACTTTTCCTGAGTAATGCTACCTTGCTAGCGGCTCAATGCTCACGATACGAGAACAATTGGATTTTTTTTGAAAAATTTAAAAGTGATGTAAAAACACATCTGTGTTGATTTCCGACTTTTCCTGAGTAATGCTACCTTGCTAGTTGCTCCTGCGCCCAATACGATCAACAATTGGATTTTTTTGAAAAATTTAAAAGTGATGTAAAAACACATCTGTGTTGATTTCCGAATTTTCCTGAGTAATGCAATCTTGCTAGTTGCTTCCCTGCGCCCGATACGAGAACAATTGGATTTTTTTGAAAAATTTAAAAGTGATGTAAAAATACATCTGTGTTGATTTCCGACTGTTCCTGAGTAAATGCTACCTTGCTAGTTGCTCCTGCGCCCAATACGAGAACAATTTGATTTTTTTGAAAAATTTAAAAGTGATGTAAAAACACATCTGTGTTGATTTCCGACTTTTCCTGAGTAATGCTACCTTGCTAGTTGCTCCTGCGCCCGATACGAGCAACAATTGGATTTTTTTTGAAAAAAATTAAAAGTGATGTAAAAACACATCTGTGTTGATTTCCGACTTTTCCTGAGTAATGCTACTTTGCTAGCTGCTCAGTGCTCACGATACGAGAACAATTGGATTTTTTTGAAAAATTTAAAAGTGATGTCAAAACACATCTGTGTTGATTTCCGACTTTTCCTGAGTAATGCTACCTTGCTAACTGCTCAATGCTCACGATACGAGAACAATTGGATTTTTTTGAAAAATTTAAAAGTGATGTAAAAACACATCTGTGTTGATTTCCGACTGTTCCTGAGTAAATGCTACCTTGCTAGTTGCTCCTGCGCCCAATACGAGAACAATTTGATTTTTTTGAAAAATTTAAAAGTGATGTAAAAACACATCTGTGTTGATTTCCGACTTTTCCTGAGTAATGCTACCTTGCTAGTTGCTCCTGCGCCCGATACGAGCAACAATTGGATTTTTTTTGAAAAAAATTAAAAGTGATGTAAAAACACATCTGTGTTGATTTCCGACTTTTCCTGAGTAATGCTACTTTGCTAGCTGCTCAGTGCTCACGATACGAGAACAATTGGATTTTTTTGAAAAATTTAAAAGTGATGTCAAAACACATCTGTGTTGATTTCCGACTTTTCCTGAGTAATGCTACCTTGCTAACTGCTCAATGCTCACGATACGAGAACAATTGGATTTTTTTGAAAAATTTAAAAGTGATGTAAAAACACATCTGTGTTGATTTCCGACTTTTCCTGAGTAATGCTACCTTGCTAGCGGCTCAATGCTCACGATACGAGAACAATTGGATTTTTTTTGAAAAATTTAAAAGTGATGTAAAAACACATCTGTGTTGATTTCCGACTTTTCCTGAGTAATGCTACCTTGCTAGCGGCTCAATGCTCACGATACGAGAACAATTGGATTTTTTTTGAAAAATTTAAAAGTGATGTAAAAACACATCTGTGTTGATTTCCGACTTTTCCTGAGTAATGCTACCTTGCTAGCGGCTCAATGCTCACGATACGAGAACAATTGGATTTTTTTTGAAAAATTTAAAAGTGATGTAAAAACACATCTGTGTTGATTTCCGACTTTTCCTGAGTAATGCTACCTTGCTAGTTGCTCCTGCGCCCAATACGATCAACAATTGGATTTTTTTGAAAAATTTAAAAGTGATGTAAAAACACATTTGTGTTGATTTCCGAATTTTCCTGAGTAATGCAATCTTGCTAGTTGCTTCCCTGCGCCCGATACGAGAACAATTGGATTTTTTTGAAAAATTTAAAAGTGATGTAAAAATACATCTGTGTTGATTTCCGACTGTTCCTGAGTAAATGCTACCTTGCTAGTTGCTCCTGCGCCCAATACGAGAACAATTTGATTTTTTTGAAAAATTTAAAAGTGATGTAAAAACACATCTGTGTTGATTTCCGACTTTTCCTGAGTAATGCTACCTTGCTAGTTGCTCCTGCGCCCGATACGAGCAACAATTGGATTTTTTTTGAAAAAAATTAAAAGTGATGTAAAAACACATCTGTGTTGATTTCCGACTTTTCCTGAGCAATGCTACTTTGCTAGCTGCTCAGTGCTCACGATACGAGAACAATTGGATTTTTTTGAAAAATTTAAAAGTGATGTCAAAACACATCTGTGTTGATTCCCGACTTTTCCTGAGTAATGCTACCTTGCTAACTGCTCAATGCTCCCGATACGAGAACAATTGGATTTTTTTGAAAAATTTAAAAGTGATGTAAAAATACATCTGTGTTGATTTCCGACTGTTCCTGAGTAAATGCTACCTTGCTAGTTGCTCCTGCGCCCAATACGAGAACAATTTGATTTTTTTGAAAAATTTAAAAGTGATGTAAAAACACATCTGTGTTGATTTCCGACTTTTCCTGAGTAATGCTACCTTGCTAGTTGCTCCTGCGCCCGATACGAGCAACAATTGGATTTTTTTTGAAAAAAATTAAAAGTGATGTAAAAACACATCTGTGTTGATTTCCGACTTTTCCTGAGCAATGCTACTTTGCTAGCTGCTCAGTGCTCACGATACGAGAACAATTGGATTTTTTTGAAAAATTTAAAAGTGATGTCAAAACACATCTGTGTTGATTTCCGACTTTTCCTGAGTAATGCTACCTTGCTAACTGCTCAATGCTCACGATACGAGAACAATTGGATTTTTTTGAAAAATTTAAAAGTGATGTAAAAATACATCTGTGTTGATTTCCGACTTTTCCTGAGTAATGCTACCTTGCTAGTTGCACCTGCGCCCGATACGAGCAACAATTGGATTTTTTTGAAAAAAGTTAAAAGTGATGTAAAAACACATCTGTGTTGATTTCCGACTTTTCCTGAGTAATGCTACCTTGTTAACTGCTCAATGCTCCCGATACGAGAACAATTGGATTTTTTTGAAAAATTTAAAAGTTATGTAAAAACACATCTGTGTTGATTTCCGACTTTTCCTGAGTAATGCTACTTTGCTAGCTGGTCAATGCTCACGATACGAGAACAATTGGATTTTTTTGAAAAAATTTAAAAGTGATGTAAAAACACATCTGTGTTGATTTCCGACTTTTCCTGAGTAATGCTACCTTGCTAGCGGCTCAATGCTCACGATACGAGAACAATTGGATTTTTTTTGAAAAATTTAAAAGTGATGTAAAAACACATCTGTGTTGATTTCCGACTTTTCCTGAGTAATGCTACCTTGCTAGCGGCTCAATGCTCACGATACGAGAACAATTGGATTTTTTTTGAAACACATCTGTGTTGATTTCCGACTTTTCCTGAGTAATGCTACCTTGCTAGTTGCTCCTGCGCACAATACGATCAACAATTGGATTTTTTTGAAAAATTTAAAAGTGATGTAAAAACACATCTGTGTTGATTTCCGAATTTTCCTGAGTAATGCAATCTTGCTAGTTGCTTCCCTGCGCCCGATACGAGAACAATTGGATTTTTTTGAAAAATTTAAAAGTGATGTAAAAATACATCTGTGTTGATTCAAGTGATGTCAAAACACATCTGTGTTGATTTCCGACTTTTCCTGAGTAATGCTATCTTGCTAACTGCTCAATGCTCACGATACGAGAACAATTGGATTTTTTTGAAAAATTTAAAAGTGATGTAAAAACACATCTGTGTTGATTTCCGACTTTTCCTGAGTAATGCTACCTTGCTAGCGGCTCAATGCTCACGATACGAGAACAATTGGATTTTTTTTGAAAAATTTAAAAGTGATGTAAAAACACATCTGTGTTGATTTCCGACTTTTCCTGAGTAATGCTACCTTGCTAGCGGCTCAATGCTCACGATACGAGAACAATTGGATTTTTTTTGAAAAATTTAAAAGTGATGTAAAAATACATCTGTGTTGATTTCCGACTGTTCCTGAGTAAATGCTACCTTGCTAGTTGCTCCTGCGCCCAATACGATCAACAATTGGATTTGTTTGAAAAATTTAAAAGTGATGTAAAAACACATTTGTGTTGATTTCCGAATTTTCCTGAGTAATGCAATCTTGCTAGTTGCTTCCCTGCGCCCGATACGAGAACAATTGGATTTTTTTGAAAAATTTAAAAGTGATGTAAAAATACATCTGTGTTGATTTCCGACTGTTCCTGAGTAAATGCTACCTTGCTAGTTGCTCCTGCGCCCAATACGAGAACAATTTGATTTTTTTGAAAAATTTAAAAGTGATGTAAAAACACATCTGTGTTGATTTCCGACTTTTCCTGAGTAATGCTACCTTGCTAGTTGCTCCTGCGCCCGATACGAGCAACAATTGGATTTTTTTTGAAAAAAATTAAAAGTGATGTAAAAACACATCTGTGTTGATTTCCGACTTTTCCTGATCAATGCTACTTTGCTAGCTGCTCAGTGCTCACGATACGAGAACAATTGGATTTTTTTGAAAAATTTAAAAGTGATGTCAAAACACATCTGTGTTGATTTCCGACTTTTCCTGAGTAATGCTACCTTGCTAACTGCTCAATGCTCACGATACGAGAACAATTGGATTTTTTTGAAAAATTTAAAAGTGATGTAAAAACACATCTGTGTTGATTTCCGACTGTTCCTGAGTAAATGCTACCTTGCTAGTTGCTCCTGCGCCCAATACGAGAACAATTTGATTTTTTTGAAAAATTTAAAAGTGATGTAAAAACACATCTGTGTTGATTTCCGACTTTTCCTGAGTAATGCTACCTTGCTAGTTGCTCCTGCGCCCGATACGAGCAACAATTGGATTTTTTTTGAAAAAAATTAAAAGTGATGTAAAAACACATCTGTGTTGATTTCCGACTTTTCCTGAGTAATGCTACTTTGCTAGCTGCTCAGTGCTCACGATACGAGAACAATTGGATTTTTTTGAAAAATTTAAAAGTGATGTCAAAACACATCTGTGTTGATTTCCGACTTTTCCTGAGTAATGCTACCTTGCTAACTGCTCAATGCTCACGATACGAGAACAATTGGATTTTTTTGAAAAATTTAAAAGTGATGTAAAAACACATCTGTGTTGATTTCCGACTTTTCCTGAGTAATGCTACCTTGCTAGCGGCTCAATGCTCACGATACGAGAACAATTGGATTTTTTTTGAAAAATTTAAAAGTGATGTAAAAACACATCTGTGTTGATTTCCGACTTTTCCTGAGTAATGCTACCTTGCTAGCGGCTCAATGCTCACGATACGAGAACAATTGGATTTTTTTTGAAAAATTTAAAAGTGATGTAAAAATACTTCTGTGTTGATTTCCGACTGTTCCTGAGTAAATGCTACCTTGCTAGTTGCTCCTGCGCCCAATACGATCAACAATTGGATTTGTTTGAAAAATTTAAAAGTGATGTAAAAACACATTTGTGTTGATTTCCGAATTTTCCTGAGTAATGCAATCTTGCTAGTTGCTTCCCTGCGCCCGATACGAGAACAATTGGATTTTTTTGAAAAATTTAAAAGTGATGTAAAAATACATCTGTGTTGATTTCCGACTGTTCCTGAGTAAATGCTACCTTGCTAGTTGCTCCTGCGCCCAATACGAGAACAATTTGATTTTTTTGAAAAATTTAAAAGTGATGTAAAAACACATCTGTGTTGATTTCCGACTTTTCCTGAGTAATGCTACCTTGCTAGTTGCTCCTGCGCCCGATACGAGCAACAATTGGATTTTTTTTGAAAAAAATTAAAAGTGATGTAAAAACACATCTGTGTTGATTTCCGACTTTTCCTGATCAATGCTACTTTGCTAGCTGCTCAGTGCTCACGATACGAGAACAATTGGATTTTTTTGAAAAATTTAAAAGTGATGTCAAAACACATCTGTGTTGATTTCCGACTTTTCCTGAGTAATGCTACCTTGCTAACTGCTCAATGCTCACGATACGAGAACAATTGGATTTTTTTGAAAAATTGAAAAGTGATGTAAAAATACATCTGTGTTGATTTCCGACTTTTCCTGAGTAATGCTACCTTGCTAGTTGCACCTGCGCCCGATACGAGCAACAATTGGATTTTTTTGAAAAAAGTTAAAAGTGATGTAAAAACACATCTGTGTTGATTTCCGACTTTTCCTGAGTAATGCTACCTTGTTAACTGCTCAATGCTCCCGATACGAGAACAATTGGATTTTTTTGAAAAATTTAAAAGTTATGTAAAAACACATCTGTGTTGATTTCCGACTTTTCCTGAGTAATGCTACTTTGCTAGCTGGTCAATGCTCACGATACGAGAACAATTGGATTTTTTTGAAAAAATTTAAAAGTGATGTAAAAACACATCTGTGTTGATTTCCGACTTTTCCTGAGTAATGCTACCTTGCTAGCGGCTCAATGCTCACGATACGAGAACAATTGGATTTTTTTTGAAAAATTTAAAAGTGATGTAAAAACACATCTGTGTTGATTTCCGACTTTTCCTGAGTAATGCTACCTTGCTAGCGGCTCAATGCTCACGATACGAGAACAATTGGATTTTTTTTGAAAAATTTAAAAGTGATGTAAAAACACATCTGTGTTGATTTCCGACTTTTCCTGAGTAATGCTACCTTGCTAGTTGCTCCTGCGCCCAATACGATCAACAATTGGATTTTTTTGAAAAATTTAAAAGTGATGTAAAAACACATCTGTGTTGATTTCCGAATTTTCCTGAGTAATGCAATCTTGCTAGTTGCTTCCCTGCGCCCGATACGAGAACAATTGGATTTTTTTGAAAAATTTAAAAGTGATGTAAAAATACATCTGTGTTGATTTCCGACTGTTCCTGAGTAAATGCTACCTTGCTAGTTGCTCCTGCGCCCAATACGAGAACAATTTGATTTTTTTGAAAAATTTAAAAGTGATGTAAAAACACATCTGTGTTGATTTCCGACTTTTCCTGAGTAATGCTACCTTGCTAGTTGCTCCTGCGCCCGATACGAGCAACAATTGGATTTTTTTTGAAAAAAATTAAAAGTGATGTAAAAACACATCTGTGTTGATTTCCGACTTTTCCTGAGTAATGCTACTTTGCTAGCTGCTCAGTGCTCACGATACGAGAACAATTGGATTTTTTTGAAAAATTTAAAAGTGATGTCAAAACACATCTGTGTTGATTTCCGACTTTTCCTGAGTAATGCTACCTTGCTAACTGCTCAATGCTCACGATACGAGAACAATTGGATTTTTTTGAAAAATTTAAAAGTGATGTAAAAACACATCTGTGTTGATTTCCGACTGTTCCTGAGTAAATGCTACCTTGCTAGTTGCTCCTGCGCCCAATACGAGAACAATTTGATTTTTTTGAAAAATTTAAAAGTGATGTAAAAACACATCTGTGTTGATTTCCGACTTTTCCTGAGTAATGCTACCTTGCTAGTTGCTCCTGCGCCCGATACGAGCAACAATTGGATTTTTTTTGAAAAAAATTAAAAGTGATGTAAAAACACATCTGTGTTGATTTCCGACTTTTCCTGAGTAATGCTACTTTGCTAGCTGCTCAGTGCTCACGATACGAGAACAATTGGATTTTTTTGAAAAATTTAAAAGTGATGTCAAAACACATCTGTGTTGATTTCCGACTTTTCCTGAGTAATGCTACCTTGCTAACTGCTCAATGCTCACGATACGAGAACAATTGGATTTTTTTGAAAAATTTAAAAGTGATGTAAAAACACATCTGTGTTGATTTCCGACTTTTCCTGAGTAATGCTACCTTGCTAGCGGCTCAATGCTCACGATACGAGAACAATTGGATTTTTTTTGAAAAATTTAAAAGTGATGTAAAAACACATCTGTGTTGATTTCCGACTTTTCCTGAGTAATGCTACCTTGCTAGCGGCTCAATGCTCACGATACGAGAACAATTGGATTTTTTTTGAAAAATTTAAAAGTGATGTAAAAACACATCTGTGTTGATTTCCGACTTTTCCTGAGTAATGCTACCTTGCTAGCGGCTCAATGCTCACGATACGAGAACAATTGGATTTTTTTTGAAAAATTTAAAAGTGATGTAAAAACACATCTGTGTTGATTTCCGACTTTTCCTGAGTAATGCTACCTTGCTAGTTGCTCCTGCGCCCAATACGATCAACAATTGGATTTTTTTGAAAAATTTAAAAGTGATGTAAAAACACATTTGTGTTGATTTCCGAATTTTCCTGAGTAATGCAATCTTGCTAGTTGCTTCCCTGCGCCCGATACGAGAACAATTGGATTTTTTTGAAAAATTTAAAAGTGATGTAAAAATACATCTGTGTTGATTTCCGACTGTTCCTGAGTAAATGCTACCTTGCTAGTTGCTCCTGCGCCCAATACGAGAACAATTTGATTTTTTTGAAAAATTTAAAAGTGATGTAAAAACACATCTGTGTTGATTTCCGACTTTTCCTGAGTAATGCTACCTTGCTAGTTGCTCCTGCGCCCGATACGAGCAACAATTGGATTTTTTTTGAAAAAAATTAAAAGTGATGTAAAAACACATCTGTGTTGATTTCCGACTTTTCCTGAGCAATGCTACTTTGCTAGCTGCTCAGTGCTCACGATACGAGAACAATTGGATTTTTTTGAAAAATTTAAAAGTGATGTCAAAACACATCTGTGTTGATTCCCGACTTTTCCTGAGTAATGCTACCTTGCTAACTGCTCAATGCTCACGATACGAGAACAATTGGATTTTTTTGAAAAATTTAAAAGTGATGTAAAAATACATCTGTGTTGATTTCCGACTTTTCCTGAGTAATGCTACCTTGCTAGTTGCACCTGCGCCCGATACGAGCAACAATTGGATTTTTTTTGAAAAAAATTAAAAGTTATGTAAAAACACATCTGTGTTGATTTCCGACTTTTCCTGAGTAATGCTACCTTGCTAACTGCTCAATGCTCACGATACGAGAACAATTGGATTTTTTTGAAAAATTTAAAAGTGATGTCAAAACACATCTGTGTTGATTTCCGACTTTTCCTGAGTAATGCTACCTTGCTAACTGCTCAATGCTCACGATACGAGAACAATTGGATTTTTTTGAAAAATTTAAAAGTGATGTAAAAATACATCTGTGTTGATTTCCGACTTTTCCTGAGTAATGCTACCTTGCTAGTTGCACCTGCGCCCGATACGAGCAACAATTGGATTTTTTTGAAAAAAGTTAAAAGTGATGTAAAAACACATCTGTGTTGATTTCCGACTTTTCCTGAGTAATGCTACCTTGTTAACTGCTCAATGCTCCCGATACGAGAACAATTGGATTTTTTTGAAAAATTTAAAAGTGATGTAAAAATACATCTGTGTTGATTTCCGACTGTTCCTGAGTAAATGCTACCTTGCTAGTTGCTCCTGCGCCCAATACGAGAACAATTTGATTTTTTTGAAAAATTTAAAAGTGATGTAAAAACACATCTGTGTTGATTTCCGACTTTTCCTGAGTAATGCTACCTTGCTAGTTGCTCCTGCGCCCGATACGAGCAACAATTGGATTTTTTTTGAAAAAAATTAAAAGTGATGTAAAAACACATCTGTGTTGATTTCCGACTTTTCCTGAGCAATGCTACTTTGCTAGCTGCTCAGTGCTCACGATACGAGAACAATTGGATTTTTTTGAAAAATTTAAAAGTGATGTCAAAACACATCTGTGTTGATTTCCGACTTTTCCTGAGTAATGCTACCTTGCTAACTGCTCAATGCTCACGATACGAGAACAATTGGATTTTTTTGAAAAATTTAAAAGTGATGTAAAAATACATCTGTGTTGATTTCCGACTTTTCCTGAGTAATGCTACCTTGCTAGTTGCACCTGCGCCCGATACGAGCAACAATTGGATTTTTTTGAAAAAAGTTAAAAGTGATGTAAAAACACATCTGTGTTGATTTCCGACTTTTCCTGAGTAATGCTACCTTGTTAACTGCTCAATGCTCCCGATACGAGAACAATTGGATTTTTTTGAAAAATTTAAAAGTTATGTAAAAACACATCTGTGTTGATTTCTGACTTTTCCTGAGTAATGCTACTTTGCTAGCTGGTCAATGCTCACGATACGAGAACAATTGGATTTTTTTGAAAAATTTAAAAGTGATGTAAAAACACATCTGTGTTGATTTCCGACTTTTCCTGAGTAATGCTACCTTGCTAGCGGCTCAATGCTCACGATACGAGAACAATTGGATTTTTTTTGAAAAATTTAAAAGTGATGTAAAAACACATCTGTGTTGATTTCCGACTTTTCCTGAGTAATGCTACCTTGCTAGCGGCTCAATGCTCACGATACGAGAACAATTGGATTTTTTTTGAAAAATTTAAAAGTGATGTAAAAACACATCTGTGTTGATTTCCGACTTTTCCTGAGTAATGCTACCTTGCTAGTTGCTCCTGCGCCCAATACGATCAACAATTGGATTTTTTTGAAAAATTTAAAAGTGATGTAAAAACACATCTGTGTTGATTTCCGAATTTTCCTGAGTAATGCAATCTTGCTAGTTGCTTCCCTGCGCCCGATACGAGAACAATTGGATTTTTTTGAAAAATTTAAAAGTGATGTAAAAATACATCTGTGTTGATTTCCGACTGTTCCTGAGTAAATGCTACCTTGCTAGTTGCTCCTGCGCCCAATACGAGAACAATTTGATTTTTTTGAAAAATTTAAAAGTGATGTAAAAACACATCTGTGTTGATTTCCGACTTTTCCTGAGTAATGCTACCTTGCTAGTTGCTCCTGCGCCCGATACGAGCAACAATTGGATTTTTTTTGAAAAAAATTAAAAGTGATGTAAAAACACATCTGTGTTGATTTCCGACTTTTCCTGAGTAATGCTACTTTGCTAGCTGCTCAGTGCTCACGATACGAGAACAATTGGATTTTTTTGAAAAATTTAAAAGTGATGTCAAAACACATCTGTGTTGATTTCCGACTTTTCCTGAGTAATGCTACCTTGCTAACTGCTCAATGCTCACGATACGAGAACAATTGGATTTTTTTGAAAAATTTAAAAGTGATGTAAAAACACATCTGTGTTGATTTCCGACTGTTCCTGAGTAAATGCTACCTTGCTAGTTGCTCCTGCGCCCAATACGAGAACAATTTGATTTTTTTGAAAAATTTAAAAGTGATGTAAAAACACATCTGTGTTGATTTCCGACTTTTCCTGAGTAATGCTACCTTGCTAGTTGCTCCTGCGCCCGATACGAGCAACAATTGGATTTTTTTTGAAAAAAATTAAAAGTGATGTTAAAACACATCTGTGTTGATTTCCGACTGTTCCTGAGTAATGCTACTTTGCTAGCTGCTCAGTGCTCACGATACGAGAACAATTGGATTTTTTTGAAAAATTTAAAAGTGATGTCAAAACACATCTGTGTTGATTTCCGACTTTTCCTGAGTAATGCTACCTTGCTAACTGCTCAATGCTCACGATACGAGAACAATTGGATTTTTTTGAAAAATTTAAAAGTGATGTAAAAACACATCTGTGTTGATTTCCGACTTTTCCTGAGTAATGCTACCTTGCTAGCGGCTCAATGCTCACGATACGAGAACAATTGGATTTTTTTTGAAAAATTTAAAAGTGATGTAAAAACACATCTGTGTTGATTTCCGACTTTTCCTGAGTAATGCTACCTTGCTAGCGGCTCAATGCTCACGATACGAGAACAATTGGATTTTTTTTGAAAAATTTAAAAGTGATGTAAAAACACATCTGTGTTGATTTCCGACTTTTCCTGAGTAATGCTACCTTGCTAGCGGCTCAATGCTCACGATACGAGAACAATTGGATTTTTTTTGAAAAATTTAAAAGTGATGTAAAAACACATCTGTGTTGATTTCCGACTTTTCCTGAGTAATGCTACTTTGCTAGCTGGTCAATGCTCACGATACGAGAACAATTGGATTTTTTTTGAAAAATTTAAAAGTGATGTAAAAACACATCTGTGTTGATTTCCGACTTTTCCTGAGTAATGCTACCTTGCTAGTTGCTCCTGCGCCCAATACGATCAACAATTGGATTTTTTTGAAAAATTTAAAAGTGATGTAAAAACACATTTGTGTTGATTTCCGACTTTTCCTGAGTAATGCAATCTTGCTAGTTACTCCCTGCGCCCGATACAAGAACAATTGGATTTTTAAAAAAAAAGTTAAAGTGATGTAAAAATACATCAGTGTTGATTTCCGACTTTTCCTGAGTAATGCAATCTTGCATTTAATATTGATTGATACACACCCTTGATGTGATGAGTGCCGCCGTGAGGAGCCGTGTAGCGAGGGGCCACGCCGAACTATAATCGAGAGTGACCAACGCAGCAAGCGGACAAGGGCGCGGCGGGCCGGCACATCCAACATGCGCGAATCAGTGGCGTAGCCAGCTTTAAACAGGGCCATAGGGAGCGGTTGGACTTATCAGACAGTGATAAAAAGTCCGAGTTGTACCGACGAAAGGCATGTACAGTCAATAAAACTATAATTAATCCACCTTCAAGTTTAAAAAATAAAAAAATAAAAGAATAACAAGGAATAAACGGGGATCGAACCCGCGATTGCCGATTGCAAACGATATGGCCAACGTATGCACGCCACACAGATCGACGAGTGTAACTGTGATAGTTTTGTTATTTAACCATTTGTGTGGTGGCATTGGAAAACCCTTCACATGGGCATTTTTTAGCAACTTAGTTTTTTTCTTTGGCAGAAAGCTTCATACTCTACTGAGTATAGGACTGTTTACATTTTTCAGAAATTCCATCTAGAACTACAGTTATAGTATTTTACAGTCAGCAAGTTTAAACGCAACTCTAAAAATTGAAACTGACAATTCAAAGGTGTACACAAAGTCTTTTAAATGCTCTAATAATAATAACACTTATTGTTATATCACACAGAATAGCTTGTCATATGAAAAGGACTTTTGATATGAACCTAGTTTTTTGCGATATTATTAACAATTGTAAGTTCTTCACTTTCAAAATCTTTACAATGCATTGTCGGAATTCACAAGTGGTTACCATGGTAACAATGTCATTTTACGTAAACATAGCATTTTACACATAAAATTTAATAAACAAGGTTCAGAAAAGTACTAAAATAAACTTAACATCTGGAATTTTGCATAAAAAACTCCTGGAGACTAAAGTTCAAGGTATAATCTCTATCTTGGGACCAAAGTTGGACTTGGAACTCATTTGGAACTCATTTGTTAGGAATATTTTAGTATGACCCAGATATCTCAATATTAACACTAGCGACTTCCGACGGGTTTTCCCATACCACCACACATTTATCCATTTATTTATAACGAAAGGATTTTTATCGTGCCATTTTATAGCATATTTATATGTTACTCTCGCACAAAATGTGTTTGTTATATGATTATACACCTTATTTTGGAAAGAACGGTAGAAACGTTGACATTTTCGAACACAAAAATTGCGTAATTTATACAGTCCACAATCATTGCTCGACTGAACGTTGTGTGACGTGTTGTATTGCATTATTCATGTTACGATCTGTTTATGTATGTCTTTGTTATACTTCTCAATCGCTCATCGCCAACTCTGTACATGAAGCTTCATGCGCTGTCCCAACGCTGTCGTTAGAGAACAATAGAAAAGTCCCCTCGACTCTCCGAGGGGGGTTATCTGGGACCTTTGACTGGGTTCGCGGGGTTAATCATATTAATGAGCAAATATGCAAATGAGCTAAGTGTCCCCTCCTATTATATATACCCCTTGCTCTTATTCACGACCTGATTGCAAATTTAGTCATGCATGTTCATCTTGCCAACAGGAAGGACATGGTTCATTTACATGCGTCAATAAATAATTGCTTTCACTCTAAGTCATCCGTTGGTATGTTTTGATTAATCCCGTTGTTGACTGTTATCCACTTGACTCTATACCAATTTAAATCTATTATATTGATGAATGGCATCAAAGCAATGGGACTTTGGATTTTGGACATGATCAATAATCGGCAATCCTTAGCCATCAAATCTAAACTGCTCACAAAAAGTATCGAAACACTTAGAAATGATCCAATATATAACGGCTCGAAAGGGTACGCATTATTCGAAGCAAATAATCAAGTGCATAATTTTGTTCTGCGTATTTTGACACCTCGATCGATAAGATACGATGTTGCGGAGCGGAGTTATTGTCATTTCAATGGTCATGGGTCCAGTTTCAAAAGTGACAATCATCCTATAGAAAGAGGTTTGCATTACTGTTTAGAATGATCAGATTCGTGCTTTTCAATAGGGATGAGTGTCACTTTTGAAACTGGACCCACGGTCATTGAAATGACAATAACTCCGCTCCGCAACATCGTATCTCAACGATCGAGGTGTCAAAATACGCAGAACAAAATTATGTACTTGGTTATTTGCTTTGATTAATGTGTACTCTTTCGAGCCGTCATATATTGGATCATTTCTAAGTGTTTCAATACTTTTTGTGAGCAGTTAATATTAAACTCCTTGGTCTGACCTCACGTTTATCATAGTTAACCTTTTATTTGCTTGTTTGGTAATTTGCCTTTATTCTTGCTGCTGTTTTGCTTTGCTTTGCCTCTGTTCTGCTTTGTTTTATTTTTGTTACTTTTAAAACAGGTCATTTGATGACATGGATTATCGGCGATTCCATCAGGTCTAAAACAGACGCAGCTACATGGGGAGGAAAGGTTTTCTGAATGGTATCCCTGGTGTACGGATAACGGGTGTAGCCGATTGGCTTAGGGTATCAGAATACCATTCCCCACCACTTTAGTGTTACACTTTGGTATAAATAGGACATGCTTGACGGTTTGACGGATTGCAGTTATCTACAGAAGGGTAATCTTCTTCAGACGACATTTGGAGCATGCATTGGTGTTTTTTCATCGGGTACCCAGAGGAGTTTGAATTTTTCCCAAAAGGGAGAGGACTGATTATATATACAGGGTGTCCCAAAAGTCTATGCACGACTTTGAAGCTTTGTATTTCACAAAATAAAAGTCGTATTGAAAATATGAATACATATTTAGAAAGAGGAGATGTTGGAAATAATGTTGATACCAAATATTAGAGTAACATCTGTTTGTAAAATATGTATTACTGCAAAAATGTAATTTTATACTTCGGAGGAATAAAGTTCATAAATCCTTACCTATTGAGATTAACAAAAAGACGGGTAGAGTTGGTTACACGGAAAGTGATCCGTCAATTGTAATATTTGAAACTTTACATTACAGTGATCCCATCATAATAACAAACTATATCACACATAATATTTGTTTCTATAGTGAAATCTAGTCTAAATGTTTTCCATTTATACAGAGACGTGTGCTAATGCAAAAACACAGACCTAAAAAATTGAATAACGTAACAGAAAAGTGAACACACACATCACACAGCTGTCAAACATGCTAACATTTTGTGACTTGTTGATCTACCATTCTTTTTTTCTATCACATCGAGATAAATCATGCACAGTTCCTGTGTTCAAAAATGTATCCACCAACTTCAGAATGGATATTCTTCCTGGTGCGCGTTTCACTTTGAAATATTTTCTGAACTTTTGTTGAGTAAGTTGAACCGAATTTGTTTCAGCGTACATTGTGTAGAACCATACAATTTGTATTCGCTTATCTATGCTGTAAACCATCTTGTATGAAGATATTTGCTGTGCAATGTTGTCCAGTACGCCTATTTATGTTGTGAGTGACCGAGTTTAGAAATAACATTAATGTTGCAAGGTAAGCAGTGAACTGTGACCAATGCGCAACGTTGCTTTCATACCGTTAATTTATGCGCACCTGATTTTAGCAACAATGTGTGGTATTGATATGGGTGGGTCTGACACACGGCTAAAAACTTTCAACCAGTTTTATAATGTTGTGGGTTCACCAATAGGGTTGTGTTTGGTATCAAAATGATTTCCCAAATCTTGTCTATCAAAATATGGTTAAATTTATACCATATGATTTATATTTTATGAGATACGACTCTTCAAAAACGTGCATAGACTTTTGGGACACCCTGTATTATTGATTGTTTTAAAATATACTTTAAAAACTTACCCGTTTATGAATAGGTTGTCTAGATAGATGGCGCATTATAAATCTGCATTATTATTATTAACATCATTATTATTATTATTGTATTATAACTCCAATCACGTACAAATTACTCAATAATTGACCCATTGTTCATTTGCTCCAAAATGGGGGGGGGGGGGGGGGGGGGGGGGGGGGAGGGGGGATTTTTGTTTGGGCAAGTGTTCATATGAAAACTTGAATGGTGTAAATTAAGAGTCAGCAATTTATATGCTCGCTCTATTATTGCCATTCATTCATTAAATTGATACAATAAATTATGCAGATTACACTATAGGACATTAAAATATTTACATGTTATCTTCCTTGGCATCTCTCTAGGGTAGGGATTTTAGGTAGTTTACAGAAATCCAATCATATGTTGAATACCATAAATTTGAAGTCAGTATACAATGTGAAATTATAATATAATAATAAGCATTTATATAGCGCTCTACAAAGAACACAGCGCTTAACAATATGAAACAGCATTATATACATTAAAAATACTAATAACAATATACGAGTACACAAGTCATGCAAAGACAAAAAAAATAAGAACTTTGGAAACAAATGAGTTTTTAATCGGCGTTTGAAGATACAGATGGACGGCGCCTCTCTGATGCTGACCGGGAGCTGATTCCAAAGTCGGGGGCCACATACACGAAAGGAATTATCACTAGCTTGACGCTTAGATCGAGGAACAATTAGCAGATGTTATCTTCCGAGCGATTCTCCGAAGGTAGGGGTCAGGTAATCATGTGCTGAAGTGATGTATTAATGACTCATCTAATATAATAATGGTCCTTAGTCAATTCATTAGTTCATCCATCATTGTGTTATCTCATGAGCATATCTCTCTTAGGTGTTTATACATTAGGATTAGGTAGTTTACTTTTCCAAAAAATTGATGGTTGTTGATGATACGAACACGTCTGTTATCAATTTATACAATTATATTTCCATGGCTTATTATTATTTTATCATACAAATAGCATCGTCAAATGGACGATCAGTTAATCTAACAATACATTGTATGTATAATAAATTTACTATCCAATGTATTATTAAGACACTACTATTGTAACATATCGTTAGTCAATTCATTAGTTCATCCATCATTGTGTCATCTCATGAACATATCTCTCTTAGGTGTTTATACATTAGGTTTAGGTAATTTACTTTTCCAAAAAATTGATGGTTGTTGATGATACGAACACGTCTGTTATCAATTCATACAATTATATTTCCATGGCTTATTATTATTTTATCATACAAATAGCATCGTCAAATGGACGATCAGTTAATCTAACAATACATTGTATGTATAATAAATTTACTATCCAATGTATTATTAAGGTACTACTATTGTAACATATCGTTAGTCAATTCATTAGTTCATCCATCATTGTGTCATCTCATGAGCATATCTCTCTTAGGTGTTTATACATTAGGTTTAGGTAATTTACTTTTCCAAAAAATTGATGGTTGTTGATGATACGAACACATCTGTTATCAATTTATACATTTATATTTCCATGACTTATTATTATTTTATTATACAAATAAGCATCGTCAAATGGACGATCAGATCAATCTAACTATACATTGTATGTATGATAAATTTACTATCCAATGTATTATTAAGGTACTACTATATGTAGTGACATATCGTGAATAAATTAAAACCATGTTTAATTTAATTCTACAAATGAATGATGTAATTAGAATTACAAGTATTAAGTGTAGTGAATCTACAGGTGACAAATCGTGAATAAATAATAACTATGTTAAATTTAATTCTACAAATGAATGAGGTAATTAAAATTACCAGTATAAATTGTAGTGAATCTACATAGTTGAAAATGAATAAAAGAGTGCCATTTCTGGTGCTTAGTAATGGTAAATAAATCGATGAAGCCGATGAGCAATAACTCCAATTTTGTTTCTCCTGTGTCTGTATCTATACATAATGGTCTGTATCTTGGGTTTGATAAATCCGATCTTCATGATCTAACATTCTAATAAAAAGGTACAGTATGTTAAAGATATTGAAAAAACAACGGACCTGATTCCATTGATTTTGATGATGAAAATAATTATTTAACTTTGGGCATCGATGGGTACTAATCATTTTACGAGGATATATATAAAAAAACCACTGGTACAAGTTCAAAACATTCATATGAAACTTTCGTCCAAGATGTAAATATGAAAAGGTTATTTCAGGATAATAAAGAATCATGTGAGGGGCTACTAGCTACAGATGAGTGTAAAATATCATTGGATAAAATGGCAAACGGTAAAAGTCCCGGTTGTGATGGTTTAACAGCAGAATTTTACAAGCGTCACTGGAATCTTGTAGGCCAGTTGGTCGTTAATTCTTTCAATGAAGCGTATGAAAATAACGAACTCTCGTCTACACATAAACGTGGTATTATTTCTTTGATTTACCAAGGAAAGGGACTTCCGAGAAACAATCTTGACAATTGGAGACCTAATACACTTTTGAATATCGACTACAAAATTGCAGCAAAAACACTTGCTTCAAGAATAAATGATACCCACTATAATAAATTCAGATCAAAACGGATTTCTATGTAAGCGCGGAGCAGCATTAAGTATTCGACTGATAGAAGATATACCGAAGAAAATAATATTGAAGGTGCTATGATTTGTATTGATTTTTCGTAAAGCTTTTGACACAATAAGAAGAGATTTTATTTGATATGCTATTGAAAGTTTTAACTTTGATGAATCCATGAAAAAATGGATAACTACTTTGTTTTATAATACATTTTTAAGTTGTATATCTCATAATGGACACATGTCAAATTTCTTTATACAAGAAGACGGTCTAAGACAAGGTTGTAATTTATCACCATTTTATTTATCAAAGCGGCTGAAATTATGGCCAATAAGATAAAACAATAAAATAAAAGAAGAGGAATTGAATTACCTTATACACTACAAAAAGGTTGCTTCAAATATGTTGCTAAAAGTACTGTTATCATCCGTTGGTTGACGTGTTGATTAAAATTCATTCAATATGTAGAAAGTTAGGCGTTGTATAAAAGTAAAAAATCCCCAGCGATGAGCAATTCGTCGAAAACAATATCCTTAAAATGTTGGTGGAAACTGTTTCTGTTGCTAAAATATGTTGCGAAAAATATTCCACTTTGGCAACTGTTGTATGAGCATTGAGGAAAATCACGCAGCAGTTAATAATACGCACATGTGAATTTTAGGCAACTGTTGACCAAAAAAGCCAATTTCGTGATTGCGTCATTCAATCATTATGGCGTCTTGTGCACGAGCAACTGTTTGCACGAGCTGAGATCTCTGGATCTGGATAAATTATAACCTGGTAAATAAAATGGTGAATCCGCATCAACATCAGAGTTTGTGACACCTGACAGGCGTTTTGTGAGTCCGATTTTGAATGTTTGAAGCTTGGTCTGACAAGAAGATGATGTGATAGATCGGTCTAAATCTATGTGGTCGTCCATGTAATAAGCTTATTTCGTCATGTTCGTATAGTTTAAAATACCCAACAAATCACTAAATAAAAGTCCACAACCAATAAACAATAAAACACTCAACATTGCATACTTAAACAACTGTTGAGTGAATATAATTGCCCAACTTTTGAGTAACTAGAATTGTTCATCTGTTGGTGAAAACATGTTATCCAACGGTGGGCAAAATTTACTCAACAGTTGAGCGGTTGCATACTTGAACAAAGTTGTGTAAAATGTTGAGTAAATATTTAAGCAACCTTTTTGCAGTGTACGATTCCTGGAAATTATTCATATTTTACGCCCAAAACAATATAATCCAATATAAGCCGACATGATTATATCAGGAATATATTTTTTATTCCTCCAACTTGATGCCTTCACGCAAGTATGTGACCGTCACCGTCCACATGGAATCCAGTGTAAAGTCACCATTTTTTTAATGGAAATTTTGATTTAGCTAAAGTCTACTTCAAATAAACTTGAAAATGAATATGACATGTAGTTATTGTTTTGTAAATAAACACTTACATAATCAAAAATCCTCTTGAAAATCCTTTGTTTTTTATTGAATTTTCTTGTGTTTATTAAGCCATATCTCTGAAAAGGTCCTGGCGATGTTAAGGGAATGCATCACATTATCAAGTCCCGTGTCCTTTGCGATCCTTAGACAAATGTTGGTGTCCACATTTACAAAGCAAACCCTTCACTTTCAAGAGAGGAAGGTGCTCTACGGTTTTAAAATACCTATTTCGAAATTCCTCAAATTTACTTCCATTGCATTTTTGCGAGGATCATATCAACAACATTACAAACCTTTTTCAACCCAAATAGTATATATATATATAACAATCTCAACAAATGAAGACTGAGAAGTAGATGTACTTAAAGCCCCAGGCATCTACTAAATGGTCGACAAACTGACTGTGAATCTTAGTACATATTATTTACAAAATACAGAATCTATGGTATTAAATTGATAAAAAAGGGGCATTGTCAAAATTACATTTTTTTATGTTTCTTATCGTTTATCTTTGTTATATCAACTGATTTAAACGAACAATATTTGAAAACACATTTAACCATATTTTTGAAAAGGAATCGGAGTCTACTGAACATGGATATCAAGAGTAAAAGGCATTTAAAACATTTGGAATTGCAGCGCCCTCTATTGCTCAAATGTGTCAGATTGGCAGATTGGCTGGATTAAGCCACTGGTGGAATGAGTAGATGCCTGGGTCTTTAAGGGACATCTTGACGAAATTGAATTATGTGAGGTTACCTGATACTTGTACTCATTCCATGTTGTCACTCTCCGCCCGTCCTCCATGGTTCTGGTAAGACCCTAACATATTATGTCCAAACACTCTAACAAACTTATCTCCTCGGACAATGTTCATTCAATCAATTTACCAAATTGATAACCACCAAATCCAAACACCGCGAAATATACAAACCGCGAAACCCAAGAACCGATCTAGTTCCACCAGCGATGCATCCGTATGTAAGTCTGCTTGAAAAAATTCCCAAAGAAATGGGCGGTCTCGAAATTATGATAAAACGTACGTGCTGAACATTTGTCATGTTGTCACTTACCTTTAAATATACATCATACACAGAAAGAAAAAAAGTGAGTCATCATCGAAAAATGAGTCATTTTGTCCATGTAGTGACACACTACGGCTCAAAATGAGTCATTTTGTCCGTGTAGTGACTCATTTTACGATGATGACTCACTTTTTTCTTTCTGTGTACCGTCGTTGTTCGTGTCTGACGGACTTGATGCAAGCCAACTTTGTTGGAACACCAGTATCGGTCGATGCTGGAACACCAGTATCGGTCGATATGCCGATACTGAAACACAAGTATCGGTCAATACTGGAACACCAATTGTGTTCCAGTATCGAGCGTTACTGGAACGTGTTTTTGTTTTGTTCCCGTATCGGGTGATACTGGTACTCTTCATACTGCCAGTAGTGATTTATCTTAGTATTGAACGATACTTTATAAAAAAACTTTGGGGGTATTAAACGCAGAAAGTCTCATATGAAATTAACCTACGCTTCGTGAGCTTAATTTACGACACTGTACTGTGAGTACTATTATGTAGCTGGGACTGAACGGGACTCTTCCATTACACTCAACCGGGGTAACGTTAATATATATACACACAATGATGAACGCGTGAAAGATTATTTTTTTCGCAATAAACATTTATTCGTAAGCACTAAGCAGTAAACAAATTCAGTAATATTACAACATTAAATGTTAATACAACCATTAGAGGTATTGTGAACAATTGATAAATGACGAACTACAGCTGAATAGACAATGTAAGAAGCGTACACCATGCAGTTATACACTCATCAAAAAAAGTAACTATACAGGTAATGAATGGCCTTTTAACTCTAAAAATATACGGTATATCCTATCTAAAAATATTAAATTATAAAGTTGTTGAGAAATTTATCTTCTTTAAAACGAGATATTGCACGCTAGGATCGGTTGAATATTGAAGAAGTGACAATCCAAAATGTAAGGTAAAGTCACAATTTAATTTTCACATTTTACTTTTCAACACGGGGGAGAGTATGACAGGTAGCGTGTGTGTGGCGTATTGATCCATCGGAACAATACGGCCAACTATCCAACCTGTTCATGCACTACCGGCCGGTAATCGATAATTAATGTAGCTGGGTCCGCGTGTAGAAAAGAAAAATGTGAAAATGAAAATCGGACTTCACCTCACGTTTTGGAGTGTCACTTCCTCAATATTCACCCAATCCTAGCGTGCAATATCTCATATTAAAGAAGATAAATTTTTCAACAACTTTATAATTTAAATTTGTAGGTAGGATATATATTTCTAGAGTTTAAAGCCCATTTATTACCTGTATAGTTACTTTTTTTGATGACTGTAATTCCGTTACCTATGCATGTATACCAGTGGTTCCCAACCTTTGGGTCGCAACCCCAGCGACCCCAGTTGGGGTCCCGACGCACTTGTGGGGTCGTGGACTAGCCTAATTGAACAAAAATAAAATGAATTATAATGTTTATATAACATAACAACACACGTGACTTTGTTCTGTGAGGGGTGGCGCTCTGATGCTGGTTTCTGGAATGGGGTCACCACCAGAAAAAGACCGTATTATAAGTGTATTGTATTGTATTGATTACTGATCAAAACATCCGCCTAGCCAAGATTTTGCCTAAAAGAGTCCTGAGCGTGTTTCTGCTGGGCAAGTTACCGCTAATAAACGCTAAGTTTGCCCACTAGGGTTGTTGCGGTGACCGTCGAAAATTAATACGGTAGCTCTTTGGTTGTATTTGAGCTAAAAACAAACTGCATTACTATGTGTTTAGCTACAGCATTGCCAGGTCATCTTTCCAAGTCAATATTGGGCCACTTTTTGGTCATTTCCCCCCTCAAAACTGCTACCGTATTAATGTTCGACGGTCACCGCAACAACCCTAGTAGAAACAGGCAGAACCGGGCAATAATCGGTATTTTTGGTAATCCCAAAAACCTTCCCAAAGCAGATTTGGAACTAGCAATAATCGGCAATAAACCCAGCAGAAACAGAAAGGTTATTCTCAGCGGTTTGCGCCGTGAACCGTGTCACGCTGGGTTATACACATTATTGTGAAGCAATCTTTTTCAGGTGCGGTGGCATTGTTTGGGATTACAAAAGGTCACATGTCGTGGCCCATCGACTAGGATCGATAAACTTAGCGGTAACTTTTCGCGAGTAGAAACAGGGGGGATTAACAACTGACCGATTGAAACTTAGCGTTTATTAGCGCTAACTTTTTGCAGTGTCCCAGCAGAAACACGCTCATTGCCATAGTGCACATAATGCTTAAGCGATTAGAGATTGAACAGCACCCACAACAATCTGGATCCTAACGAACAATTCCCATTGTTTAAAATGCCAATCGCTTCATTGTTATAATTTTGAAAGAAGTATGAGGATCTTTATCAACGACTTTGTCAAAACAGTTAGTCTAGTGTAGCATAGAGCGTGTTTCTGCTGGGCAAGTTACCGCTAATAAACGCTAAGTTTGCCCAGTAGAAACAGGCAGAACCGGGCAATAATCTGTATTTTTGGTAATCCCAAAAACCTTTACAAAGCAGGTTTGGAACCAGCAATAATCGGCAATAAACCCAGCAGAAACAGAAAGGTGATTCTTAGCGGTTTGCGCCTTGAACCGTGTCACGCTGGGTTATACACATTATTGTGTGAAGCAATCTTTTTCAGGTGCGGTGGCATTGTTTGGGATTACAAAAGGTCACATGTCGTGGCCCATCGACTAGGATCGATAAACTTAGCGGTAACTTTTCGCGAGTTGAAACAGGGGGGATTAAAACTGACCGATTGAAACTTAGCGTTTATTAGCGTTCACTTTTTGCAGTGGAGCAGAAACACGCTCTACGTGGCCACGCTGTAGCGCTCCCTCGCAGGAATCCCGGGTTCAATTCCTCAACCAACCTATATATATTATTATATGGTAGGTAACATACACCTTCCTGCAGCGTTTATAGTTTAAAATGAAAAACAAATGAAAAGCCCCTATCTATTATATATTTGTAGTATTATGGGATAAACAATGAGGCTGCTGTGATTATGGTTAAAGCTATCTTTTGAGCAGCATATTACGTTACATAATCATATGCTGCTGCTAAGGAATATAGAAACGGATTGATAGCGGAATTAATGGGCAGTACAAACGTTACGATCCATGTATACGTGAAAGGTGATACTGTAATACTCCCACTCTGTACAAGGATAGATAGTATAATGATAGGCAACCAGCACATCATATCTGTAAGAACAATAATGCCCATTTTGGTAGCCATTCGAAGTTCTTCCTTTAGAGGTCGATTTCGCCCTGCTTGTGCCGCTGTTTGTCGCGCCGTTTGAAATATCCCGATATAGCATAATGTTATCACCAACATGCATATGGAATTGATAAAAGTAAATACCACTATACCAAAATACATGCCTGGCTTAGTGCCAACTGTCGTTTCATATGTTATGGCGTATACAATGGATTCACCTGTTTCTCGTGAAATTAGTTTCGTATCATATGACAAATATTTAGTCTCAAATATATTGCTTCTAGAAAGTGGGAGACCAGTACACACCTCGGATACATCATATAAATCACGGTCAATTCCTGGCAAAATGGTTGAAATGATACTCAACATAACTGCAAATACCCAGAGTACAGCTATAGCCACCCTCGTAGAGCTTGTGCCCAATCTCTTCGCGCTAAATGTGTATTTGATGCCCATATATCTGTAAAGGCTGAACAGAGTGACAAAAAATACGGAAGCCTCGCTTGATAAGATAGAGAGCATCCCAGCTACTTTACAGGTAATGCTTGACCTCCATCTTTCAGAGGGAAAATAATTACGGTTCGAATAATATATATCTGCTGAAGCTATCCCCAGCATATACATGCCCATGATGAGATCTGATATTGACAAATTTGAGATTAATAGTGACTGTACTTTGTTCTGAACCTTGCCACGCTGTAAATAACGGTAAAGCAGTACGCACGTGTTAGTGATTATTGCAAAAATGCTTATTATCCACATAGTTATTCTTTGAAATTGATTTGAAAGCAATCTGCCACATGTTAAAAATTGAGAACGTGGAATTTTGGCAGTGCATTGGGTTAATTCCACGAAGCAACAAGTAGCTGCATTATCTACGAAAATATTTGCTCCTTTAGCAAAGTCTCTAAAAGACTCAGAGTTTATCATGTGTAACCTATTAAGTCTCAAATCTACAATATCAAGTGATTTCAATAAATTATTCAGAAAATAAACACCCGCATCAAATCTATCAAACTTATTATTAGATAAATCGAGATATTTCAATTTCGGCGCATTTTGAAGTGTACCACGCGGTATATTAGATAATCTATTTTTAGAAAGGTAAACAAATACTAGATGTTGGTACTGTACTGAAGTGTTTAGCTGAAACAAAAATATATCATTGCTACTAAAGTCAATCACAACAAGTTTATTAAGACATTGTAACACCTGAGAATATATCGTGTTAATGTTATTGTCAGCCATATTTATCCAATCTAAGCTGGTAAGCCCTTCAAATAACTGAAGGTGAACTTCATCAACAGCATTGCTGGTCATATGTAACAGCTCTAATTTGGTAAGCGCTTTAAAATGCCGTGGGTGTAAATCCACAATATGATTGTTAGAAAGAATTAAGTGTTGAAGATTGATCAGCGCGTCAAATTGCTGTGGATGTAAATCCACAATTGTATTGATGTCGAGATCCAGATGCATAAGTTTGTTCAGTGCTCTAAATTGTTGCGGGTGCAGCTTCGAAATATTATTGTTGGACAGATCTAACCATAACAGATTTGTGAGCGCATCAAACTGCTGCGGGTGCAGATCAGCAATATGATGGTTAATGGTTAATATTTTCAAGTTGGTCAGCGTTGCAAACAACTGCAAATGTAGCTCAACGATATCTGTATTTGCCAGATATAATTTTTGAAGAACGACAAGCTTTTCAAACTGCGGTGGGTGTAACTCAGCAATGCGATTATCGGACAAGTATAAATGTGTAAGGCGGGTCAGCGCTGAAAATTGCCGCAGGTGTAGCTTCACAATATAATTTGATTCTAAACGTAACCACAACAAGCCGGTAAGGTCTTCAAATTGTTGTGGGTGTAGTTCAACAATAGCGTTGTTGTACATGGATAAAGTTATTAAATAGGCTAAGTTTTCAAATTGTTGCGGGTGCAGCTCCAAAATATTATTGCTGTGCAGATCTAACCAAATCAGGTATGTGAGCGCTTCAAACTGCTGCAGGTGAGTAGTAGCTCAATATTATTGCGATACAAATATAATGTTTTCAGGTTGGTAAGCGATTGAAATTGCTGCGGGTGGAGCTCTTCAATATCATTTTCGGACAAATCTAAACCGTCCATGTTTGTAAGCGCTTCAAACTGCCGCGGGTGCAGCTGCACAATGTTATTGTCCCTCAAATATAAATAATGCAGGTTGGCAAGCGATTCAAACTGCTGCGGGTGAAGCTTCACGATATTATTAGAAGACAAATCTAACCAATACAGGGTACTCCACTTGCGACTTAGAAACGCACCCGCCTCGATTCCGTGGATGTTCGCGCCATTCCATGATAATGATCGCAGGGTTAGTAGCGAAATATCGTTGGACGTACTGTCATCATTCGATGCCGGAACAGACTCGTAGAAATCGTAAAAAGTAGAGGGGGAATCTGACGTATACAACCACTCATAGTTGGAACTACAGGGTGGTTCAATAAAACCTTGACAGTTTTTTGAAGCCATTTTTTTTTAATTCTGTAGATTTAAAAAAAATATTTTTCAATATTCATCAACTACATGATCTTGACCATCTATGCTGAAAATATCGTTACAAATAACCTTACGGTTGCAAAATAACAGCTATTTGAACAAAATCTGTCCCATTTCACTCTGTCCACGGGTACTGATTTCGCGACGTTACATTGAATACTGAATGATGAATTGCATGCAAGTAATCTAAGATTTGAAGATCCCGCCAGGTGAAACCAGTGTAATTGTTAACATCTTAACTATCTATTCAGGTGTGAAATCAATACGTAATAATAATACCACGAGTGACCCTAATTAGAATTATTGATTTTCATAGATTGGAAGTGTAATTGTCTATGCTCTATGCCTTAACAGTGACGATGCCATTTAATGTTATCTTGCTGGGCATTTCCCGTAGACTTACTCGTGGGCAAAGATATTCGAGAGAGTCTCTTCAAATAGCTATCATTTTGCCGCCATAGCATTATTAACATTGACATTTTCAACATAGACGGCCAAGATGATATTTTTGAGGAATATGTAAAAAAAACACCACTCAAATCCCACAATTTTTAAAAATATAGCTTTGAAAAACTGTCAACGTTTTATTGAACCACACTGGTTGTAACGTCGCGAAATCAGTACCCGTGGACAGAGTGAAATGGGACAGACTTTGTTCAAATAGCTGTTATTTTGCAACCGTAAGGTTATTTGTTATGATATTTTCAGCATAGATGGTCAAGATCATATAGTTGATGAATATTGATTTTTTAATTTTTTTTAAATCTACAAAATTTCAAAAAAATGGCTTCAAAAAACTGTCAAGGTTTTATTGAACCACCCTGTATAGTGGGAATTATTAAGGTCTTCTGTATTCAAGAAGTTTGATGGGTATAATACCGGCAGAACCGCTACTGTTTCATCTGGATAGTTTATTTCGATATCTTGATTACCTAGTGTACACATGCACTCAGAAGGACATCGAAATATTTCGGAAATAGTAACCACCGTACGGGATTCGGAGCCGCTTCTTTGAATGGTAAAGCAACCAGTCGTGCAGTCAATAGACTCATCGGGCGGTGCACTATGAACAAGAGAAAAGTTGGATGTCAGAAGGATAAATACAAATAACTGATACCTGTAATGCTCCATCAGTATTTCTTGAAGCCGTCGTCGTAGATCGCAAACAGTAAATGTCCGTTACATATCGTTGATGAATAGAACAATACAATGTACTGTTGCCCTGCTGCTCAGTATAAACGGTAAATTATCAAGGATTCGTGTAACCACCAACACGGTAGAGTTTATTAAATGAAATGAAACTGCAAGACGTAGCATTTGTCGAGGAATAATGAACTGCTAGGGATGAAAGATACGCCCCATTTTGACAATGGCACAATATAGTCGATCACTGACAATAAAAATGAAATGACTCGAAAGCTGCCGCTAAATTTCAGCAAAAGCGCCCTCATTTTCCGATAGTACAATGCAACGTAAAACTTATTGCGGAAACTCAGTATACGTTCGTACTGAGACTAATATCTCATCTCATGTTGGATTGGTGATTAGTTTATTTGATCGAGGTGTTTTTAAGCGAGGGTATTGAAATCGTCTTTGGAATTGTTGAAAAAACAAAGCGAAATTGAAATAGCGTCTGATTTTTCACGAATATTCGTGTCCAAAGTACGACGACATCTCCATGTCTACGCTTAGACACAGACATCTCCACTACACCTACCTGTGTTTAAGTTAACCAAAAACTAACGCGATAAAATAGCAAAACGCTCAGTAAAACGACGATTTACACATGGATTATCATTGAGTGGGTAGGTGTAGGTAGCAATGCTAATGCATTATTTGTAAAAATAACCCAATGTTGATCACGACTATGATAGAGCATCGTATACTCTCTTAGCACGTTATTCCGTACTGTCGTATACAACGAGCTATCTGAGCAATTTGTTTTAACACTTTCCAGGCGACAGTCGTCTAGTCCCGGGGGGGGGGGGGGGGGGGGGGGGGGGGCTCTCACATTGATATGGGATACGTATATGTGCCTACCTTTTGGGGTGCCTTTTCGCAAAAATTGGTATAGCGATGGGTGGTTTTCATCACAGACCAAAGCGCCCAATTGGCATAAATTGGGTGTATTTTGAGACATTTTTGGAAAAAGCGCCCAATTTGTGCACAATTGGGTGCTTTTCTTACAAAATTGGTATATTGATGGGTGGGAAATTAGCCAAAAAATAGGTATAGGGAAAGTCAAATTTTTGAAGTCCGGTAGGCACATCCACGTACGATTTTGGCGAAAGTAACCCCCCCCCCTCCCCCCGGGCGTCTAGTGCAGACGACAGTTCCAAAATGTCACACATGTTTCAAAGATTAACCACCATATTTGGAATCACCATGAGAAATGCATTACAATAAGTACAAATATGCCTAGTATGTTCAGTAATTCTTGAGATAGACTTTGAAAGTTGGGAAAGGTTTCTGAAAATCGGTTTTGAATATGGTAAAACTAAAACTAACAGCCGCGTGGAAAGTGTTAAACATGGCCTTGAAGAAAGTGCTGTAGACACTGGCCGTTGAACGCGTTAGATGTATACAGTGCTCAAACATTTAAACACTAAAATTCTTTATGAACAAATACAAAATTTGCTCCTAGAGAAAGAAGTGTCTTTAGATGATTTTGGTTCAATTTCGACATTTTTACCAAAAACTGATTTTGTTACCATGTCCGAACATTTTGGAGCCAAAAAGTAATTTGTGCATTATATGTTAGTAAAATAATCAGCACAAATCGCGTAGTTATTTAGAACAAAACATCATCATAAAACGAATACAAACTGCCATCTCTCAATATGCCATTTTTAAATTTCGCGGTGATCAAATGTACCAGTATTAATGACGTCATGGTAATTGTTGCTCTACGCAAGTGCATCGTAAAAGGTAATCCTGGGCTACATTTGTGTTACGTGGGTATATTTAATTAAATATACCTCCTTTTGCAGTTTCAGTAGAATATAACAAATTGTTTGCATCTATTAGGGTATGAAACCATATACACCTAGCACATAAAGTCCCTGACCAGGTGCTTTAAGGTTGGCTAATTCAAAATATATAATCGAAACCAAAAATCTGAGATATACATTAAACATTGTTAAATGAGGAAATTTCTTCTCCGCAGTTTGATACCTCATTCAACAAAATCGAATGGATACTTTTAAAGTTATGGCGATTTCAATGAACGCGCATAACAACAGCAAAGTTGCACTAGGTATTTATTGAATTGTGTGTGATAACTGTCATAACTGTCACACAAATCAATGATTTCCTATACCTAGTGCAACTTTGCTGTTGTTATGCACGTTCATTGAAATCGCCATAACTTCAAAAGTATCCATTCGATTTTGTTGAATGAGGTATCGAACTGCGGAGAAGAGAAATTTCCTCATTTAATGTATATCTCAGATTTTTGGTACCGATTATATATTTTGAATTAGCCGACCTCAAATCACCTGGTCAGGGACTTTATGTGCTAGGTGTATATTTGGAAAGCTTATAATAATCTAAGGATTGTAAATCAAATATATTGTATACAAAATGATGATTTTGATTTTCTATTTTTTCTTCCATTGTCTTAATGCAGGAACTATTTTAAGGCTAGGCATGTTTTTGTTGTAATTGAGTAAATTACCCATCCAGCCATAGGCCTATACAATATTAATTGGTCAGCTTATTAAGAAATATATATATATAGGGTGGTCAAAATACGATTTTTTAAATACTGGAAAAATAACTAAATTAGGTAAATACAAATTAGGACTGATTGCTTTTACATCAAAGTCAGAGCTTTGATAACTCTTTTCCAAATTTCCTTCAAGTAAATTTCATGTTTTTAGGGTTGACAGCCCCTTAAGATATGTGTCAAAAACCTAAACAAAGCCCGTTTTTTATGCTTCAATTGATCGTTTCATTCTCACCCACTAGAATACCTATCATACCATCATGCGCGTTCAAAATTAAAATTGCATTTTGTCTCATTCTTTTTCGGTGTAGCGTTCTTAATTAACATTGAATAGGAGATGTTTTTATTTTTTGCTTTAAAACCATCAGGATACAGTGTTTTACAATAAAAATGGTACCGTCTTAACACATTTCACGCGGCTATTGGTTTTACCATACAGAACAGAAACACGAAATCTTTTCCCAACTTTATCAAAGTCTTATCTCAAAGAATTACTGTACCAATACTAGGCATGTTTGTACTTATTTTAATGCATTTCTCATGTTGATTCCAAAAATGATGATAAAATACCACAATTTTGAAATTTCGGAAACATTTTGTGACATTTTGGAATTGTCGTCTGCAGTAGACTGCAGCGTGGAAAGTGTTAAAAATTCCATCAGACATTTCTTTAATGTCGTTGTTTTTAGCAAGCTTTGCTTGCTTGCAAAGGACATACATGTATCTGCAGCTTCGAAATAAATTTGCTATTTCTCTTCGATTCCGAATTAAGAACGCGTAAGGTTATTTAATTTCCATATTTTCTTGTCATAAACTAATACCGTACGTTAGAAGGGGTCAGTCAACAGTGGTGGTGGCACCAGCCTCATAATTTAGGGTGGGGGGTAAAGGGGCAAGAATTCTTTTTAGGGGGGCATGAAAATTCGCGCGCACATTTTTGGGTCTAATATTAACTAATTTGGTATGAAAATGCGCGCTTGCGCTCAAAATTTAGCTGTTTTATGCTAAAATTGTCAACATTTGGTCTAATTTAACCTAATTTAGTAGGAAAATGTGCGCAAAGCGCGGAAAAATTGTCTTTTTATCCTAGAATTGTCTATCTTCTTACTAAATTGAATTTTTTGGAGGGGGCAAAGTTGGGAACCCCTAACCCCTAACCCTAACCCCACCTTATGACTAGCGTTCCTTATGACTAGCGGGTAGACCCCGTTAGGAGATATATTGGTATAATATAACATATACATGTATATCAATTTCTGATTCGTAATTTAAAGCTATTGTATTGATGCACGACTTAAAATGTCCAGGTTGAATCAATCTCCAATACAAGTGATTTCTTTATTATAGGATTATCATACGAAATGCAGATATTTAATGTAAAAAAATTATCTAACATTTATGTAATGCTATTTAAAAATAACATGATGATTGTATGCATCAATAACATTATGTATATATTTGTATGAAGGATAATAAATAAAAAGGAGAAATGAAAAAGAAAAACAAATCTATGCAGTAGTGGAAATACCCACATGACTTTCCACCCGGGGTTGACGCATATACAGCGTGTCCCAAAAAAACTGGGTTCAAAAGTTTGCGAGCTTACAACTAAAAAAGTAGGAAACATAGATAGTTTATATTTAGGGATATTAAACAAAATATACATGACCTTAATTGGTTGAACTCTGTAATTAATCCAATATAAACTTTTTGAAATACAAAGATTTTAATAGAGCGTGGTTAAAACCAATTTGTCCCACTTTTCAAGGAACACCCCGATGTGTTGCATTTGCACATTGTTGTGATTTCGTCAATGTTTTGCCTTTGCATTCATACATAACAAAGACTTGGCCAGTAAATAAAATTATCTTGGTCATATACCAATAACAAGTTCATTATTTACATAAACATTAACAAAGATGTTCTTTGTTATAGTCCGAGTTATTGTTAAGTTCTTTCGGAGAATAAACCCCATGCCGGGAATACTGCACATAGCGCACAGTTTCATGCAACGCACGGATGGTTTATTCCTTAAATCGGGACAAATGGGTTCTGACCACGTTCTATTCAAATCTTTGTATTTCAAAAAGTTAACATTGGATTGGTCTCCAAATTTAACCAATTAAGTTCAGGTATATTTTGTTTGATATACTTCAATATAAACTATCCATAATTCCTACTTATTTCGTTATAAGCTCGCAAACTTTTGAACCCAGTTTTTTGGGACACGCTGTATGTACGAGGGGGTATCAAAAAGTTCTTGACATCACCCAGAAGTGAAAGAGCTATATCTATGAAATTTTGTCTGTGTAATCACCATGATCACTGGTCCTTAAAACATTATGGTCCAAAAATGGTCTCATAAGTATGTTTACTTTTTATACAGATGGCGCTAGATGCCAAGGCCATGTAAACCAATGACATCTCCCAACGGTGCTGTGTACATGGTAAACGATAATGGTCCAAAAACGGATCCTTGTGGGTAGCCCTCCAGAGGAGTATGAGGTTTAGAAATGTTGTCATTTACAGAGATAAATTGAAACCTACGAGTGATAAATGACGAAAACAAATTTAAAAATTTGAGCCTACGGAAGGCACCCTACAAGAATCAGTTATTGAACCATTATAATTTACCATGTGCACATCACCGTTGGAAGACGTCATTGATTTACATGGCCTTGGCATCTAGCGCCACCTGTATAAAAAGTAAACATACTTATGAGACCATTTTTGCACCATAATGTTTTTAAGGACCAGTGATTACACTGATAAAATTTCATCGATATAGCTCCTTCACTTCATGGTGATGTCAAGAACTGTTTGATACCCCTCGTATCATTGTGTATATTGACATATTGACAATGACAAATCCTTGAATAAGTATATCTTTTCAAGAGATTGAACTACCACGGTACGTGGCAAGTGAATAATGTTATTTTAACTATAACATTCACCAAGTGATCTACCTTGAGTTTACTTGAAAAATGTGACAGAATCAAAGGCAAACTAGAATGAATGTACATGTATAATAAGGCTAATGATAGTCAATGGCTAGTTTCCCGTTTCCCACCCTCGTTAATTGGGTCCCGCATTGAAAATTCATTATTTTCCATATATTTCATTATTCTAACCTTTTGTAATTAGGGGGTCGTCCATAATACTTGCCATTTTCAGTTACGTACAGAGCGTACGTAACAGGGGGGTCGAAATATACCCCAACCGTACGTAACTTAAATGGCGATCTTGAGAGGCGGGATTTGTTTTTTTAAGTACAAAATAAAATATGGAAATTTTTCGCGCGCTACGCGCACATGTGTCTCCAAAATTCAATATTTTTGGTATAAGCTTGTTTAGAGCCAAAATGTACCTCAATCATAGCAAAAATTGGGAATGTCCAACATTTTCGCACGCTACGCGAACATTTCTTTTGCCATAATAATCTTTTCGGTTCACTGTCATTTCTGCCCCCTCCCCCCCTCTATATGAAATACCTAGCTACGCCACTGACAAAAATGTTTCATGTACACGAAACAATCCATGGCTCAAGTTCCTAGTGTTGTTATTTATCATTTCTGTATTTAAAAGCATTTAATACATGTGCCATTTGTTTCAAAATATCTTGATAATTTTTGATAATTTATCAAAGAAAATGATAATTTTTACCAAAGAAAAGAACGGCAGAATCAACACCAGAGTTATACAATAAGTTTATTTTTCTCAATTGTTTACTGTACAGTTTCTTATGCTGTATACGGCAATTAGTCTTTAATACAATGGTTTTTAGTCAAACATGAGGGTATATCAAGCCATGAAAATTTCACCATTTATTGCGTACGTAACTCGAGGGGGAGGGGGTTAAAAGTTACGTACGCTCTGTACGTAAGTGAAAATGGCGATAATTTTAGACGACCCCTTATAAATCTAGGTTATGAAGTAAGAAAATTATTTACCAATGTCAGCCAACGCAATTTAGATCCAGAAGCGTGGTCTCATGTTTTCGAACCGTGTATATTAGTCGGGTATATACAGAGGGTTACCGTTCACCCATCCCCCTCCCCCCCCCCCCCGGACTCCCTCAAACCAACTTTTTTTTACTTACTTTCATGGTCCTAAAACATATTCAGGATGTTACCCAAAATAATTTCATAATGCTAAGGGGTTATTCAAGATGGCGTCCAAAATCGCCGCCCAAACTGGTCAAATCTTATAAAATGACATATAGCAATCAAATTGTATGGTGAAAGTATAGTTTTAATAGTGGGATGTATGTATTAGACCACTAGACACACATATCTAGAACTTTTTCTTTGTTGACACATCTAAATCTAAGATGGCCGCGTAAATGGCCGCCAAAAATGGTAACATTCCTTATATTGGCATATATAAACCAACATGTATGATCAGAGTATAGTTTTAGCAATGAGATATATGTGTTAGACCACTATAATCAAAACAAAGAATTCTCGATCAAATCGTATACGATTCCTCAGTGTCCCAGCGTCTGGGGCATACTGTGCGTGAGCGCGTCAATCGCGACGGCAAGGGCGCAGTAAAACCGGAAGGTGTGACGTTCTTGTAAACAAAAGGTAATTGACCAATCGCGGCCCTAATCAACAAGACCCCCCGCTGCGTGATTGGACAATTATGTAAGTAGGCCTACGCCTAGACAAGTTCCACCAGTCCCCGAAGTGTCGTCCCGCACCCGCTGAACTAATATACCCAGAATGCATAGCGCGGTCCTCCACTTGGGGACTGGTCACAAAGCGTGAAAATAGAAGGAGCACATAAAATCGGAATGGACCCACGTCACATGAGGTTGAGCTCGCGTAAAGTACGCCTGCTCAACCTCACCCCAAAACGGTCCCCTGGATCTCCGTTGTGCGCACTACGTCATCTCGACCTCAAGGCTCTGATTGGTTGGTGCTCAAACGTGAGAACTGAAAAACTCATGAGCTTTTCCACGCACCATCACGCCCTACTGCGTCGGTGGTTACGGCGCAGCGGGAGCACTGCGTTGGTGGATACGGCGCAGCGTGACGATCGTTAAAAAGGCTTCAGTTTAAATTTGACCAATCGGATGCTTTGGTGTTGTTGGTTGGCAGTATTTTGTGAGTTCAAGCATGCGTGCGCAGCCTGATCGAAGTGCGCCCACGTATGTCGAACTGTGGCCAGGAGATTATGTGCCGTAGGTCCATTGTGATTTTATTTACATAAATCAAATGCATGTCACGCAGATCTGCCGGCACGACGCGGCGCGGCTCACGGCGCCGGTATGGACTTGGTTCAGGAGATGTTGACGATTAGTAAAAGAGTAAGACTATTGATTTTGGGGAAGTTATTCACCTAAAGAAGCCTCTTCTGTAAAGAAAGAGTACAATAAAACACAAACTCGAACCATTCCCGTGCCTCCTCAACTCAACCACACACTTCTCGCGAAGAGTCAGCAGATCCCAGATGGCCAGATTTTAGCTCGCACTGTTTGTTTACATTTACAGCAGATTTTATTTACGATCAGCGTCAAATCAACAGAATTGTGCCGGATTATAATTATGCTGTTCCTCGGTAATTAGAAAACAAACAATTCTAGGCATACATAGCCTAGTTCGACTGTTCTGTGTTGTGAGTTGAGCGACTGCTGCTCTCGTTAATTGACATTGATGAAACAAGCCTTTTTTTAAAGCTTGTTGTACCGGCCGGCCGGCCAGATGATTCTCCTACTTTTGACATAATTTATAAGTGTTGTTCATGCCCAGCCTAGGGCTAGGCTTTACGACTACGTCTTACGAGGTTAGTACTTTTTGTGTATTATTTACTAGGCCTAGTACTATTATAGCCTAAGTAGGCTATATTCATACATTTACATGACGTATAGCTTAGGCGGGAGCTTAGGCTGGCCTTATTAGGCCTAGGTAGGGTGGGGACTAGGGAGACCCTTTTTTAAGCCTAGAGCTAGAGAGGGGGACACTTTTTAGGCCTACTTTTCCACAGATACCATGATAGTATTACTAATTAGTTAGTCAATTTATGCCATTCATAACCTCCACAGATTTGTGTAGCGGCTTCATGCTCTTCATGCAGGCTTCCTCCTGTGCCATACGCTTTCTTGCACTCCTTCGTACGCTTTCTTGCACTCCTTCGTACGCCTTCCTGCATTCCTTCGTACTCCTTCGGCGCTACCTTCGAACGCCTTCCAGCGCTACCTTCGAACGCCTTCCAGCGCTACCTTTGTATGATTTCCTGCGATACCTTTGCGCTTTCCTGCGATACCTTTGCGCTTTCCTGTGATACCTTTGCGCTTTTCTCCGATACATTTGCGCTTTCCTGCGATACCTTTACGCTTTCCTGCGAAATGTTTACGCTTTCCTGCGCTACCTTAGTATTGCACGCTTTCCTGCATTCCTTCGTACGCCTTCCAGCGCTACCTTTGAACTCCTTCCAGCGCTACCTTTGTACGATTTCCTGCGATACCTTTGCGCTTTCCTGCGATACCTTTGCGCTTTTCTCCGACTCCGATACATTTGCGCTTTCCTGCGATACCTTCACGCTTTCCTGCAAAATGTTTACGCTTTCCTGCGCTACCTTAGTATTGCACGCTTTCCTGCGCCAGCTCTATATGGGCCTCCTGCGACAGCTTTGTAGGCCTAGTAAGTGCATCAGCTCTGTATAAGCCTCCTGCGCCAGCTTATAGCACGCCTTACTGTGCCAGCTTCGTACGCCTTCATGCAAAAATTCATGTTCAATTGACATCTATTCTTTTCTCATGTCTAAAGGCTCACAGCAAAATTGTTCACTTTATTTGTTGGGAGTGGCTCTTTTAACTTCGTTCTTTTCTTCCATCTTTTCTTACTTTCATTTCATTTAGCCAGCATGCTTTTGTATTATATGCTTTTTAAGCCTGCCTCGAGCATTTTGCTTGAGCCTGGTCCCTTCAGTTCAGGACCCAAGCGTGTGTCATCATTCATATAAACCATATATTTTTCAGCAAAAAAAAAATTGAAAAAGATTTTGATTTTTTTTTTAAATGTCCGACCGACCGACCCGATTTTAAATTTTTGGCACTTGAGAGCAACACAACATTTCTTTTTGTTGGCCTTATCACTTTCAGACTTTTGCATGCCCGCTGCAGCTCACGGCCTACTGCCATATCATATCGACGGTACGAATATATTTTTTTACCGGCCGATATTGGAAATCATAAACACTTCATTGGTTTTAATCTTTTCGAAAAAAGAAGGAAAAACATGGGACAGCGCAGCAGCAGGCCTTTTAAAACTTAGGTTTGGGAGTTTCTTCCATTTATTTTAGGTATGTGAAAATATGTACATCGCAAAATATTGACCAACAACCCGGTATGTAAACAGCTGCAATGCAGGCTTGCTTCTATCGAAAGAAAGCGGCGGTTTTGCCAGTAAACAAAAATGAATTTAAATGCATGATAAATCAACTTGCTCATGATTCAGCCGTGTCGTGGCCGTGTTTGTCATGAATGTGCGCCCCCGCGTGTGCGTAAGTGCCCTACCAATGCGCGTGTTTGTGCAAGGCGCAGCTCGCGCGGTAAGCAAATTGCTGTCAAAAAGTGCTCCGTCATTTGGGCTGGAACATTTCCAGTCGTCACAACAGCAAACGCAGTGGAGCGTATTGTACGACTGGAGGATAAAGTCTAGGCCTACGCCCGCCCGAACGCGTTGTGGCATGGTTGTCAAGGGCTCATCACTGCGTTCAGAATTCGGATGAACGCTGGCGTGACTGGAATAAATGTTTTGATCGAGAATTCTTTGTTTTGATTATAGAAACTCATATCTATAATCATAACAAAGAATTCTCGAAAAAAACGTTTTTCCAGTCACGCCAGCGTCCATCCAAATTTTAAACGCGGTGTGTGAGCCCTTGACAACCACGCCCGGACAACGCGATCGGGCGTACGCCTGATCTGTGCATGAACATCAATGTGTGCATGTACAATTAATGAGTTTCGAGTTTCTCATGGCCGTACTTGTTCACAAGTAGCTCCATTTGACACGGTAAGTCAAGGGTACTTGTATTATGTAAAAGTTAACGGTAGTTGGCGAGAATAATAAGCCAAAGGTCGTCTGTTACCCGGTACAAATATTATTGTTTGTATTTTCTGTTCAGGCAGTCGGGTTTTCAATTTAAGATTTGATAAATATTTAGGCATAAATTTCAAAAGATATGCCACCTATATTTGGCCAAGGAGTATCATATTGCCGACAGGCTCAACAAATTGTACACAATGTCTGGAGTTATTTCCGGGCGGATTCTGAACGTACGGAACACTAAAGCAGGAGAAGAAGTGCGGTACAATGTACCCTCGAAGCGACGGGTTTGGCACGGTCAACACTGTACAATATTAGGAGGTACGGACCAGTTTCACCAAAAACGCGGGGACCTAACTCTAAGCCCATTTTGGACCATGTTGATGAGTTTGACAGAGGAGTTATAAGGAGACTTATTTCGTCCATGTACCAAGAAAAAACATGGCCAACCGTAGCATCTATTCACACCAAAGTGACTTCAGAATTGGAATTTAATGGATCAAAATCGACCCTTAAAAATCTTTTGAAGGATATGGGATACAAGTATACAAATAGACCTACCAGGGATTTCGTCAAGGAAAGACCCGACGTTGTTGCTAAACGACACGATTATCTCACAAAAATGAAGAGAATACGACTTACCGGATGTCCTGTTATTTATTTAGATGAAACATTTTTACATCAAAATCACACAATCAAAAAGTGTTGGACTGTTGATGGTTCTGGTGGATTTTTAGTCCCGACTGGTAAGGGAGGAAGGCTAATTCTCCTTCATGCCGGTTCAGCAGCTGGATTTGTTCCGGGAACACTCCTATGCTTTGAGTCTAAAAGTGGAAGCGCTGACTACCACGACGAAATGAATGGGAATGTATTCTTAGAGTGGTTTAAAGGACAATTGTTGCCCAATTTGACGGAAAATTCCGTTATCGTGATGGACAACGCATCGTATCACTCCGTTTTGGAGCAGAAAATTCCCACGATGAACTCCAGAAAAATGGAAATGCAAAACTGGCTGTCGTCCCAAAACATCGACTGGTCATCCACGATGATCAAACCACAATTGTATGAACTTATCAAACAGCATCGCCCAAAATGCACAAAGCATGTAATCGACGAATTGGCACGGCAACATGGTCACTATATTTTACGTCTTCCCCCATACCATTGCGAATTAAATCCAATTGAATTGATTTGGGCTCAAATTAAAGGAGACGTAGCTGTAAATACTTCAACTTTCAAGATGAAGGACGTTAAGCAGTTAATGTTGAATGCCATTGCGAAAATTACTCCGGATAATTGGTCATCGGCAGAACAACATTGTATAAAATTTGAAGAGGAATTGTTTGACGCAGAAGTGCAAATTGACAGCACAATCCCAGAGGAACAGCTCAACTCATTTCGATTTTATGTATCCGCGTCTGACTCTGAGAGTGAAGATGACACCGATTCGGATGCCGATAGTTTTTTGAGTGCGATTGAAGATTGATCCCTGGAAGGTAAGTTCATGACGGTAGGCCGTTGTTATTTTTATTTTGTAAATGTTGCGACAATAACATTGCATCTCACAGTTATTTTGGGTCCATTCTTGTCAAAATGATACTAAAACCGATGTACAAAAGTGCAGCGAAGATCAGTTTCATAATTACGACTGTTATTGTTATCAAACAAATTCGGAAGCCATGACATGATGATCATGATGACATTTCCGTTCCGCCAAAACAATGAATGCAAAAGTCTCTCCTATCTTCTGCTATTTACAGATGATTTGATTAATTTCGTTCTTGAAAACTTCTTCTGGATCTGCTATATAATCCTATTTACATGCTGTCATTGATGATAGATCGGAAAAGTAATCATCTCTTCTGTAAAATCTGATACTTTAATAGGTGTAATATTTGTCGTCGTTCTCAAACTTTCAGTAAAGTTTCACACGTGTGATCTTCCGGCGTGTGTATGTGAACCGTACATCGCCGTACACACAAACCTATACACGCATTGTACGTGATGTGAATAAACATGAACTTACATAATTGGCCAATCACGCGGCGTGAGGTCGTGTTGATTAGGGCCGCGATTGGTCAATTACTTATCTGTTTACAAGTACGTCACATCTTCCGGATTTACTGCGACCTTGCCATTACGATTGACGCGGTCACGCACGATACGCTCAAGTCGCATGGGACGCTGAGGAATCATGTACGTTTGATCGAGAATTCTTTGTTTTGATTATAGTAAATTGTTACGGTTTGGTTATCCATAGCCCTGTAGCAATTTTAAGTCAGGATTTAAAAAAATTGCCGGAGCTCCGCGGAAATTTTAACAGTCATGGTATGAAATAATCAGAGTACAAAATTAAAAACAATATTATAAAATAATGGTAGGCTAGGATTGCGTATGATCTTACCTCGAACCGTTATTGTACATACTGACAAGTCATTAAAAATGTTAACAATTTGGCGGCCACCCGTAGCCCGGCAGTAAAAGTGGCCATGGCTCCGCAGTAATTTTTAAACAGTCAAGTTAGGAAATAATCAAAGCTGTTATTAGCAATTTAAAGTCAGGATTTAAACAATTTGCCAGAGCTCCGCGGCAAATTTTAAACAGTCAGGTCATGAAATAATAAAAGTACAAAATCAGAACAATATTATGAAATAATGATAGGCTACATGACGTATGATCTTAACTTTTATACACCGTACTGACAAGTCATTAACAATTTGACCAGCCCGGCAGTAATTTTAAAGTAAAAATTAGCCATCTCTCTGCACTGCAGACATTATTAAACAATCACTAATCAGGCCATGAAATAATTGAAGTGCTAAATTGATTTCACTAATTTGTACATCAAATTAACCTAACTTTACTACCAAAACACAATGGATGAATGTTTCGTGGTAAAATTCACATGTCTGAGTACAAAGTAAGCTTATTATTATTATTATTATTTTTAGACGTGTGCGTGAACCACACCCGTCATTGGTAGGCATGTTCATAAAATTTTGAAGATAAAATTATCTCTTTGAAAATGGAATACATGGAAACAAAGTACTTTACAATAACAAATGATGGTTCAACCTTGTCTGCAGCCTGAATAATAAAAATTATAACCAAAAGTAGTTTGCCTCATTGCTGAAAACTGGGCAAGTCATGCACATTTTAAATCGTTTTAGGTAAAAAAGGGTTTACTTTCATGATGTCCAGTTGCTTGTGTGGGGTTATTTAGACATCAGTGAATACACCCATCTTGTTTCGTACTTTTCCGCTGGATTTAAAAGAGGTAAACATGGAGTTTTCTACATATTTTGGTCAATTTTTAATTAAAAAAATGTCGCCCTCTATAGTCAATGATATGAACATCCCTATCACTGGTTTTTACTTATACATACAACCGCTAAATATGCCTACCTGCAGTAAGATCCGCTTTTTCTTTTGCTTCTTGTTTCTGTTTTGCTGTGATGTAATGGTAGCATTTTTGATATGACGACCAGCGCTGCAGCCTTCAAATTATCGGGCATAGGAATTTCTTGAATACTTCACTCGCGGCCATGTGTGTTCCTCAACAAAACGTTTAGCTATTTCGGCCGTATTTCCTACCAAATCTTGCCATATATTTCAACACTATGCAAGAGCATAGACCATGTCGATTCGTAGAATGGTTTGATAACAGTCTCAGCTACCGAAGGAGTGGCAAAAACACCATATAATTATTATATCGGTAGAAACTTGACAGCTTTTCGAAACCAATACTATTATTTTCTTCCTCGATCAGCAGCTGTTGCTTGCCAGTCATCTCGGTTCAATCAATTACAACTCGGCGCAAACTGACTGGACCTATTTCCGACTCCGCCCATTTACCAACTCGGGCCATTGCCGACCGACTTTGCCCAATGCCCGATACCCACTTTACATACTACTGTACACTGCCCCCTACCTCGGGCATTAACGGTACAGTACCCCTGAAACCCAGGGACATGAGTTTTTGTGTACACAGACCGGGATGATCCCCTACTCTTTACGAAGGAGTCTGTGACCTTTTACGTGCACGGATTTCTGATGCACGAGACCACCATTTCCATGTGACTTCTGAACCACGAGGCAATTGAGACTAAGTACCTTGGATACAAACATGTTGGCCGTAGCGGGGCTCGAACTCACAACCTTTGTATCGTGAGACCTGCGATGTATCCGCTAGCACACGCTCTCTGAAGTGTAGGTGAAGGACCGTATTACCACATGTAGCGTCGGGTGTGTACAAAGTTACACGCAATATTTAAAGGTATATTATGTGATCTGTTCTAGGGGACGCCCTCAATACTCGATTTTCTTGCAGATTTATTTATCTGATCATAAATCATAAATGTATTCCAAGTTACAGAGCAAGTTTGAAGTAATTAGGAATCGTATCGATCTGTGCAAGAAAATCTGCTTTCATAGTAAAAATCAATGATAAAGGGCGCTACTTGGAAAAGATCACATAATATGCCTTTAAGATAGCCTAAAGTCACTAAACTCTTGGGTCATAACTATTTGTTTCAAGTAAAGCTGTATCTTCAATATACCCCCATTGAGAAATGACAATGACATTGAGAGCTTCAAGTATTGTTTCGCTATGTGTTAAAGATTATATGGAATGGTCACTTTATTGAAAAATATCGATCAGAATCAGAAATTCAGTGACCGTTTCAATATTGCATGAAGCCTATCATTTAAATTAATTTTATGTATCATAATCAAATTATTCTGAAATACTACAGTTTACTTTTCCAAGAAGTTTACTGTACTCAAATAACTTGTAATGGGCCGAGATTGTCACTATTTTGTGCCCAGTTGGTATTGGGCCCAGTCAGCAATGGGCCCAATCGGGAATGGGCCGAGTCAACTTGTCACCTGTTTATCGATTGCGGCAGCGCACGCATTTTACGCTCGTATTTACACGACTGCATAAATAGCTGCTAGCAATCATTGCCGGACAATCTCATTTTGCGTGATTTTCTGAAATTAGTAGGTGAATATAAGCCGTAACTTTGACTGTTAGCCACAGATTTATTACAAATAAACATAGTTTTAAACAAGTTTAATACTGTAGGAAGATTTCTTTTGCTACGACGAATTGAAATAGGTAAAATTACGATTTTTGGGCGATTTTTCGATCGCATTGAAAATGCATCTTTATTGCCTCAAAATAATGGGGATTTTTTTGATTTCTTATTAAAACGGAAAATATATCCTTGAAGTATAGGACCTCCCCTTCAAAATGAGTCTAAGTTTATTAAGATTGGTGCAGGCAATCCACCACAATGGCGAATTGCAAATTACTCTATGTTTATTTATTTTCTTAACATTTCGGTATACGACGTGCGGAACACAAAGCCGTTATATTCTTGCATAGACAGACTATCTGTGATTCTTGGCAGGCATCTGACTGCATTGGTCCAATCTCGAATTAACCGCAAGTTCATAGGTGGCCCGTTGGTACCCATTAGCCCTGAGCCATTGCATTCGTGGGCATTGTAATATCGGGCGGATTCCTGTCAAACGATTTGCAACTGAACTTATTACATGGGTCTCGACCCAGTAAATATGACATTTTTACGTCGTAGTATTACTATAAACTATACAGACACTTACCAGCAGTGCGTGGTAATCATGGTAATGTCTGATCTCCATGTTGTTAACACGTTTTTTGTCACCAGTTAAATTTTGCCATTGTCTGCTGAGATCTTGGGACGGCCTTACTTGTTTCCCTTGTTGGTTAACAAATAAGACCGTCTCTTTGGTGCCTGCAGCTTGGTGTGGTCTGATGTAATGTATGTATATCATCATCTTTCCATAAATGATGTCATGAAATACAACCACCGCCATCTGGTTCCGTCTCGTTTTGTGTTTTGCCACCTGTAGTGTACAAAAATGCAACATAAATTACCATATGCTAACAAAACATGATCTCTTCCCAAAGTATCTTGTAAAATATACCAAATTCATATACTAATCACCATGACATAAATTGCCCGCTTAGAAGCGCTATTAATTCGCTCTGGTAAACCTATTGTTATCAATACTACGAGAGGATTACCCAGTGCATCTATATACTAATTTTCGGTCCCTCGCCTGATTAGATAGTTCAATAATAGTTTTACACTCGCGTCCCTCTTCAACTGAAAAAGCGTGGTAATTGCGCCTCTAATACACGAGCTAATTAGATAGTTCAATACCCGTTTTTTCCCGTTTTCAGACATGCGCAGAAAGGATCACATGTGAAAATCCAAAATGTTGAATTTATTTTACTCGGGTAGCTACTGTTCGGACACAAATTGTGGTTTTCGGAGTGAGTGATGACATATGGTCTTCACCCAAAATATTTTCTTCAGGGATATAGCTACATTTCTGTATATGCGGCTGTTTGTTATTCTTAAGGATCGCATAGTAACAAGCATTTATACGTCCGACAAATAAAAATATTTCACGACATTTTCTAAATGTAAACAAAAACTCTTACACAGATCTTAAAGTGACACTTTCACATTAGTAACATAGATGAATGCGACGTTTGCTAACGATAAAGAAACTGGCAGTACCATGTCAACCGTTTCTATGTTGTGCTGCGCGACCGCGTTTAACATGGCGCACGCGGTTCGGCGCACACGTAATGACGCAGACAAAAAGTGTACGCGTTTGTGGCGCAAACCGTGCACATTGTAACGGAGCAGAGTGAAAGCAGGCAGTCCGTACACTCTTAGAAAAAGGATGCTTCAGGCTTCAGGGGTTCTTGGCTGTCCCGTATGGAACCCTTTATATCACCTTAAAAGGTTCCAAAAAGAACCATTTTAAGGTTCAAAATAGGCAAAATATGGGCAAACATTGGTCTTTCGAACCTCTACAGGTTCTCTACAGAACCTTTTGGGGCCTTTAAAATCAAAGAACCTTTAAACCATTATACGAAGAACCCCTCTGAAGCACCCTTTTTCTAATAGTGTACCCTAAAGCCATCTCCTCCTCTCCGCACTTCCCTTACTTGATAATCTGGATATAAGGGCACATGGGGCATCTGGATAAACGGAACGTGTGGTACATTATCATGATTATTATAGAGTGTCTGGATTATTCAGGGCATCCGTGGTATCTGGATTACGGGGTTCACTATAAAACGAGTCTCAAATTACCTAGATATACTATGCGCAGGTGGGCCACCTGTGATAACTGGATTTTATTAGGGTGTACACTCAGGTAGTATCTCGGGAGGCTTTATAGAACACAGCAAACATGATGAAGGGACTACATATACTATACGTTAAGGCCCCACATAATGTAAATAGGCCAAACAAAACCCGGATGGAAAACACATTGTGCTCAAGTACAAGCGTGGAATGGTACAAGTGATCTTGATGATAGAAGACTCCGCCGACCATAAAACTAAACGACCGACTATAAACTATAACGCTCAGAACGTAGGCCTACTGAATTACCTGGATACAGTATGTGCATATGGGCAGTGGCGACACTTGCACCAGCACCATATGTTAAAGGCATATTATGTGGTCTTTTCCAGAGAGTGCCCTCTATTCGTGATTTTTTTTTAGAAAGTAGATTTTCTTGCAGATTTACATTTCTGATCATAAATCGTACATATATTCCAAGTTACATGGTTTTAGAGTGAATTTAGACTAGAATAAAATAAGTTGTCGGATATCCGGCAGTTTATTTTCACTCTAAAACCATGATTTTGAAGTAATTAAGAATCGTATCGCCCTGTAACTTGGAATGTATGTACGATTTATGATCAGAAATGTAAATCTGCAAGAAAATCTACTTTCTAAAAAAAATCACGAATAGAGGGCGCTCTCTGGAAAAATCACATAATATGATCAGAAATTTAAATCTGCAAGAAAATCTGCTTTCAATTTGTTTTCGATGTTGAGGGCGTTCCATGGAAAGATCACATAATATACCTTTAAAGGAGGAAAACGGGTGGCAGGGCAATAAAAGAATCGGGGGACACATTTAAAAGCTAATTTTAAGTAACTTTCAATTTTGACATTAAAATTCAACTTTTTATTATTTGGGGTACAAAATAGGTAGAGACATGCGCTGACAGGAGTACAACTGGAGGTATTAAGAACACGTTGATGGAGTAGGCCTACTCGGATTAAGATCTTGGGTATCTGTATTATTTAAGAGCACATTGGGCCTAGGCTCATGGTGTATTAAGGGCACCATGTTACTTACATTATATCAAGGGCACCTTAGTACCTGAATTATTTAAGGACATACTCTTGATTGATATTTATATAAACATTTATAGGGCCTAACGCTTTGATATTACTGACCTCTGCCTATTGTGATATGACTTTTACTGTCCGCTCTTCGGCACCCACGTTTAATTTACTTGACTATGATAAAGTAAGAGCACCTGGGTATCTCGAGATAATGGCACACTGCAGTGGGCCTACCTTGATTATGTGGTATCCAGTGCATTATTAAGGGCACCTGGGGTAACTGGATTAGGGGTTAGGGCTTAGGCCTATGGGGTCCCTGGATATAATGGGACAACGGGTACCTGCATTTCAGGTCTCATGGGAGGACTACATAGGTATCTGGAAACACAAACGTAGGCCTACCTAGATTAAGGCAATGTATAACCTGGATTATCAAAAGCACCTGCGATATTCGGATTATTTTATTTAGGGCCCCGTCTGGATTATGTATACATGTATTTATAGGACATGTTCTTGATATTATTGTATCAAATTTTCTTACGCTTTGTTTACTTATTCCCCGTGAAATCTTCTAGCGGGTCCAGCGCGAAGCGCTGGTCCCCGCTAGTATATTTAAATTTGGGGCTAACTGCATGGGTAAGGTTCCATTATGTTGTAAATTACATCTACGCTCATGCCTTTACACTACTCAATACAGCCGGTTGGTTGCACACGAGAAGTATGTCATATATAGCAACCAGCTTGGATGGAATATCGAACATTTAAATTTGTTGACGGTTTTGAGGGCATCAATTTATAGCGCTGCTAAGCGGGCCTTGTAACCTAATGCTTTGCAGGTGTGTAATACATAAACACGTGATATATTTAACATTTCATCAAAAATAAGAGTTTCACCCTGTACGGTCATACCCCGTAAATGTCTAAAGAAATTTTAAACACAATATGTTCTCCATCTTCTATTTCCAAATTCCTCCAGTCCCTCCACACATGTAAAATATGCCAGTAGATTTATTCTGGTTATCAGCTGATAATATGCATTCTTATACAACTCGGGGAAATCTGTGACATTTGTGAGACACTTTGACATGGCGTACATTATTGAGCGTGACTATCCATGTACAATGCATGATTTGCTCAACGACATGCACTTCCATAGTGCGTCTTCAGCATCTTTTATGTGTGCTTGTGCCGTGCAATATGCTGAAATGTAAGATATATTTGAGAATATACATGTAGGTATTGTTTTTAAACCGTACCTGTGTACAAGGGGGCAGATCCAATCTTGAAAGTGGGGGGGACATTGCCATTTTTTCACTAGACAATCTTGAAAGTGGGGGGGACATTGCCATTTTTTCACTAGATCGCCACAAAAAGTGGGGGGGACATTTGATATTGTGTCAGGAAGTGGGGGGGGGGACGTGTCCCCCCCCGTCCCCCCCGGGATCTGCGCCCTTGCCTGTGTAATATTGTCTGACATAAATGCGCTCGGTAGTATCATTTTTTGAGTAGAACCACATTGTTCCACTTAAAATAATACTACCGAGCCCATGTCAGACAATATAACACGGTCTAAAAAGAAATTTTGTAAGCTACATTGTTATACTTAATTTGCTACCAAAAAGGTGGTACATCTTTCAATATTAACAATGGTTTTTATGTTATGGCCGTGTGTTTTGAACTCGCCACCCTTACCGTTGCATGTCCAGATTTTTACATTTTACACCATCTGAGATTCGAATTAGCATATCGCAATAACTATTTGTTCTACCCATAAAAAGTATATATTTTCTGAACGGTAATCTCACAAGGAATCCAAATATGCTATTGGAATTTAGATAAGACCTAATGGTAACATGTTGTGATTAGGAATGTTCAAAAAATATCGATTTTTTTCTTCATATTTTGAATTAAGCTCAATAATATTTTTATACCAATCCCAATCATAATTTTACTGTGCATATTTAAGTTCCTCATGCAATTACCCATCAGAACATAATAGTTGTCAATGGTAAACATGTTGAAATACACTATATCGAGAAGTAAATGAGCACAAACGTTTAAATTTAATATTTATTAGAGTTTACAAGTATATTTCTTTGGGTATACACCCTTTCCTGATTTAAACAGCATTTTTGAATTCCCCTATTTGAGAGCTTTCCAAAAATGTATAATTTTGCTATCATCGGTTAAATATTTCTTTTGTTATAGTCATGTATGTAAAACCGCTGCATTAGGGCAAGTTCACTGTGTAGTGAATAGGGACAAAGCCAAGGACAATGCAATCGATTCGTGATTACAATTTTTACGTAATAGTTGACATGTTTGTTGAAATAGAAATTTATAGAATATAAAACAATCTATAAAATGAGATCAAAATCATGTTTGTACCATACAGAGAAGAGAAGTTATTGTAATTTGAACGTAGAATTGGGAAAATGAGGATCAGTTCCATTTATACTCGATAAAAATATCGCGACTGTACCAGGCCCGATGAGGGTTTTTTGTTAGGCCATTGAGTAGCATAATACCACTTGTTTAAATATAATGAGGACAAGTGACAGTATGTTAATAGAGCTTCAGGTTATTTTATTTTTTATTTTTTATTTGTCCAGGGCAGTAACAATGTTAAGGTTTGAGTCAGGAAAATTGGTCAAATTGTACACACTGGCAAAAGTGAGATGATGGAGTGATTCGAATCTGTGGAATTTCTTTTTTCAGAAGTTTTTTTGTTTGATAGCAATCGGGTATGTAATTCTCGAGATATGACCGATTGAACTTACATGAATTTTTCAAAATTTGGTCAAAAAACGGCATTTCCTATTCTTTTATACACAAAAGGTTCACTTCATAGCTTTATCTGGCAGGCAGAGCTATTCAATTAGAGGTTTATGCTTGCCTTTAAATACTCCATATAAACACAACACCAAAAATAAGTCCCCTCTCAACAGTTCGTCATAACATTTTACCAATAAAACTTACTTAGAAATAATCCTATGACTGTTTCCTAAGTGTGTTTGAAATGAAAGATGTCCATGGCTGAATGAGCTCAAATGGAAGACAAAAACTGCCCTTCTCAAAAGTCACAACTCACTGTGCTAAGCTCTGAGCCAAGAAGGGGATTTACATGGCTGAATGATCATGAATTGATTACACACTTGCATTAGAGTAATATTCACTCAACCACAGGTGTTTTTCCATAGTAAGCAGCCATTCATAAACCTTTGTGACTTTTGAGAAGGGCAGTTTTTGTCTTCCATTTAAGCTCATTCAGCCATGAATTAGTCCTGGACATCTTTCTTTTTCAATCAACACTTAGGAAACAGCCATAGGATTATTTCTAACTAAGTTTTATTGGTAAAATGTTTTACCTTACGATGTTATGACGAACTGTTAAGAGGGGGACTTATTGTTGGTGTTGTGTTTATATCAACCTTGTTCTTGAAGGAATTCGTAACTCTGAATCACAGCTCTCTGTGTGAGAAATCGTGGTGTTTGGCCCCAATCACGTACTTATAGGGAGTAGCTTAGTCTCAACAGATACAGGATGCATGTATCAGAGCGGAGTATTCAGAAAAAGGGAACCCATTTCAGAATTCAATCACCTGAAAACACCTCCGTTTTTTATGTCCCACTCACCTCTTTGAGACCCAAAGTTGTACACAATGTTCAAGAAATAGGTGAGCACAAAACTTCAATGTGTCTGTAAAAAATAAAATTTGGATGTGGAGGGCTTCCGTCTTTGGCTAGTTCTGAATGAATCATAGCTCTCTGTTCGAGAGCTATGAAATGAAAGCCTTTCTGAGTCGGCGACGCATGATATTTTCATTAATAGTTTTAGTGGTAAGGTTCCACTTTACATTACCAGGAGGGTCATGAAAGGACTAGGAATAGCTCCGGAATTCCTAACTCTGAATCCTAGCTCTCTGTGTGAGAGATATGGAATGAAAGCATATGAGTCGAATATTTTCATCAACATTTTTTAACTTTTCTGAATAAAATTAGTCAACTTTTGCTTCAGATATCATGTTAAATGTCCAAATAATATGTATACCTTGGTTAAATATTTCAACCTGTTTCTATTTCCAAGAAATACTGGCTTGAATCTGGATTGGCCTATTCCCCCTAGAGTGGAAATACGACGTGTAGACTGTCTAATGCTTGTTTTCGTAGCTACTTCCGTCTACTGAGTCGTATGAGAGCTATGATACAGAGCTACTTCCTTCTATAGCTTTACAGTGTCAGAGCTACTTCAGACTTCCGCATTTTGCAGAAAACAAGTCTGTTTCTTGAAAATAAACATAATATATTATTAGCAATGACCTTTTCTTTATATAAACATTACTTACGAGTAAACCCCAAAACTCAACGATCGGTCACAGCTTTTAGTCCACCAGGTTTGCAAAAACACTCAACATAACAAATTGAACAAGTAGCTACCCGTACGATGAGATGTTATTGAAAATTCCCGCTAGTTTGCACGCAAGAGAATCTGACCAGAGACCCTATAACTATGGGACAAGTATCTCGGAGGCAAAGTCCCCCGTTTACTATGTTTAAATTGACGAATGATGATCTTAAAGGGGGCGCACTATCATGGTCGTAACAAACCAGACGACCTAAGACACGGTGGATTTTATCGGCTCAAAACATGATTTGTGACACAGAAATAGTACATCAATGGTAAATAAAAATTCCTTTAAAAAGGAATGGGCGCTCAAATGAACATGCTTCATTTGATTAATTACAATATATTAAATAAATCTAGATAGGACTTTTGATTAATTACAAATTATATTAAATATAATAATTTGGTCATGAAGAAGTCAGAACTAATCCTGACGAAAGTGTAAAAGTCTTAGACTTGTCCTCCGGCGTACCCGTTAAGCTCTATACTCTATTGGGCTTCATCTGGACAGTGGCGTAACATACCAGACGCAGCTTGTACGCATGCGTATGTATATTCCGCCTTTCAACGCTCATGTGTATACGCCAGCGCCGCGAGTGTTATGTAGTGCAATTAGTAGAATACGCGGTTACGTCACTGTCTCGTGATGGCCAAATAGACTATAGATAGGATGTTTACATTATTTATATATTTATGTATTATATATTCTTTATCTATGCATTCATTATTTCATTTAGTATCAATCAATCAATCAATCAATCAATCAATCAATCAATCAATCAATCAATCAATCAATCAATCAATCAATCAATCAATCAATCAATCAATCAATCAATCAATCAATCAATCAATCAATCAATCAATCAATCAATCAATCAATCAATCAATCAATCAATATTATTACATCAATAGTCAATCAATTAATGATTATGAATTCATCACTTCATTTATTCATCATTCAATGTGATTGATGAATAAAGTAATAATTTTAAAAGCGACTTAATCATATTATTACTAATGAAAGTTTAGTAGAGAACTCAGCAGTTTGGAATTGAAGACTCCAATCCAACTTTCCTCGTGTTTATATTATACCCACGTACCAAACTACCAAGACCAACCCACTGATCTCTGCATGTAAGTAATTCATAATTGAACCAGTCAGTATTAGGCCTACAGATGAGTTGATATTGAACCTGAGACGAATATACCTGAATCAGGTATATTCGTCTCAGATTGAACAGCGGACTGCGTAAACTACAACTGTACACCGCCCCAACCCACACCTCTCAATGTACATGCAATGCTTGCTATTATATACATGTACATCTATATGCAGACTGCACTGTACATATTCATATCGAGAATGTAACCGAGCGTCATCCTTTATAACGAGCGTGATATTCAGCCTCGTTTATAGTTCGTAAACGCCGATAGCACTCGTACACTACAACTTAACATTTCACTGTTACGTAAATGTTAGTAAGAGACCATCAGTAAACATGGCAGCCTCCATCTATAGTATCTAGAAATACCAAATGTGTAAGTTTTCGCAAACTGAAGACAATACAAGGGCCTCCCGCCGTAGCGGGCGCCCAAAAAAGCTGATTGTGATTTAGAGTCAAACTTATTTGCTTTGATGATAGCAGAATTTAGTTCTTATATGACACGAAACATTCAGAATTGGTTATTTGAAATTAATTTTCACGTGGAACAAAATACGAATTTCAAATTGTGGATGGCTTCGTCTGACAGTGACAGAGGAGGGACGTGGCGTTATTTGCATTTTATGAATATTGTAATCAGATCAGTTGGGAAGGATGCTGGATCGCGACGATCACATCGTGTGAGGTCATGAATAGTCATGAATGAATATTCATTCACAACGAATGATTGACAGTTTACGCTTTACTTCCGAATGATGAACTTATAGTGGGCGCTATACTGTGAAACAAAATCTCAACAATGGGCAGATAGGGTGTTACGTAGGCCTGATCTGACCCTCTTCTATGATCCTGGACCATATTTTACGGTATGCGCAAAATATATGATTTGCGTTTAAGATTCATGTCAACTTAGGGAGTATTCATAAATACGTTGGAGGGCGGGGGGGGGGGGGGGGGGGGGGGCGGGGTGGAAATAGGAAAGGGGACCTAAAATATGGTCCTTAAAAGGCCATCGGGGGTAAAAAAAGGATGGGTATTTTTGACAAAGCAGCATTTTGAAAGAGTTGGGAGGACTACTATTACTTATATGTTAATTTGTATTCCTAGGTTTCAGGGGTGCGAGTATACTCAACAAGAGGTTTCTGCACAGTATAGGAAGATGATAATGATGATGATGACTAACCACACAGTGCAAGGGGCGATTAGAGGGAGGATTTTTCCATCAAGAGATGTTGTGAGGGGAAATGTTGCCATTTTTATATCGACCGATTCACAGACTGATACCGAGTTTGGAGTTACTCGTCATATCAGCATATAGTTCATTCCACATTAAAATAAACACTGGCAATCATGATTGGTTTAATGTTTTTCTTTTCCCCTGAACAATAACTATATTAAGAGTTATTGTTATTATTACATTATATTTAAAGCATATTATAAAGCATATTTGAATCACCATTTTAATTGACTCCCTACGAGTCCAACCCCTACAATCTTGTAACCATTTGATGATGAAAATTGCTCTATAAACTGTAGGTTATTAATGTAAGTGATGTTTTACCTAGATAAACAGTATTAATCCAACCGGAATTGGTCAAGTTACGTCATCATTCTTTGGCTGCACTTTTATGCAAACCTTCGCAAGATATTCCTAAGGACTTTTAAAAGTAAAACTTTAAAAAGATTGTTATAAACATAGATGTATCACATATTGTTATTGTCTTTAAATCATCATCTCTATCTCCAGCGATGGTACAAGGATAGCAGGCGAATCATAATATGGCATTTGAGCTAATACTTTCCACACGGCAGGCGTCTGCAAACGACAATTTCAAAATTTCCCAAAATATTTTAATAATGTCAACACTATTGTATTTCATAACCATATTTGGAAATACCGTGAGAAATACATTAAAATAAGTGCAAACATACCTAGTTTGGGTTCAGTAATTCATGAGATAAGACTTTAAAAGTTGGAAAAGGATTCGGAAAAATCTGCTTTGTAGGGGAGGATGGGGCAACTGGTCCGGCTAAGCATATTTCATGATATAAAAGATTAATGTGGAATGAACTATATGCTGGTCCTATATGTTCCCATGGTTAGAATACACAGAAATCAGTGAATGACAACACGGAAACTAGGCAGTATTTTCTTTACAAACACATTTCCATATTATTTAACATGTAAAAAGGATACATGTCTCATGAAACCCATGTTTTATACAGTTTTCGTGGTTAACGTGTAAATAGCAGTATACTAATGGTGTACAAAACAAGCGAAATTTTCGACTGCACATTTATTTGATAAAACGGTATGAACCTAGTTAAATGGTTAAATGGTTGTGTTACTCAGATGCCCCATACATTTGTCTATATATACCCCCTTCTTTAATGATTTTATTTACTTCATATAATCATCATTTAGTACTTATAATAAACCATCTTGAAATTCAGCCAGCTTTTTATGTTACAGGGGAAGTTAGTCAATATGACAATGATGACCCAATGGTTAATATACACAAAAAGCAGTGGATAAAATACATAAATCATGCTATTTCGTCATAGCAAGACACCATTCAAAATATAATAAAGATGTAATTCATAATACCGAGGTTTCAAACCATTCTAAAGCAATTTCATGTCATATTGTAATCCTTCAATAGCAGAAATAGTGGTATTAAACCCGAAATGCCCCGAAATGTCTAAGAACTAGAAAGAATGTGAATTATTTCATATTCTATTCACATTTCAATACCGAGTCATGTTTTATTGACACTAACAACTAATTTTCAAAATGAATTTTACAATTTTGATTAAGTTTTTGCAGACGGACCAGTTGCCCCATACCCTTTCGGACCACTTGCCCCAACAAATGACGTAGCACTTTGTCGAAATGAAACATTATTCAAACACGCCTGTGACGTAATAAGTGTTACGCCAAAATGTTTTAAAACATACCACCATTTGTCATAATAATCAATAACTCCAATACATTTCAGAAAAAAAAGGTAAAACTGCATTTTTGTTTTAGCCATTACACAGATTTCTGTAGCCAGCGAGTATATTTGAATTCGCAAATATTACGGCGTTCGGGTTCTACAAGTAGACGAGTGTCTTTAGATAAAATAAGAAATGGTGTACTTTGTTATTTGCAAATTCATAAACTAATAACTCTACCAAATGAATACCCGTGATAATGATTAAAGTTGAAGCATTCTTTAAATGATAATATTGATCGCAAATCCATACCACCAATGTCCCAAGTAAGCAATATGCGCCATTTTACGGTCATTTCAACCACAACCTATGGTTTTAATCATATTTCGGAAAGTCCCTAAGCACACTACAATATAGCACCCATCAAATGCAATATGCACCTAGCATCTTAAGACGACTGTACAGCTTGTATATATTTACTGTTGCATATCTGTCGATCATATAAAGTACATTAAACATGATCTAAACCCATCTTCATATATCGCCCATACTATCTGTGAATTTTCAATCAGTCACTCAAGGAGTTGGCTTCAAAGATCTGGAGAATATCACATGTGTAAATACCCTAAAGTTCCAAAAGTTTTGGATTGTAGAAGGTAAGGATATACCGTTAAACTTCATCTATAAGCACCCATTGACTAATAGTTAATAAGCAGAGAATAGATAAAAAGGTATGAGCGCCCTCTTTTGATCTAGAGAAATTAGCGCGAATTTGTTTAGTGTATTCGATGTTCAATACTATAAAGTTGTATTACTATCTAAATAATTTCATGGACAGACCAATTGCTCAATTGGTAAAGCGCCCGGTAAAGCGTCAACTTCAGTATCACGAGGTTGGTGGATCAATTCTCAACTACACCTTTTGCAATTTCTTTTGAAATCCAAGTGATATAGAAATTAATGCAAACTTGAATGTAAAATTATTACTCAATTATACTAGCTTTATTGTTATTTTTCAAAAAACAAGCGCATACTTAATTTGATTGTATAAAGTAAAGATCTTAATAGTCCAACCTTTTTATAAGCTAAAACACATTTATACTACAAATTAACCACAGCATAATGTATTCATTGGCTTATTTTAAATGTTTCACACAGTAATCTTAAACGTTTCCTTCATCATGATTTAAGGGCAAATTATGATGATGCATATTAGGTTGGTAGATCAAGTTAAGCAACAAAATGAAAGTAACTATGCAAACCACTATAATCCTGGTCTCACAATGAATGAATAGGTGAATGAATGGATGGCTATTAAATCAATTTATTTCCAATAAGATAGAGGGCCGTCCATTTATACCGACCCATCAATCATACATGTAGTTATAAAACAGTATCTGACACAGCAGTCTCGTGTAGCTCAACTGGTTAAGCCGACAGTTAGGGCGATCGGTGATCGCAGGTTCCAGATGACAATACCTGGTTCGAATCTCACTTCAAGACTTCTTCTTTTGGAAAGTTTATAAATATTTACGGTGTATATCAAATTCTTAACTTTGTTTTTACCATGAATAAATAGTGAATCTATCTTTGTCTTTAATGTGGGTTTTTCCTCTTTTTTTCCCTCTCTTTCTACTATTTTTAATTTTAATTTTAATGTTATCACAATCGTTTATAAATAGTACAAACATTTAAATCAACCTCAACGACTTAGTATTTTTGTGAAGACATGCATGGATGGAGTACAATGAGACAATACGTTGATTACAATTCACTGCTTTTCAGTTCTGCTACTTATGGTCTTTTGTTATTAGTTGTGGTTTTGTGAGTAGTTGGCCATTGTTGGTTCTAGATGACAATTCCTGATTGAGTTTATAGAGACACATACATGTACATGTACATGTATATGGTTCACAGTTGATCGATACAAGCATGTAGCATGTCTATCGAATTTGGGGCAGAGGACTTCTTTAGTGATATAGACACAGTTTCGTAATTCTAAAACTAATCCGTTATAAATCAATAACACGTAGCCACTATACTACCATTTACAATGTAATGCATGACCTTCAATACCACGTGAGCTGCTCAAACTATGACATGTTCATTAGGCGTGCAATTTAAAGGCAATCTGTCAAACGTGTGTATTATAGTTCCGAAAAACTTAAACAGACTTAAAAAGATGGATGGTGCCGTAAATAAGTCCTTCGCGTGATTTTTTTTATTATTTCCACTCAGTTTTGTTTTATTTGTTTACATACATACATACATACATACATACATATGAGATTTTATATAGCGCTATTTCATTTAGATCACGGCGCTGGCAGCAAACAAACAAAACAAAAAGGTACAATCAACAAACAAATCAAAATGTACCAATAAAAACTAGTACTACATGTATACAGAAAGAATAATTAAGTAGGAAACAGATGAGTCTTCAGTTGTTTTTTGAAAACTTGTAAGGATTCACAGAGTCTGATGTTGTTGGGTAGATCATTCCATAGTTTAGGACCAGCAACAGTGAAAGATTTATCTGCGGCAGAGTTTTTTGTACGTTGAACAACTAGGAGATATCGATCAGACCCAGATCGAAGACCAGGTCGACCAGGTTCATAATGAGCAATGCACTGATTCAGATAGATAGGTCCAGTATCATTAATACATTTATATATATGAACACACAGTTTGTAGATAATACGCTGTCGCAACGGGAGCCAATGAAGTTCTTTGAGCAACGGAGATGCCGAGTCTCTTTTTCTGCCTCCACAGACAAGGCGCGCTGCCCAGTTTTGTAATGATTGTAATTTGTTGAGATCAGATTCATTTGAACCAAAAAGTAGCGAATTTCCGTAATCAAGTCTAGAAAGTATGAGTGCACGAGCTACGTGGTGGCATGAATTGTAGTCAAGAAAACGGCGAATTCTAGACATGTTGCGGAGATGGAAGCTTATATTACGACGGAGATTGGCAATATGGACTGACATAGACATGTTAGAGTCAAAGAGAACGCCTAAATTACGCACACTTGTTGTCGGTTTTATGGAACTATCGCCAATGTTGAGTTCGACAGTAGGCATGATACGTGTGGAATGAGGTGACCCAAGAACCAGGAACTCAGTTTTCCAAGTAGCTTTTAAACCAGTTGAGAGCTGTCTCATTAATTCCAATACATTGATTTAGTCTTTGAAGCAATATTTGTTGATCCACTGTATCAAAAGCGGCGCTCAAATCTAGTAACACCAAGAAAACCCCTTTTTGTTTGCCAATTGCATACATAATGTCATCCTTAACTTTTAACAAAGCTGTCTCGGTGCAATGAGCAGCTTTATATGCAGATTGGAAAGGTTCATTCATTTGGTGCAGGTCCATATGATCAGCAAGACGAGATGTGACAACTTTTTCTATAATTTTGGAGAGGAAAGGCAAATTCGACACCGGACGATAGTTTTTGAGAATATCATGATCCAAGGAAGCTTTTTTGAGAATAGGTGTTATTATCGCGTGTTTCAGCGAGTCAGGAAAATAACCAGTAGATAACGATGTGTTGACAATATGAGTAATGACAGGTAGAAAAGTTTCAATGTTAGACTTGATTAACCATGTTGGCACTGGGTCTAGGCTGCATGATTTGGCTGGAGTTTTACTGATAAGTTTTCTTATTTCGTCTTGCGAAGCCAAATTGAATTCACTGAGTTTATGCGGAGTAGATTTAGAAGAGACACCATTGTATGGATGTTGTTGGTTCATGAGTTTGGTATGTATGGTTGTAATCTTATTAGAAAAGAAATCAGCAAACTCATTAGCCAGTACCTGTGCAGATTCATGAGTAGGCAAACACTTGCTACTCTTATTAAGAAGTGTACCAACTGTCTTGAACACACTTTTGGTATCAGCAGCGTGTAGTTTGTCAGCATAGTGTTCTCTTTTTGCACTTTCAATAAGACTATTGACAAGTTTACGCTGATCAATATAAAGAATGCGATGAACTTCCAGACCACTTTTGCGCCACATCTTCTCATATCTTCTGCGTATCCTACGTGCTTCATGGATACCAGTGTTGTACCAAGGTTGACGAAGCCTAACTTGACGTATACATTTTCTGACTGGTGCATGATTATCAAGAGTACGACATAATACATCATTATAACATGTTACAAGCATATCCAAATTACTCTCAGCGAGCACATTTTCAAACTGTTTTGACAGATCAGTACAAAGTGACATATAATCAATTGATTTGAAATCACGAATCTCAGCAACAGAGCTGGAATACTCAGGTTTACACATATTCAAGGTACAACAAACAACATAGTGATCAGATTCAGTGCCGAGCTCAGTTTTTTGGACCCAACATGATTTGAAAAAAGAGTCATCCTCATGGCAGATAACTAAGTCCAAGGTATGACCACTTCGGTGAGTAGGCCCCGATACAAATTGTTGAAATCCAGTGCTGGTCACTGATGATAGAAATGTGGATACTTCAGGTTTAGATGGTAGATCAACATGTATATTAAAATCGCCAAGGTGCTTTGTGTTTCTCCAAGAATAGGTATGGCACAAACGTGTAATATCGCGTTTCGAATCAATGAGGACAACAGGCAAACAGTCAAAACGTTATTGACTGGCCATGGCTTGCGTGTCCAGTTTGATTAAATTTTGTTTCATTTAAAAATATATATATATATATAAAAAAACCAACGAAAAAGATAGATTCCTTGTTCATTCATGATAAAAATAAAACACTGTCAAGAATTTGAAAATTATAACCTTTCCAGTCTTGAAGTGAGATTCGAACCAGGAATTGTCATCTGGAACCTGCGATCACAATTGCCCTAGCCCAAACTGTCGGCTTTACCAATTGATCTAAACGGGATTGCTATGTCAGATACTGTTTTATAACTACATGTATGATTGATGGGTCGGTATAAATGGACGGCCCTCTATCTTATTGAAAATAAATTGATTTAATAGCCATTCAATTATAATCCTGTGAGACCAGGATTATAGTGGTTTGCATAGTTACTTTCATTTTGTTGCTTAACTTGATCTACCAACCTAATATGCATCATCATAATTTGCCCTTAAATCATGATGAAGGAAACGTTTAAGATTACTGTGTGAAACATTTAAAATAAGCCAATGAATACATTTTGCTGTGGTTAATTTGTAGTATAAATGTGTTTTAGCTTATAAAAAGGTTGGACTATTAAGATCTTTACTTTATACAATCAAATTAAGTATGCGCTTGTTTTTTGAAAAATAACAATAAAGCTAGTATAATTGAGTAATAATTTTACATTCAAGTTTGCAAGTTAATAATCGATTATTTTTTGAGTTACAGACCAAAAAGTGCCAAAAAACGTGATTTTTTACCGCCAAAATCATGAAAATCACATTTTTGGGGAAAAAAATCACATTTTTTGGCACTTTTTGGTCTATAACTAAAAAAATAATCGATTATTTAATAAAAATAAAAAAACGCTCCTGGGGAATGTTATCAGGATTATCATAAAACTAGTATGACAAAATTTAACAAAATATATTTTGAGTTATCTTTTCCAAACCTAAAATGGGTCAAAAAACGTGCTTTTATAAAATTTTTCCAAAATGGTCAATTTCATTATCATGGTTGGATTCATTGAACCCTTTTCTGCAAAAAACTGTATACGTTTATAAAGATTAAATGAATATTGAAGAAGTTACGGCAGTTTTACGGAGGCTGTACCTGAGAGTCCACACCCCCCTTAATACGCTATTTCAGTTCGGGGTCTCGGCCCAGACGCCGAGATGTACTAAAATGTAATACCACATGCAAAGAGCAATTTACATGATACAATGGTAATACGGGCCAATTGACAATACTACGCTCATTTGGTTATGGGACTGTATTGCGGTAGCTTCTGGGCTGAAACCCACCCGAAACAGCGTATTAACACTTTCCACGCGACTATTGGTTTTACCATATACAAAACAGATTTGTCAGAAACCTTTCACAATTTTCAAAGTCTATCTCAAGGATTGTAGAGCACGTGTGGTCCAGTGGATCAGCGCAGGTTTCACGATACAAAGGTTGTGAGTTCTAGCCCCGTTACGGCCAACGTGTATCCTTGGACAAGGTACTTAGTCTCAATTGCCTCGTCGACCCAAGCGAGATCGGGAAGCTGTTAGGGGATATTAAAATCTAAGTGATGATACATTTGTGTGCGCCTCGGCTGCCCGTGTAAGTGAACCGAAAGTGATTGTGACGATTTCCTAATGGCAGCAAAGAATACCGTGGTTCGGAAGTCACGTAAAAATGGTGGTCCCGTGCATCGGAAGAGCAATACACGAGCACGTTAAAAATGTTACAGACTCTTTCGTAAAGAGTAGGGGATCATCCCGTTCTGTATCTGTTCACACATCTTTCGGATGAGCGCTAAGATCTCAAGGTAGCAGCGCTATATAAATGTTTCATGTTTGTATTATGTATGATTACTAAACCAATGCTGGGCATGTTTGCACTTATGTCAATGCATATGTGATTCCAAATTTGGTAATGGAATTCAATAATATTGATATTTTTGAAACATTTTGTGAAATGTTAGAATGTCGTCTGCACTACCACTGACCACGTGGAAAGTGTTAAAGAAACTAAGTCACAATCAGCCACAATTTGGTCTAACCTCATGCCTAGAGTTACCTTAAATCCGCTGATAATCCACACCGAGTTCTTACTGTGAGGCATCCAGGGTGAGAGTGGGCTGCCGGTAGAGCTCGCCTGCTCTCCATAGCCACCAACGGCTTAAAAAAGAAACAATGAAGAAAATATCTTACAGGCAAAAGATAAACGTCGGTGTAAAGCATGCATGCCAACGATAATTAGGCAACTATGTTTTAGTTCATTTTCATTGAAACACATAATGGTCACCAATACCGAACATCGTTTGGGAAACTTAATAGAACGGTATCAATCGCGCAGGCCTACTTACAAGAAACAGGTATGCATAGCTAGGCATACAAAGCATAAATTAGGGTTTCGTATTTGGTGATGAACCATATTTGGAAGATGTTTGTATGACTTTAGTGTATCGGGTTCCAGAACTTGTGACTGACAGTCTGCATGGTCAGGAGGTTGGCAAACTGTATAAAGAAGCTTCTAGCCTGTGTGTGAAACGTCACCTTTCTTCCCCCCTTTTTGGTTGAGTTGGTCTGTCTGTTTATTTGGTTTTGTTATGTATTTTCGTCGGTCGGTCGGTCGGTCGGTCGGTCGGTCGATCGATCGAATGCTCGATTGCTCGATTGCTCGATTGCTCGATTGCTCGATTGCTCGATTGCTCGATTGCTCGATTGCTCGATTGCTCGATTGCTCGATTGCTCGATTGCTCGATTGCTCGATTGCTCGATTGCTCGATTGCTCGATTGCTCGATTGCTCGATTGCTCGATTGCTCGATTGCTCGATTGCTCGATTGCTCGATTGCTCGATTGCTCGATTGCTCGATTGCTCGATTGCTCGATTGCTCGATTGCTCGATTGCTCGATTGCTCGATTGCTCGATTGCTCGATTGCTCGATTGCTCGATTGCTCGATTGCCTGACTGACTGACTGACTGACTGACTGACTGACTGACTGACTGACTGACTGACTGACTGACTGACTGACTGACTGACTGACTGACTGACTGACTGACTGACTGACTGACTGGTTGGTTGGTTGGTTGGTTGGTTGGTTGGTTGGTTGGTTGGTTGGTTGGTTGGTTGGTTGGTTGGTTGGTTGGTTGGTTGGTTGGTTGGTTGGTTGGTTGGTTGGTTGATTGATTGATTGATTGATTGATTGATTGATTGATTGATTGATTGATTGATTGATTGATTGATTGATTGATTGATTTACTGATTGATTGATTGATTTACTGATTGGTTGACTACCTGATTGAATGCTTGGATTATTGCATGGTTGATTGTTTAGTCTATTACTTTATTGACGTAATGGTTGGCTGTTTAATTGGTGGCCTTCAATTGATTGCTGATTTTTAATTTAATTTATTTCTAGGGATTGCTTACTTAATGAATCGAGTTCTTGACTGATTGGGTGTTGATTGATTAACTGATTGATTGTATGATTGGATGTTGTATTGAACGATCGATTGGTGGTTTTTAAAAAATTATACGGTTGTGCCGTTGTGGAGATTAATTTCGGCATTTTCGGTGTGTTTTGGGGATGCATGCATGCATACTTATACCCTATTAAGGTTGTTCCTATGGCTCAATTTGTATTTGATATTTTAATAGAGCTTGCTGAGCTCCACAATCATTTGAAATTTGAGATTGATCGGAGGTACGGTTTTCTAGATAGGCCTATGACAATTTTATTGTCAAAAATGAAGCAAAATTGAGGCGTTCATTTCTTGTTTTTTGTTTTTGTTTTTTTGACCCCCTAGCTGGCCTAGCAAAATAATAAATCTATGTAAAAATGTTTAATTCATTTTTACAAGAAAAAGTATTTAAATGCTACAAAGCTAATTTTGGGAGCTTGTTAATTATAGTTTTTAGAAATTTTCCTGTGCTGCGGGAGGCTGTAAGACATCTGCATAATTAATTATACTTTAATAATTATCTATGATTTTTTTTTTCAAAACAAAAATTAGGCTAATTAATGCACTTAATTATTTTTTTCAAGTTCATGTAAATGTAATGCCACTTGGTGTATTTGTTGGCTATACAACTCTCTTTAAATCCTGTGCTACGGGAATCTAATGGAGTTTTCAATAAAAAAAATGTAGAGCAAAAACAACAACAAAAACTAAGTTTTTATAGACATTTTACCCAGGGAGTCATAAAACAATTTAAAACAAAAGAAAATAGACTTTCAAAATGACTTAAAATGAATTGTTGACAATATAAAATTGTCATATCTAGAAAACCGTACCTCCTATCAAGGAGTTATTATATTATATAACTATGATAAACCCTTGCTCCGATCAATCTCACATTTCAGATTATTGTGGAGCTCAGCAAGCTCTATTAAAATATACAAAATTAGCCATAAGAACAACCATAAACTCCCGATCAGAAATGTCCCGTACGCATTGCCTGTATTGCGGTGCACGTTAACTATTGAAGTTCCGCCACCGCCGAGGAGCCAGGAGTATCCTAGCCTCTCTAATAATGAAATCAATAAATCAAGTATAATACAAGCACGCAAGGTAACGGTGTTCAGTGCCGTTCCACTCGGTAGTTTGTAAGCCCTGTTACCGTGTGACTATATATCCTAAGGTACAAGATACTATCTTGGTCACGGTTGAACGGCGTACTTTTTCACCGTGGTACACTGTATGTACTGATGCCTCTGTTGTATACGGGTGGTCTAACTCACTAAAAAGTGTCTAACTTTAAACATGGGTATGGGGGTAGTTTTAACTAACTCATGCACCAACTGTTTGCCTTGAATAATCACTCAACCGTGCCTGCTGCAAGCTGACGTTCAGACCGTGTAGTATTTAAAATACACGTGCTTTTGAGGTAATATTCAGTCGATATCTATTGTAATCCATTAGGGCCACAACAAAAATAAATACCCGTATACAGTAACGCACGACACCTCTGGGGACGAGATTCGTGGAGTTTAAAACCGTGTTTTGTTAAACACGTTGTTTAAAGATAAACTCGCGTTTATTAAGTTACACATGCGTTTAGGGAGCACGCAACTAATTAGCTCCCCATAGGCTTTACACACAAATGTCGGCCTATTAAAACCTCTCTATTTCAAAAATTCCACGGTCAATGTTTGTGAAAATTTGCAATCTTATGCCATCAATGCTTATTTATAACATATCAGAATATAAAGAAAAGTTATCCGTCACATTTTTCAGTAAATGCCGCTAAATTTGGAGGTATTAATTTCATCACCTAATTTTCAGTCCTCAGGCTAAGATGCACAGTGGCGGTAAATCGGCGGATAAAATTATAATAAAGCTCAAATCATCAATTCAATTTAAATTCAAGGTTTAATAAACATATCATTATCGCAGCAAAATGCTGAATTACAACAATATTTACAATATGTAATATATAGAACAATAGAAACAATATATTCATAGAAGTAACTAAGCATGCATAACACAACAACCCACCCCCGATTGGAAACAGAACTATAATGTATGATTTAAGAGTTTGACCATGTATGGAATTGAGCTACGAGCGTAACGCAGGGTACGTGTTTTAGGAACAGTTATTTTGTGAGCACTACGGAGAGTCATATGATGCACTTGTTCATCTCTAGATTTTGGTAACCAACCACGGAATTCATTAGATTTTAAAAGGGATTTAGCAAAGTTTAAACATCCCGTTTCTTTTACAAACTTCACGTAAATATTCCACACAACACATATATACATGCAACATTCGAGAGGACAGCACCAGCTAATGTATCGATTTCGCACACTTTTAGTGCTTGATAGGAACCATTGCTGTACTCAATTTTTTGCCGGAAGTGGATTTCTAGTTTAGTTAACTTTAGTTAGTTTTTGTGTTTAAATGTTAATATACACTCGAATACACACCCCAACACCATTTACAATTATAGTAGATTCATTTTCTTTATATTATTCACACGGTATCCTTCGTGAAACTGTCTTCAACATCATAGTTTGATCAACTCCAAATTGGTGAAGCCTGCTAACAGCAGCGAATGAATACAGAAGGACGTGTGGCCATAGTTGCTTGCATACGCCTGGATTAAATTTGTGCGAGAGATAAGAACCGTTTATTTCTCGCCAACTATAATATTCTATTATCATTATTATTATTATCGCACTTGCGTGACAAAACAAATGCTAGCTAGAACATAGGTCAAAACATTTTCTAGATCATTTTCCATCATGACGATTTGTCATAGAATTCAGTATAACAGGAGTTATCCTGTTATACCTAAAATGTTTTGTGGCGAAGCGTATGCGCGCGCGGGGTTCTCCATTTATTATGTTGAGTTTTGACTTATAAAACTAGTTAGCATACCCACTTTTACGTCTCATAGTATGTCACGATGCAAACAAAACGGTCCGTTTCTTTAGCACGTATACACCACCAGCGAGAAGCTAGCCACACCAGATTTGACCTCTTTATACAATTTCCGGTTTGTTGGGCGCTTGTTTGGTTTGGTTTTTTTTCTAGTTTTATAACATCGAGCGCAGCGCACCGTATCGGTGTTATCAGTTGTATTGGTTGTTGTTGTTGCTGCTTGAGGGGCCCGATTTAGGGATGGCGCACTCAAACTGAAATCATGGCTAGAGGATGCTGGCACATTCGAACCAAGGGGAGCTGTGTGATAAATAAAACAATACAAACGGAATTTAGTTGAATTTATTTTAAAGGAGCCCATGTGTTCAGAGTTGACAATGATTGAAAACCGTGAAATTTCACCACAATAGATCCACTTTGAAACTCATCTGGGTTTTTTATTATTTAATTGTCTTTGAAATAAGAACATAGAAACGGAACATAGAAACTGCAAAAGCATCAACTCTTGGATGTTATGTTCTTGCACAATGTATATGCATTTGTTTAGTGAGCAATCACCTTTCTTCATAACCAGTGCGAAAATATGCATATACAAGTGTATATCAATATACATTCAATGGTGTTAAATTAGTGCATCGACTTAATTTAAATACAATAATAGGTTTAAATGAATAAAAGGTGCAAATTAGCTTATTAGCATACTTGAAGTCGTACAAACGTGCACTGGTACTAATTTTTTTACCATTGCATTTATGCTAATGAGCGATTTGCACAATTTACTCGGCTAATATAAAGCCAAGTAAAATATGCAAATTAGCTCCAGACTGATTTTTGGAAACGTGATTTTTACAAGTCCATTCAACAACGTTGAATCAACGTCAATATCTAACGTTACTTCAACAAAGCACATAATGTAGTTGAAAAGATGTTGAAGTCATGTTGTTAAACAACGCAACCATATTTCAACGTTGATTCAACGTTGAAATATGGTTGAGTGCCCGCTGGGACATGTATGAACTTACACCTATAAGGATTTTTAAAAATCAGCCCTCTTTATACAACAAAACGTCGATTAAAAAATGCTGGTAGAGCCGTAACCAGCATTTTACCGTAGATAGTGTCCCCTGCAGCACGCGTGATAAATAACGCGAACCATATTTACATAGAGGGCGTTATGAAGAAACGGTTCAATAAATAGCGGGGTATTGTTTTAATCAAGTTTTGCTGTGTTTTGTGAGTAGAAACAACAATAATGGTAATTCCTAATGTTCATCTTGTATTCTGAAGTAAATTAATTAAAATAAAATAAAATCTTCAACACTACTTCGTGTCCCTTTAATTATCTTTGAAATAAAAAAATTAGTTGAGCCCACATGTGACAAGAGTTGAAAGTTGAAAATCGTGTTTTTACCACAATAGAACCACTTCGAAACCTATCGGTCAGTATACATTCATACATGTACATACATTCATTAACAACATTTATAAGGCGCCTTTCCATAGAGATCAAAGCGCCATGAAACAAAAAATTAACAAAAATAAAAAAATAACAACGCAAACAGAGTCAATATGATGGATAGAAATGATAATTCAAATTATTCTTGAAACTAGGAAGTGTACATGCCTCTCTGTTGTTTTTGGGAGACTGTTCCACAGGGAACATTAAAACGATTTATCCCAATACGATTTTTCACCATTTGAGAAGCGAGAAGAGAAGTATCTGATCATAAAGACGAAATTTAGTTGAAAACTGAAACCGGATTTTCATATTAAAGGAGCTAACGTATGACAGAGTTGATTGGAAATGAAGCACCGCCATCGTTTGAAAATACATTATTCGTCCGATGCTCCTTGGGAAAGCGGGAATTACATTGCTTTTTTTTGTCATCACTGATCACTGCACTGCCTCGTATTTTGTTCGTATATAAATGAGCAGCTTGATTTATTAGAATGGAATGCATACAACTGTTTTTGTCACAATTTACACTAAATTACACATATTCATCGCAACACAAATTATATACATGATTGTAGGAATATGTATATTACTTTTACAGACTATACGAATTTTTCCACAACACAAACCACCCCACCATAAGTGGCATATTCAAGCAGTGCATCTGTTTCCAACATGTCGGCACTTCAACAAGGAATATCACTCTGTATTTGGTGAAGTTGCAAAGCAATATACAGCGTGTATCAAAAAGAACGCAACACTTTTTGTCGAGAGCTGTACGGTCGCAGTAAAAATCACTCTAATAAAACTTATATATTCTGTTAGGTCTACTTATTGGCTATCACATAGTCAAATTACAACGATGTCGATTATTTATTCGTTTAGTGTTATGGGTTAACAGTATAATAACTATGTAAACTTAATGTCTGAAATGGTTTATCTTAATTTCATTTGTTTGAGTATAAGGTGGTACATAAAATAATTGAATAGTGTAATCTGATAATCATTTGACCATTTGAATACGTCAATCCCCCTTTTTAAGTTCTGAACCACCGATTGCTATGATCGCCACAAAATGTCTGTACGTTCTTCCATAAATTTAAGTTCATAATTGATGCATCTTAAGACAAGGACAGCATTTTGAGGGTCAGGCAGCACCATAATGTCCCATTCACAACAGAATAACAATGACTGATTCATACCAGACAATTCCTAGCTACCTTCACTGGACTATTCCATTTGTTTATCTTTTGAATAATGCGCCATACTGTTTTATTTATGACATTAACGAGATAAAAAGAGAGAGGATTTGCAAACAGACTTTGTAATCTGGATTGTCAAGTTGTGTCATTAACTGTCAACTAATTTATTGCCAGATTTAATTAATATTGATATGATACTGTAATAGCCAGACATTTGATACCTTTAACATGACATTTTCTTCTCAGAATGATGAGTAGTTTGATTCCAATTATTTAAGTACAATGAGTTATTAAAGTGTCTTGCTAATATTTACCTGACAAGAAAATCAGGCATACAGGATAAACGATGTAAAACGTGTTTTGCACTTGTCTACGAGTATCGTTGATATCTCAGCAAATCAATAATCGATATCGCTGTAATTTGATAGCCAATAAGTACACCTAACAGAATATATATAAATTTTAGAGTGATTTGTGATTTGCCGTAATCGGAGAGCTCGCGACAAAAAGTGTTGCGTTTGTTTTGATACACCCTGTACAACTGCTGCATTCAGATTTCCTGTGTTCGTATGTATCCATCCAATAGAACACTATAAAACTTTGTATGTATATAATTACACAATGTACAAATTTGTACTCTTCTTAATAAAATCATACAGGCTACCGGCATCATGTTCCAGCCTGCTTTGCTTTCCACGTGTCTCACTCACTAACATCAAACAAATGCTACTTGCCATACAAGTGGTATGTACTTCTTAATTCGTATACCAAACACTTCCCACAGTTCAACCAATATCCTAGCATTTCTTAATACTAGTGCTTCCCATCTGTTATTATTCGTTTGATCATCCCTTTCCTTTTTAAAGAAATTTTTATTTCCCTTTCTTCAATGCACGCAGAGAAAACTCGATAGATGTTTTAAAATATTTATGTCACGAGGTATATTCGGCTGTTGTGCAGCAAAAGAGCACATCAGTTCTTCACTGTCTCTGTATACATGTACTCTTTTCCTATACATCATGTACATGTACATCATGGATACATTGAAGACATAGGTCATGACCAACAAATTGTTCTTGAAATCATTCAAATATGGACAATGATTCTGTGCAAAAGTTCCCGACTGAATGTTATTCATGTTCGTTTAACCCCCTGAGAACTACCGGCCGATTGGTCAGAAATATAGATACATCATTTATTGCGCCAATCAGAGACAGTATATAATATTTTACAAGCTGCATTTTAATTGGCTATTCAAATGAGTATATCTTGCAATACACCAATCAGAACCACTGTAAGGTAGGCCGGTAATGCCCAGGGGGTTAATCCTGACCATCGGCACCTTCTTGTGTCCAGAGGTACATCTTAAAGGGGCGTGTACATCTCAAGTGTTTGTCCTGGACAAAAATCACATGACTCCCTACGTATCTGAGTCTCCGTGTTTCCATGTAATAATACCCATGGTGCAATAGATTTGCCGCGCCGAATTTCAATCGACAAAACGTAATGGCCAACATTTTATGTGCGAACGAAATACTAAGGTGTCTAGAATCGTTTCGAAAAGTAGTGTTATGCATTATAATGAAATCAGAATTACAATCTCCTTCAGCATATAATCAACTTTTGGGCGATAATCCTATGTTAAAAACGCACAACAATCGAAATATAAAGCATTTTAGCCCGCATTTTTGCCCCGATTCATGTGATATTCGTATTTTAAACTTTATGTATTTTATTTTCTAAATATCTATGTGTAGTCTTCATTAGCTCAGTCGGCAAAGCGCCGGCTTCATAATCATGAGGTCAGTGGTTCGAATCCTAGGGTTGTTATACTTTTTTCAGTTTGTTATTTACACTTTATTTTTAGAAATTGACAGGATTGCATATCGTTCGCAATATTTATTGAATGTTGAAAGATACTTTTTTCTTCTTTTGCAATTTCACTGCGATAAAGAATATCCTATAAATATATTGTGTTGACTATTCCGTTCGATTGAACTATGGAGACCCTACATGTAGCTAGTCTATCAATGAACATGATTTGCAAAGGCCAATTGTTATGTAAATAAGAAGCCAATCGGCTAATATGTCCTTGAATCGATTTTCTTATTTCCTATACGACCGAAATTTGTATTTGCTGATTTGCTCCAAACTTAAAAAAAAAGAGAGTTGTATCTTCAAAAATACGTTACGCGGTTCACGGCTTTCACGGCCTGGTGTGAGCGACTGTATTTTGGCGTGGATTTGATACCGTGCTCAGTGGCGAACCCAGGGGTCCAGGGGCCGGTGCTCCCCTGAAATATCCCCGTCGGTAAACTTGAGCTTCCGTCGGTACAGTCAGATAATATTAATAATGTAACATTAAACAATCATATATGATACATTGACTTTTTAATGCAAATAAATAAACGTTTCACAAATAATAAACAAATATTTTATCAACGTTAATTAATAAACGTTTAATAAACGTTTTACTCGATAATGATTTGACAAACATTTGAAAATAAACGTTTGACAGATGTCTGACTTGGTACAGATTTATAAACGGTTTGAAAATAAACGTTTGACAAACATTTTCTAAACGTGTATCAAACGTTTGGCGAAAGCGGCTATGTAAGGATAACAAACACACACACCCCCACACAGATTTATAGTAAGATGCTCGCAGCAGCAATGAACATGATGAGTTCAGCACTCAGTCAGTGGCGTACCCAGCTTTTGGAAACTGGGGGGGGGGGGGGGGGGGGGGGGGGGGCTGGTAGAAATCGCAAATCTACCCAGTCAGAAGTCAAGGCATGAAAATACCGTCTATTTTGTTCGCCCCGGCCGCCAGTGAAGTGAGATTTCAAAGAAAAACAAATAGAAATCGGATCATTTACAACTCGCGATTGTGAAGGATTGCCTCCATCAATTTTTGGTCATCTTAGGCTCATTTTGAAGGGGAAGTCCTATTTATGTAAGATGTCATTTCCGATTTAATAAAAAACACGATTTTTGTTACTATCTTTGAGTCGATAAAGATGCATTTTCAATGCGATCGTAAACATCGTATTTTTGATGATTTTAGACGTCATAGCAAAAACTTTATGCACAAGAAATGTTCCTAACGTACCGTATTAAACTTGATCAAAAATATATTTATTTGTAATAAAACCATATTTTCATTATAGTTATGTCTAGTCTATACATAACCAGTGCATGTGTTAATTAGTGCTTTTAGTTTGATAGAGAACATTATTCCGTCAAGGCAACTCCATTTTTTTGCCCCCCCCCCCCATAAACTTGGCTGGATCCGCGCCTTGCCTATCCGCCTATTGCATAGAACTTTTAAGTTCTATATTCCATGTAAGAAGAAGAATTATATTCAGCCTATATAACTCTTCTTAAAATAAAGATTGCAAGAATAATTAGTGATTTGATCTTTCTGATTTTAGACCGTAGGCCAAAGTTAAATATTCTTGTTATCCTAGCATTCAGAATCACACTTTTATGCAACAGAGCCCAGATGGTTGAAAAGGTAAAATAGTAATATTTTCAGCGTTTTCATCGATTTTTATTAAAATATAATGCAATTTTTGGTCCAACGGGTCTAACTTCTAAAAATCTGTGATGATGTTTTGAAAAAACACAAAAACTCCATATCAAATAGACATGTTATAGTAATTTAATATCAAGGTTTGAAAAATAATCATCTGAAAAACGATTATTGGAGCAAAACCAAAGGTGAATGTAAAATTATATACATTTATTCAACGAAAATAAGAGAACATCTGACATACACCTTGAAAAAATATTTGATTGACATTAATATTAAAATCGCGAAATGAACAAAAATCAATAAACGTAACATAATCGTTTGAAACCTAAAATGTATGTTAAACGTTAATCAAAATTGTTTGACAACCGTTTGAACTCATAAACGTTTAGCAAACGTTTGGTGAAAATAACAAAACATGAAATACAACTTGGTGAAAATGTTTAATAAACATTAATATTGATCATTGCATAAACAAAAACCAACAAACGTTTTATAAATGTTTAAAAGGTCCAAACGTTTAATAAACGTTTATCAAATACATTCAAAAACGTTTGGTAAACGTTTAGAGCTCATAAACGTTTACCAAACGTATGGCGAAAACAGCTGTGTATGTCTCCGTTAGTTTTGATCAAAGTGGCGCATAATTTGCATGCAATATCGAGGAAATAACGGTGTGTTAAAGTTTATTCCAGTGAAATTGGTTAACAATTTGCTCCAAAAACAGCAAATAACCTCTCAGATTTGGCTCATACAGGGTGTCCCAAAAGTCTATGCACGACTTTGAAGCTTTGTATTTCATAAAATATAAGTCGTATTGAAAATATGAATACATATTTAGAAAGAGGAGATGTAGGAAATAATTTTGATACCAAACATTTGAGTAACTTCTGTTTGTAATGCCACCCTAGAAGAAAAATATGTATTACTGCGAAAATGTAATATTATACTTCGGAGGAATAAAGTTCATAAATCCATACCTATTGAGATTAACAAAAAGACGGGTAGAGTTGGTTACACGGAAAGTGATCCGTCAAATGTAATATTTAAAATTTTACCTTACAGTGATCCCATTCATAATAACAAACTGTATCACACATAATTTTCGTTTCTATAGTGAAATCTAGTTTAAATGTTTTGTTTGATCTGAATCTTGTATAGAAACTTCTTCAAGTCCTTACGCATAATTCTGTGAACAGTTGATCTTTTAATCTTGTTTTCTGCAGAAAGTCGGCGAATAGATCTCTTTGTCTTATAACATCAATGTGACTTGTTGATCAACCAGTCTTTTTTCTACCACATCGAGACAAATCATGCACAGTTCCTGTGTTCAAAAATGTATCCACCAACTTCAGAATGAATATTCTTCCTGGTGCGCGTTTCACTTTGAAATGTTTTCTGAACTTTTGTTGAGTAAGTTGAACTGAATTTGTTTCAGCGTAGAACCATACAATTTGTATTCGATTATCTATGCTGTAAACCATCTTGAATGAAGACTTTTGCTGTGCAATGTTGTCTACTGCGCCTATGTATGTTGTGAGTGTCCGAGTTTGGTAATAACATTAATGTTTCAAGGTAAGCAGTGAACTGTGACTAATGCGCAACGTTGCTTTCATACCGTTAATTTATGCGCATCTGGTTTTAGCAACAATGTGTGGTACTTGGTATGGGTAGGTCTCACACGGCCAAAAACTTTCAACCAGTTTTATAATGTTGGTGGTTCACCAATAGGGTTGTGTTTGATATCAAAATAATTTCCCAAATCTCGTCTATCAAAATATGGTTAAATTTATACCATATGATTTATATTTTATGAGATATGACTCTTCAAAAACGTGCATAGACTTTTGGGACACCCTGTAAATGCCACTAGAATTGAACAACATTGTGCGTTGCGCGTACTGCCGCGTAATCATACCGTGGTAACGCGTTGCGTGTCGCGTTTGCGCAAATGCTAACTGCTAGCTTCACTGTCTATAATCACTGTCATAATGGTATAATGACATATTACTAAATTCAAGCTATTTCACACGAGAATGTTTCGTCGTTGTTCGCGGAGCTGCGTCCAGATGCCTGAAATGTGCTAACTAACGTGCGTGACGATGTCACGATTGACGCGCGGTCATTTTTTGAATGTGCCCGGTACGCACCTCTGTGTTTACGCACATACGAATGCACACAAGTTCGCACGCATAGAATGGAGTTGACCATAGCATTATGACACTGACTATACGCTACTTGTACGCAATCCTATTTCAAAATAAAAGCAAGGCTCTCCCCTAGTATCAGCGGGCCCAGCCGATATTTTAAACCAGCTAATATGCATAAAAATAATATAATTTATTAATATGCACAGTACGAACGCATTGTCAGCTATAACTTGAATTTCATTTAATTCAAATTGGTCATTTCAAACGGGAGATATGTGCACTTTTCCAAGGTACCTCTATGAATGCAAAAGTTTAACTCACGCATTTTGAAATGTCAATCAATGGCGTGTTGGTATTCACAATGCCTACAATGGACAATGGGGTATATTTGGAACACTTTCATGTATAAATTCAAGTATAAAGAAGTAGCTAGTGTACTCATATATGCAATGAAGACATTGGTTAATTTTTAACAAAAGTATTTGTCGTGATTTTCTAAAAACGGGACCTCAATATTTTGACTCACCCTGTATACAAACCAACATCAGATTTGTATTTAGAGAATAAAATATAGTTCTAATACTATACTGTATACGATGGTCTTATAATGAAAAGGCTGTACCATGGAGTCGTATATAGCAAAACAGCTAAGAACTATGTTTGATTCTCATTCATATTTAGTTTATTGGTTATTTTGGTCTTTAGACTCGCCCATGCATTATGAGACAATGTTGTATAGTTTGGGGCGGGGTTTAATTCATTTGAAAAATAATACCTTCAGCGCGTATGATCAACGCGTCATCGCGTTAGCGTCCCCTACACAAAGTCGCCGCCGTATGCGTTGTGGGTATAACGCAGCGATGACAGGTGCGTGTGTGCTAAATAACGCGATTAATTTGAAGCAGGATGTTGGAAAACAGCTCGCTGGATTCGCCGATTTTATAAAGGGGGAAATTTGTTGTTGTTTGTTTAAAATAAATCTAACAAACTGCGTTATTTTATGATAAAAGATCAAAATAACTAATAAACTAAATATTAGAATGAGAATAAAACATAGTTCTTAGCTGTTTTGCTATTATAGACGATGGTCTTATAATGTATAGGCTGTACCATATTTGTGTCGTCGACTCCAAATATGGTACAGCCTATACATTATAAGACCATCGTCTATAATAGCAAAACAGCTAAGAACTATGTTTTATTCTCTGAACGTGCAACAACTTTCCCCCTTTATAAAATCGGCGAATCCATCGAGCTGTTTACCAACTTCTTGCTTCGAATTAATTGCGTTCTTTAGCACACGCGCATATGGCAACGCTGGGTTACACGCACAACGCATACGCCGGCGACTTTGTGTAGGGGACGCTTACGCAATGATCATGCGCACTGAATGTATCATTATTCAAACGAATCAAGCCCCGCCCTAAATGTCTCATAATATATATTGCGTATCGGATGAAAATCAGCAAAAAAACACCAATCACAGTCCAGTGACATCCAAAACCACACCCACTGTAAAGAATCTACAATATTGCAATGAAATCAAAGTAAAACAAAGTACACCCTAACACATAAAGAAGTTCGTCACACTTAAGTGATGTGTGACGATCCATTTTTACTCTTCAAATTGAAGGATGTTAATGATTTGAACAACCATAACGAACAACAGTTTATAACAGAAGGGAACAATAGCAGACAAGGCATTGAGAGACTATTTTTGTTTCTTTCAAACAAGTTTAAAACTTTCCACGCGGCTATTTTAGTTTTACCACACAAAACAGATGTTTCAAAAGCCTTTCCGAAATTTCAAGTAATCTCAAGAATTAGTGAATCAATACTAGGTATATTTGTACTTATTTTAATGCATTTCTTGTGTGGATTCCAAATATGGTGATGGAAATTCAATCATTTTGACATTTTTGAAACATTTTGTTCGGTTCATAGACGTAGACGCCTGCCGCGTGGAAAGTGTTAACACACACACCCACCCTTTTGTACTTTGCCAAAGAGGTGAAATAAGTCCGCTAATCGTGATCGTAACATTTTAATGAAATGGTTATGTCAAAGATGATGAAAAAACCTGGACCTGAATCTCATTGATTTTAATGATGGGCATCGATGGGTAGGTGCAGCCTACTATATCATTTTGGGACACCTGTAAATGAATAAATGCACCAAATTGGAAATTGGACAATTTGCGCATTTGACATTGAAATGTTCTCTGATTACGTGTCATTTATTTAGTGTTAGCATACAACTGAAGATTTTGAACACTTTGGAGTACGTCTCATGTATTTAATGTTAGCATAAAACTGAAGTTTTGTTGACAATTTGTTTTTGCAAAAGCCGCATGAATATAAAAAATGAAATCTGAAAAATTATCAGCACGTGTTTACCATGTTGAATCAATGTGTCTTATTTTAAGTTATGCGATCAAACATTTTAGCTCATATGGCCATGGGGCCTCAGATATTTTTTTTTAACTTGTTGAATTATTTCACTGAAGTTTAAAAGGGTATCAAAAGAACGTGTTTAGATATATAGATAGATGGATATATTAATGGATAGATATATTGGTTCAAACGGTCTTTGTATAATTATATGAACACAACAATAAATGAGCATTTTTAGATGGTTTCAGCTTATTTTACAACTTATAGAGCCTCTTTTTGGCGCATCCGTTACGTCGGTCGCCTCAATTATGTTGAGTTTTGACATAAAACTATAGTCGGCATACCCACTTCTTTAGTCTCACAGTAGTGGCACAATACAAATATTGTGTTATGATGTGCTCAAGACCGGGAGTCAAGACGAGAGAGATTTAGGACAGCGGACAGCATTTTATAATTGCGCTCTTGCAGCGATGAGCATGATGAGTTCAGCACGGTATCAAATCTACGCCAAAATACTGTCGCCCATACCAGGCCGCGTAAGCCGTGAACTGCGTAATGTATTTTTGAAGATACAACTCTCTTTTTTGAAGATTGGAGCAAATTACAAATATCTGTGTTGAAGGAATAACAAAATCGATTCAAGGATATAAGCCGACTGGCTTCTTATTTACATAACAATTGGTCTTTGCAGACCATGTTCATTATAGACTTGCTAGGGACTCCATAGTTCATTCATGGTTCAATCAACACAATTATATTTACAGGACATTCTTTATCGTAGTGAAATTGCAAATGAAAAAAGTATTATTCAACATTCAAAAAATATAGCGAACGATTATAAGCAATCCTGTTATTAAAAAAAAAAAAAAAGTGTAATAACAAAAAGAAAAAGCCATTTACAAGATTCGAACCACTGACCTCATGATTGTGAAGCCAGCGCTCTACCATTTGAGCTAATGAAAACTATACATGAAACAGTTTTAAAATAAAATTAGATAGAGTTTAAAATACGAATATCACTGAAATCGGAGGCTAAAATGCTTTATATTTCGATTGTTGTGCGTTTTTATCAAAGGTTATCGCCCAAAAGTTGATTATATGCTGAAGGAGATTGTAATTCTGATTTCATTATTATGCATTGCACTTCTTTTTGAAACTATTCTAGACACAGTTCGTTCGTACAATAATTTCAACATTACGTTTTGTCGATTAAAATTCGCGGCAAATCTATTGCACCATGGGTATTATTACATGGGCATACGGAGACTCAGATACGTAGGGAGTCATGTGATTTTTGTCCAGGACAAACACTTGAGATGTACACGCCCCTTTAACACTTTCCACGCCGCAGGCGTCTGCAGACGACATTCCAAAATTTCACAAAATGATTCAAAAATGTCAACATTATTGAATGTCATAAACATATTTGGAATCACCATCGGAATGCATTAAAATAAGTATACAAGCATGCCTAGTATTGGTTCAGTAATTGCTAAGATAGGCATTTCAAAGTTGAGAAAGGTTTCTGAAAAATCTGTTTTGTATGGTAAAACTAATAGCCGCGAGGAAATTTTTAAGACTGTCTCTTGACCCACCCTCACAGGTTAAATAGCGCGCTACAGTTTTAAAATGTTGATACCTTCGTCTGTCCTCTTCGGAATTTTCGGTCGGTCTGAGGTTGAAGAGGGGACGGTTCCCCCACTATTATTCGAGGTAGGGATACTCACCCGCTTTTCACTCTGGCGTATGCCGTTAAATGCTTCTCTGAAGGCCTGTCGGTAGTGCTGACTAAACACATTGTAAATATAAGGATTGATGGCAGAATTAAGAAACCAAGATGCCCACCCACTTAAATATACAGTTTCTCGAGTACTTCTCGGCAGAAAAAATCTCCCGGTGATTGCCCAATAAATGTTATCCAAAGAGTTCACGCGAAAAGGTATTTGACAGACCAAGAAGATCAATCCATTTATCGCAAGCATCCTAGCAATCTGGTCCCGGACGCGTTTATTACGTATAGCATGTGCGTTTTGATGACTGTTATTGCTATCGATGAAATCACCAGAAGTTCTTCGACTAAGATGTTTAAAGATGAAAATATATACGATGATATTCGTGGCACATGCAAATAGGAAGGGGAGTAACAGTACGACATCTGGAATGAAAAACCACGCTCCTGTGACGGCGTCGCAATACGTATGTACTCTTGGTAAACCATCAAAGCGTTTTTCAGATGGCCATGTAAAACAAGTTTTCACTGGAACGGCCTGTGCTGGTATTGTTAATCCACCTAAAATTAGAGCGAGAAGCCAGCTCGATGACACCAGAATCATGGTGCGACGCTTGGTGACCATAGCCCTGTGTTGCAAGGGACGACAAACGGCACTGTAACGCTCAAATGATACCAGGGTAACCAGAAGAAGAGAAGCGTAGTACAGGATGTACGGAGGAAGAAAGGTTAAAATACAGTCGATTTCATTCAAAGCAAAAGAAACGTCGTTTTTTAACGGTGAAAGTAACCAAACTACAACATAAAATGTGCATGAGAATGCCAACATTAACTGATCAGCAATACTTATGTTAGCGAGGTAAAAGTTGATTGTCGTTCGCATTCGGGAAACTCGTTTAATCACGAAGAGAAAAGCGACGTTTCCAAATAAACCGACGATGAAAATACATGGGATAACCACAGCAGCGATAAACATATCGACGCTATTATACAGCCATTCTAAGGCGGCTTCCGAATCACCAGTCAAATCCAGAGTATTGTTTGTGTTACAAGTGTCGCTTTGATTCAAAGTGGCCATGTCGGAAAGTAAGTACAGTGTAATTACTCAATGCAGAATCAAAAGGTAAAACTTAACAGAGGATCTTAATTAAATTATCAAAAGATATGAAATAGCAGAAAAGATAGGATGCGTTCAAAAATGATCAACAAGTCCTGTCGTCTGTTATAGTGCAATTGCACGGCGCAGAATCAAATGTTTCATAACCATGAACAGAGTCTGAATCAGAATATGAAAGACACACAGACAGCAAATATGAACTTATTTATAGGATGAATGAAATATGAAGCACTTGTCGTCTTATCTTTTAGGTAGACGGTTGACGAGAACGAAGAGACCAATCATATTTTGCAACGTTTATAATAGTAATTTATCCGTTGTTGATTAACTAATCAGATTCAAGTATTTCCCATTAACACACCCCTGACGGCAATCCCTTGCAACCAGTGGCGTAGCCAGGTTTTTCTCAGTGGGGGGGCAAAGGGGGGGCCGGGAGTTTTGGTGGGGGGGCAACAACCAAATTGAGGATTGAATTTCCTTGTGTTGTGAATAGGTTAGTCCCAAATTATTTCAACTGACATTTCCCACAGGGGGGGCAACAGGGGGGGCAGCTGCCCCCCCTTGCCCCCCCTTGGCTACGCCACTGCTTGCAACACCGTGCTAACAGTGGAATTAATCGACGGAATGAAATTCCATATACAAAATGTGTTGCAAGGTGCAGTTCGGTAAGTTAGCTTTCTACAAACAAACAATGAACGGGTGCAGTCGGATATAAAGCGACGTAAGAACCTGTCACTCAGCTGTAAATATGAATTGCTACTTCTAGTATTTTCACAATGTTAATATCATTTATGCTTTGTTAACTAACCACTTTCGGTCAGTTTCCCTTCAAATCAACGTAAGCTGATAAGTCAGTTTCTTTGAAATGATAACAAAAATACGTTTTTGTTTAAAAATAACTTTTTACCGTTTGCGGGCTGTAGATGGTTTGAATGTCCAACTTGTTGTAGCTCTTTGTGTTTTTGGATCTATGAAATTCAACTGTAACTTTAGTGATCATAATGATAGGTAATAGGTTATAAAACATATCGATGCCACATGACGTGATCAAGGTAATTAACCAATTCTGAACTTTACGTTATCAAAAGCGAGACGTAGGATTTAAACATTTACGTTATCGCCTACAAATAGTACAAACATTTAAATAAACTGGACTTCTGAAGACAGTATTAATCATTAATTAGAGGATACTTTGACGGGCGGACATTAGTTCAAACATTATAATCGACACAGGGATGGTTAGTGGGTGTTTTGTTTGAAGCTATTTGTGTTTTGGACCAAGGTCGCTCAACACAAAAGCCGATGTAGCCTTTCGCCCTGACATGAAATAACTTCTTAACATCCATAAATAATACGCCACTCTCGTTCCCAGATGCATTAAATCGCTAGGAATCGATTTAAAAAGAAGTGCTATTGTCCATCGCGCTCATGGGTTCGAGTTTACGTGTAATAGAAAACTGGGTGAAATAAGTGTCTATAAACTTCACAAATATCGTTACATCTATCGCATCGGTGAATGCGTGTATTAAATTTATATGCTTCAAATATTAGAAGTATCTTAACTTTCACCGGTGCTTTTTTTATCAAACTAATTTTATGTATCCCGTTAGCTAGTATTAGATACTGTAGTTGCCGCAATAGACTATCAATACCCGTTCTGTTTACCGGGCTTTTCAAAAATGCTAGTCAAACAAAGGTGTGTGCAAAACAGACATAGATCAGCTCCGAGCAACATAATCCGGGACTTAACCATCCCTGTGTCGATTATCTATGGTTCAAATCAACCTCCACGACTTAGTATTGAAGAAGACATGCATGGATGGAGTACAATGGGACAATACGTTGATTACAATTCACTGCTTTTCAATTCTGCTACTTATGGTCTTTTGTTAAGTTGTGTTTTTTTGTGAATGGTTGGCCATTGTTGGTTGTAGATGACAATTCCTGATTCGAATTTCACTTCAAATTTTTTACAGTGTTTTATTTTTATCTTGAATGAATAAAGGAATCTGCATATCTTTGCCATTCATGTTAGGGACCGTTCATTATTTATGGGGGGGGGGGGGGGGGGTAAACTATAGGGGGGCGGTCATGTAACTTTCATATTATGTTTCCTTTTTATAAAAAAACAACCAATTTTTTTTAAATTTCTTTTAAAAAAACCCAAAAAACCAAAAAAAAACCCACACAGATAGATTCCTTGTTCATTCATCATAAAAATAAAACACTGTCAAGAATTTGAAAATTATGACCTTTCCAAAAGAAGAAGTCTTGAAGTGAGATTCGAACCAGGTATTGTCATCTGGAACCTGCGATCACAATTGCCCTAGCCCAAACTGTCGTCTTAACCAATTGAGCTAAACGAGACTGCTATGTCAGATACTGTTTTATAACTACATGTATGATTGATGGGTCGGTATAAATGGACGGCCCTCTATCTTATTGGAAATAAATTGATTTAATAGCCATTCATTCATTCATTCATTCATTCATTCATTGTGAGACCAGGATTATAGTGGTTTGCATAGTTACTTTCATTTTGTTGCTTAACTTGATCTACCAACCTAATATGCATCATCATAATTTGCCCTTAAATCATGATGAAGGAAACGTTTAAGATTACTGTGTGAAAATAAGCCAATGAATACATTTTGCTGTGGTTAATTTGTAGTATAAATGTGTTTTAGCTTATAAAAAGGTTGGACTATTAAGATCATTACTTTATACAATCAAATTAATTATGCGCTTGTTTTTTGAAAAATAACAATAAAGCTAGTATAATTGAGTAATAATTTTACATTAAAGTTTGCATTAATTTCTATATCACTTGGATTTCAAAAGAAATTGCAAAGGGTGTAGTTGAGAATTGATCCACCGACCTCGTGATACTGAAGTTGACGCTTTACCGGGCGCTTTACCAATTGAGCAATTCGTCTGTCCATGAAATTATTTAGATAGTAATACAACTTTATAGTATTGAATATCGAATACACTAAACTCATTCGTGCTAATTTCTCTATATCAAAAGAGGGCGCTCATACCTTTTTATCTATTTTCAGCTTATTAACTATTAGTCAATGTGGGCTTATAGATGAAGTTTAACGGTATCTTACAAAGGAACTACTCAATGTTTATGAATGAGGTGTCGTATTTAAAGGGGCACTAAGAGATGTGTTGGCGGCTGCGCCCTCAATTATGATAAAAACTGGGATTAGTATATTTTTATAATTGTATTACACCTAAGGATTAAGAAAAATCAGCCCTCTTTGTACAAGAAAACGTCGATTCAAAAATGCTTGTAGAGCCGCAATGAGCATTTTACGTCCGACAGTATCCCCCTGCAGTATGCGTGATACACAACGCGAACCATATTTGCATAGAGGGCGTTTTTCAATAAATAGCGATGATATTGTTTTAATCAAGTTTTGCTGGGTTTTTGTTAGTAGAAACAACAATAATGGCAATTTTTAATGTTCATCTTGAATTCTGAAGTAAATTTTTAAACATTTAAAATATTCAACACCACTTAATGTCCTTTTAATTGTGGAGAGGAAATTTGATCGTTTATACATGTAGGTCCATATGAATAAAACAACTTCAACTTGGTCTAACATTAGACCTGGTCTAATAGAGAATAGTCCTCCCAGAAAGGATCCTTTTATGATTTGATGAGCTCGTTCTACATTATTAATGAACTTTCTTAAAGAGACAATACATTTTACTGTTACATTAGCTTAATTAGGCGACTCCAATAATTTACTTTTAAGGGACATACAAAGAATATAAAAGAATATAATGGTACTTCCAGAAGAACTATTCATTATTTAGACCGGGTCTAAAGTTAGATCCGGTCTAAATTGTGATACTGATATTGATTTTAAATTAGATAACCTAAAAGCACCAGGCCAGGAACGTTTTGTATAATCAAACCTTGTCGCAGAAGAAATGATGGTGAAGAGACCAAACATTGCTAAGTCACGTGTTCTTTGAGAATTACCCGGCAGCTAGTCAACTACCATGCTGACCAAAGATTTCCCAGACACACATACTAAAGACGTACCCCCGGAATTAACAAATGACATTTGATTATTCTCAATTAATAAATCAATGACGACAATCACAAAAGCAACGGACAGGTATTGAAAACAAATAAACGAATTGATCAATAAAAATTGCAATGTCACTCCATACAAAAACAGTCAGATCATGGTCAAATGTAACGACCGGAAGTAAGACGTGAACAAATGATTGACATGATGACACTTGGTTTACGCTTGAATCGCTACTATTTTCACTATACATGTCAACATAATTCGTGCAACGTTAATCAATAATATCTGCGTATCAAACAATGATAGCAAAGAATACTATATGGTCACGCGTTAGGGACCGTTCATTATTTATGGTGGAGGGCGGGGGGGGGGGGGGGGGGTAAACTATAGAGGGGGTCATGTAACTTTCATATGTTGAAATAGGGGGGGTTATGTAACTTTTTATTCTTGAACAGGGGGGTTGTGTAAATTTGTTTAAACTATAAAGATGGTGGTGATTGGAGTGATTTTAGAGGCTATTTTGGAGTGTAAATGCCATTTTTTCTGCGCTTCGCGCATATTTTCTTAAAACCTATCGACTTCAAAAGCTTTTACTAAGAGACTACTTCTGGACACCAAATCGACGATATGGTGGAAAAACATCTATATAATCATCAACGGTCGAGACATTAGAGCCACAGGGTATATAATGTTACAAAATCCATGCAATTTCATGATTTAAAAATGTGATTTATTGCATGCTTTTCACCTCATCTCTGCTTTGCACCAATGCTCACAAAAGTAGAACGTTTCACTGGATTATACGTTTCTGCTCAGAATGTTCTAACTTGTTTGGGTTATAAAGACTCACAAAACCACCCAAAATATATAAATATGAAGAAAAATATTCGAACTCGCTACGCTCGCCATTACTAATTTCACACAATAAAAAGAAGGGCATCATAAAATTATTGGCCGTTCAAATAGGGCACAAACAAAATTTGCCAACGTATCCATGAACAAAATTCCAAAGGTAAAGACAGCCCCTTAAGTATGTGACAAGTTGATTTTTTCGGGGAGGGGGGGGGGGGGGGGGGGGGGTTTGTGTAAAAAGCTACTGGTTAGCAGGGGGGTCATGTAATTTTCAGTTTCAGCTGTAGGGGGGGTTAGGTAATTTTAACATACGAGTCTCGAATTTGTCCCAACCCCCCCTCCAATAAATAATGAACGGTCCCTTCATGAACTTGCCTCCCAATAGGGTGGTGCTGTTACACTTTTTAGTTTCATGCTGTCATATTCCTTGAATATTATTAAAACCACAAAAGCTATTTGGATACAAATTTGGTATCATTTTAAAGCCCTAATAACAAGCTATCTGCCTGCAAAATTGGTATAGCTAATACAGAAGGGAAGATACAACTGTTTAAAGTTTGGGGACTAGGGGTGGTTCCGGAAGGGGTGCCGCCTGTACAAACTCAATAGGGATAATCTCATGCTTTGTTCATTTTACAATAACTAGTCATCCCCTTATGTTACAAACGCCATTCTGGTCCCATTTTATAGGATATTTAGTAGTCTTTAAGTATGTGGTTCAACAGACTTGTCAACTATTTGTAACAACTAATTAATTATGGATAAGACAATGATCATCAGCTTTCTTCCTATTCGCTACACAGTCAACATGAATAATCAGCCTCAATTTACCGGATTTATAAAAATGACTATAACAGAAAAAGGTTTCAACCTATGATCATAATAATAGCAAAAGTATACATTTTTTGAAAGCTTGGAGCTAGAGGAATTCAGAAATGTCGTTTAGATCAAGGAAGGGTAAATCCTTAAAAAATATTTCTGAAAATTCTAAAAATATATAAAATAAAAATTGGAGTTATTCACTAGCCGGTACAATTACCTTACCGACGTAGAAATCTTTGACAATTATACATTATCTGATGGGTAATTTCATAAGGAATTCAAATATGTAAAGTAAATAATGATAGGGGCAGGTACAAACATTTATGGATCTCAAATTAAAAATTAAAAATTCTGATATTTTTCCGAACATTGTGAATCATACCATTTTAGTCCTTAGTCGTAATATAATGTCAATGGCATATTTGGTTTCCTCATGCAATTTCCCTTCAGAAAATGTATACTTTTATTACCTCAGGGGGGTATACAAGCAAATATAAATGTGTAAAGTTAAAACCATGTCGCGAAAGCCAAAATCCGTGTGTAATGCGAAAGGAGGCGAGCTTATGACAGGTGACCATATACGAGGGTATTCAATAAGTTCTACCTCCTTCCACATCACTTTGTTATTGTATAAGCCAGTCTCATGAAATATTACGCTATTGTAGCTTAGAACCTCAGCTATAAATTCATCAAAAATTGATCTGGGTAATGTTTGTACTTTTCTAGAAATGCAGTGAAAACTAAACTTCCATCAGTTCCATTTAGTGTGACGGAAACGGATGAAATATCGCCTGAAGTGCCTTCTGATTAGCTAGAATCAGATCAGGACAACTATTATGTTTACCCCTCCACTAGAGACCCTGCAAAAGTCATATTTAATTTTCATGAGATCTAAAAGATCTTCACTATACAGTAGGAATAAATAGAAAAATGTCAAGTCTCTCGAAGATACACTTTTTATAACATTGACTAAGGTTGCACATGATGGAAAACTCGTAAAATGACTATTGTGTTAACAATTTAACACAAGAGGCATCCGGGGAGGCATCACTGTGGCAGCGAACATTTGACTGATAAACAGTATTCCAGTATGCTAAAGGCATAGCAATACATTTTAGATGATATATCACTATTTTCAAGCCTACGAGAGTTAATATTCCTTGCAATCTCATTTTATACATGATAATACTCAGATATTCATTGTTTTCCATTTTCAGTACTTAGATCGTGCTCTTATATCTAACCATACAATCTGTAAAAAACCGGAAAATATGTATTTATCTAAAAGGTAAATTTCCGTTACTGTTGTCCAAAACCGTTCTCTGGCTTTGACCACATTATATCAATAGTAACACATATGTAATTTATGATCATAACAGCAGGGCTTGATGAAGGGAGTGGTATCGACATAATCTACCTAGACTATGCTAAAGCATTTGACACTGTACCACATAAGAGACTCATATATAAGCTTAGAGCATATGGAATAGGAGGAAACATCATACGCTGGATAGAGCAGTTCTTGACCAACAGACAAAGTGAGTGACCGGGGCACAGAATCAGATTGGGCAGATGTACTTAGTGGCGTTCCCCAAGGCTCGGTATTAGGATCTCTGCTTTTCGCGCATTTTATCAATGACCTGCCAGACCACATTAACTCGGAAATCTCCATGTTCGCTGACGGCACAAAAATCTACAAAAAAATTAACAACGACAACGATTAACTCCGACTACTATACAAGACGATCTAAACCACCTTCACTTATGGTCAGAAAAATGGCTTCTGTTGCGATTCAATGCCGAGAAATGTAAGAAGATGCACATGGGTCACAACAACACTGGAGCAAGCTATTATCTGAACAACATACCCTTGGACGATACAAACGAGGAAAAAGATATTGGAGTAGTCTTCACACAGGATGGCAAACCCATGAGCAATGTGCGAAAGCAGCAGTACGAGCTATGAATTGTCTACGAAATGTGAAGAGGACCTTTAAATATTTTGATCGTAACAGCTTCAAGGTGCTCTACAAGTCATATGTCCGCCCACACTTGGAATATAGTGTTCAGGCTTGGTGTCCATACCTTAAAGCCCTGGAGAAGATTCAACGTAGAGCAACCAAGATGATACCACAACTAAGGGCGTGTTCACACTACAGGCTGTAACAAAAAAAGTTATACAGTTTTGAAAAAAATATTAAAAACATCTCTCGTAAAATTTCTGTTTCGAATTTTAATGGCTTGCGAGGGGAATTTTCTTAGCTTTCGAATAAGCTTTGTTTCATGACAATCGATGGTCAGTAAGCAGAGATATGATCAATTGTCTAAAGTAGTCATGAAATCACCTGGGCCACTTTGGTTTAATCAATGGTAAAATCACTGGGATGAATATGAATGGAATCGAACCAGGAGCATAGCAGTAGAGCGCTTTTGTTAGACAACAATGGTTCGTTTCAAGTGGTTAAAAGTATTACAAAGAAGGTTAGGTTTTTACAATAATTATTTATTTATTTTATGAATTTATTTATTCAAATGAAATAAAACTATTTGAAAAAAGAATTATTGTTCTCTCTAATGTTCCTTGCCTGATACCCTAATTATTTAATTTATACAAGCAAGATTGTATGATATTATTGTAAAAGTGGCCCAACCCGATTTCTAGACGACTTAGTAGATTGGTCATAACTTTTAAACGCAAGTAGTTAAAAAGACCAAATAAAATGATTCTGGTAGCCAAAACGGAACTTAACACAAATTGTAAGAGATTTTGACATTGCATGATTTTAACATTGAATTAAAAATAAAATTGCGATTGTATAACTTTTTTTGTTACAGTCTGTATAGCTTTTTCCTCAACCCGGGTCGAACCCGGATTGATCGATATTTCATTTTCTGTTCACACTAGCGCTGTGTATGTGTTGAAGTTGTAAACCCATTGCCTCCATCTGGCGTAATATATTGGCGTAAATATCCTTATTGTGGATCATATTCAAACTACTTTGCACGGTCTCATCCGCCCAGAAATCCATCATGGCTTCCGTTTCAATTTGACTCCATTTATTTGGCATTTTGACAAATTTGATAAAGATTTCAACCAGAACCAGAAGCAGACGATGCGAGAGCATGCGAAGCAAAGCTGAAAACTGACGTAAACAACTACGGTCAGAGGTTAGCAGTCAGGTTAGCTACTTCCGGCAACCCAGGTCGAACAGCGATTTCTGTTCACACTACAGTCGACCCGGGTTGAACCCGGGTTCTACCCTTCACTTTCGCAGGGTTGTAATTTTCGGTTTTTTGAGCCTATTTTTCTGTTCACACTAGAATTCAACCCGGGTTCGACCCGGGTCCAACCCGGGTCGTGGAGAAAACTAGCTATAGTGTGAACACGCCCTAAGACACCTCACCTTAACAGCCGACTACAAAGCTTAGGAATCTTATCACTGGAGAGGCGAAGGATCAGAGGTGACCTCATAGAGACATTAAAGATTCTGAAAGAGATCGATGAAGTTAACCCATCTGACTTCTTCACCAAAGCCCGAGCAACACACTCTACCAGAGGACACCATATGAAATTATTCAAGCCAGCATTAGTCAAGAATCTGAACTGCAGAAAGAATTTGTTTCACAATGAGAGTAATCAACAAGTGGAACGAGCTGCCTAAAGAAGTGGTCAACGTAAATACTGTTAACGCATTCAAAAACCGACTCGACGAATATTGGACAAAATTAGGATATGGAATCAAAGAGGCTAACAGCCTATACTAAACTATTTCCATCAAACCTTAAGTGAAAATGATGTACTGTAAATGTGTAGCTATGACTCAGAGCTATAATCATGACAAATGTCATGAAGCTGACGTTCATATTAGCGACGTTATGAGGGAGGAGGTAGAATTTATTGAATGACCCTCATAGATGTTTTTAAAGAAAGACAACAAATAGACACTCGTTGAATTAAAAAATAGTTTGAAAAGATTTTTAATTAGGTACATACCATTCATCAGTTTAATCACCACGGAAATTTCAAAGATGTTTCCACTTCGCGGCATATTGGAGCATAAAATGATGTTTGCATTTAAAGGTAGATGACCCGATCACATTTTCGTAACACAGAATTATTTCAAATATACGGAGATTTTCATATCATATGAAAGCCCGTATTTTTCTCATTATCATACTGAAATTTGACGGCCTAAATCTTACTATAATTCGCCGTATGTTGTATGTTTGTATGTTTGTATGTTTGTGTTGTGACGTGGTTTTAGGGAAAATACTCGCATGGCGGAGAGGGGACCAAAACACACAGAATGAATATAACGGATATAGCTTCCAAGTTATTTATATATACATTTTATTAATTCATCATAAATAGTTCACTTACTCATATTATAAACGAACACAGCATCCATCATCTAGACTATCCTAAAGAAATGACATGACACGCATCAATCGTGAGCTTCTGTAATTCAGAGCTCACCAGTCCTGTTGTGTGAATAGAAAACTATATGGCCTAAACTTATGAGGTGTTGTCAGCGTGGCACGAAGACTTGAATTGGTCAGAGATATTGTCGCGTAGACTTAATGAGATTCAGAATACGGAAGTACGGTGTTGCCATTTCAAGTCAATCATGGCCTGAATTCTAGATATGAAAATACCTAATAGAATTAATAATATCAATATAATAATATCAATATAAATATAAATTTAGCGTCACAACATACGCCCTTCCTAACAAAATTGACACCTGACAATTTAACTTAAAGAATGCTGGGTGAAATATTTATAAAAGAAACTGATATCTTTATCATATATAGAAACGAATTATTTATTTCGTCACAAAATTTAACATGTGCTTTATCCATGTTTCCGTCTGCCAAATTGACGGCATCTATAATCAGGTTGTATAATTTTAACTATCAGAGAATGTTATTTTATTTTTAAACGAGTGGCCTTAAATACAAATTTATTATTAATCTTCTGCGACGCCAAACCTGTGGAAACCTGCGACCGTATTAACCCGGAATTCACATGAAAAATTCCAAGTGATTACGCTCACACGGTAAAGAGGGATTTTTTCTGAACAAACACGCATACGGGATATCCCTTAAATGGCCTAACACAAACACACACTCTCATACATAATCCTCGGATTAACGTGTGCGTCTAAAGGTTTCATCAAAAGTTGAAGCGCAAAAGAATTGGAAAATTTCCTTCCAATTTCGATGTTTCATACGGAAACATATTTTTCTTATTTCAAAGAAATCACGTTTTTGTGACCCTTTAAAATTAAATAGTCATCAATGGTGACTATATATTATGTGTACACAACAAGACAATACAGGACAGACAAAACAAGACAAAGGTAGCACTACTGAAATATTTAGTAATTTACATTAAACTTTCTTTTGTTTGCGTCTATTCATGTGAGACTAATGTTGCCAGAAAACCTCACAACATATGCCTCTTCCGAAAAGATACAAATAAATATAACACTTATTTGATCATACTGCATTTCCGCATTTTTGCTCAACTATATAAATTCAAACTTTCTACATGAAGAATATCATTGTGTGCAATTCTTTGCAACAATCATTTCTATATACAAATTAACGAAAGTGAACACACACTTTCAGGCAATGTTGCCCAAATTACAAATTGCTCTCATTCAACAATTTTATCAAAATAACACATTTTGTGTCATAAGAATTGTAATACTCATATCATGACATATCTCAGCCTACGGACTATAAATTTTATTCATATACTTCCTCTGTGTTCTCTATACTTGTACACTTTTCTCAATACTACTTATTTATTTGCTGTTTCAGACTCTGTTCCTGCAATGATTCTTGCCCGCTGGCTTTACATCTTGCCAGTAATTTTGACTGGGTTAGCTTTCAGAGATTCTAAAGCGGCCGCGTTTAGGTTAGTCTCTGGTTCCCAAGTATTTCTTGAATTTGGGAAGCCCTGCCATTTTATCAAATACTCAAGACGTTTATTTTTAAAACGTCCCCTGAGAATACGCTCTATCACATATTCTGGAGTTTCATCTTGAATAGGAGGCAAACCTGGAATAATTGGAATCTGATTCTTGTCAGACTCGTGGGTAGCCAAAAGTTGTTCAAATATATCATCAGGACAATCGTCTAGAACTAATCCTGGAATTGGATCTCTATTTTCAGGATCCACAGGGGGAGTATCATTGCTTGGACGGACAAATCTATTATATGCAAATTTCATACGGTTAACATGTACAGTAGATGTTACCAATTTGTTGTTTTCAAGATTTCGCACCTTGAAATTTACAGGACCAGTCTGTTCGACTAGTAGAAAGGGTCCCGCCCAGAACTTTGAGAGTTTACGTGACAATCCTTGTTGCAATGCAGGTATATAAATCCAAACTGAATCACCAACTTGATATGGAACATCTTGCGCACGATCATCAAAACGCTCTTTCATTTTGGCTTGATTACGTTCAGCATGACGTTTTGAAATGTCCCTAAATACTTCGAGTTGTGATACCAGATTGTGAATGTGCTCACGAAGTGTCTTATCTGGATATTTGCATTGTGCTAGGAGTGTAACATCTATCGGAAGTCTTGCCTCCCTACCATACAACAAGAAGAAGGGACTAAATCCGACTGAATTTTCAGCGGGAGTTGTTCTATAGGCAAATTGTATAGCTGTTATGTACTTATCCCAATCGCTTTGGTATTCATTGACATAATGTGAAATGGTATCCAGAATTACTGCATTAAAACGTTCCTGAATTGCATTGCATTGTGGATGATATGAACTTGTATTCAGTTTGTGAGTGCGCATAATACGACAAACTTCCAATACAATCTTGGAGAGGAAATTTTGACCTCTGTCGCTCAACAAGGTTTGAGGACAACCATGTTCACAAATTACATAATCAAAGAATGCGCGAGCAATGGTTGACGCATCAGTAACTTTCAATGGTACCAAAATTGGCCATCTAGTACAATGATCTGAAAAACAGAGTACATAGCGATTACCTGAAGTGGTAATAGGTAAAGGACCTAAAATGTCAACACTTACTCGTTCGAAAGCGCCTGGCACTTTCATAGTTACCATTGGGGCTAGTACTTTATGTCTATGAGTTTTTCGTTGAGAGCAAGAAATACATGAACGGACCCAGTTGTCTACGTCACGATACATGCATTTCCAAAAGTAACGTTGACGGATTCTATTGTAGGTTCGCTGAAATCCAAAATGTGCGGCTAACACGTGATCATGACAGTTATTTAGAACTGTATCAATTAATTGCACGGGTATATACAAACGATGGACATTTCTTTCAGGCATGTGCCCTTTAGCAGGAGTATGCCAAATGTGATACAACAACCCTTCGTGTGCATAGTACTGATCAGCCTGTAAAACTACATTCCTAGCCTTAACAGCATTATCTGGCAATTCATCGTTTTCCAGATATTGCAACATTGATCCCGCAAATATATCCGTCAACAAAACTTGTTTGAATTTGTCTAAGTTGAGCTCATTTGGAAAGTTTGGAATATTTGGCTTGACTGAATCTTTGTCATTCTCAACACGTTTCCCTTTTTGAAATCGAAGATTTCTAACCACGTTTACTGTAGGACGAGAGTTCACATCATTACTAGGATTTTGTATGATGTCGCTCACCATCTCGTCTAATCCCGACTTTACCCAGGCTACCTTATTAACTTCTACAGCATCAGTGACTTTGGAATGAGAATGATTGCAATCAGTACAAATATCCATTCTGTCATAATCTATTCTACTTAATGCATCAGCGTTACCATTATGGCGTCCACGAATGTGAATTACATCAAACTTATATGACTGCAGTTTAAGTGCCCATCGCGCTAATCGACTTCCGGTATTTTTGTTTATACCAAAGAGCCATTTCAAAGCGCAATGATCAGTTACAACAGTGAATTTGATACTATGTTGCAAATATGGAGCATATTTCTTGATTCCCTCGACAACTGCCAAAGCTTCAATTTCTGTAACAGTGTAATTTCTTTCCGCATCATGTAATGCTCTTCCACCATAGGATATCACACGTTCTTTGCCATCCTGCTTTTGGGCCAAGATAAAACCTAAACCAGTACGACTAGCATCGGTTTGCAATATGAATTCTGTGCCATCGAAATTTGGATATGCTAGAATTGGTGGCTCTAACAATTTTCGTTTGAGCGTTTTGAATGCTTCTTGACAACTCTGATCCCAAACAAAAGATACATCTTTTCTAGTTAAATTGGTTAGTGGTTCAGCAATTTTGCAAAAGTCCTTTATGAACTTTCGATAATATCCCACAAATCCAAGAAAAGATTTGACTTCGGTTACTTTGGCAGGAGTTGGATAATCTTGGACAATTTTCAATTTTGCTGGATCTGTTGCTACACCATCTTTGTTCACTACGTGACCTAAATATTTGACCTCAGTTTGACCAAAAGTACATTTCTTAGGTTGTAATTTTAGACCAGCTGCGCGCAACCTATCGAAAACTTGCCTTAAATGGTCCATGTGTTCGGAGAAAGAACTACTGAATATAATTATGTCATCTAAGTAACAGAGAACGAATTTCCAATTCAAACCTCTCAAAACTTCTTGCATAGCTCGTTGGAAAGTGGCTGGGGCGTTATGTAAACCAAATGGCATTCTTTGGAATTCATATAGACCATCTTGAGTGATGAATGCAGTTTTAGATTTGGAACTTTCTTCCAAGCCTATTTGCCAATATCCAGCCGCAAGATCAAGAGTTGTAATGAAATTTGGTTTAGCTGCACCTAAACTATCTAAAGCATCGTTTATGTTAGGTAATGGAAAGTTATCGCGTGCGCAAATCTTATTCAAGGCTCTAAAATCAATTGCAAATCTATAAGTATTTGGGTCACCAGCTTTAGGTGTCATGCATACTGGAAAGGACCAAGGACTTGCTGACTCCTTTATAATGTCTTGTTCTAACATTTCGTGGACTTGTCTACGTACTTCGGCTTGAATGTGAGGAGCTTGCCTATACGGTCTAGATCTAATAGGAGGGTGATCACCAGTGTTAATAGCATGTTTAACACGGGAGTAATTACCAGTAGGACCCCCTTTTACTTGAAATATATCAATATATTCAGTGAGTAAACCATTGATTTCAGATGCTTCAGTACCTGACATGTGATCAGTATTTAAATTCACTTTTGAAAGGACTTCCTTTACTGAATCTTGTTTACTGTTTACATCGCTAGCTACCGCGGATGCTTGCCTTATATTAACATTGTTAACATTGTTTTTCTCAAGATCGGGGAAGGAGTGAATCCTATGCGGGTCAACGAGAGAAAAAATGCCCAATTTAGTACGAGGGTACAAAGTTATTGGTTCATCAGTAGTATTCATAACTAATAAATGAATACAGTTATTCTGTACACTAGAAGCAGTATTCGCGATCAATACACCTAATGCAGAGACACGCCTGCCTCCATGAGAGAGACCAATTGTATTGAATGGCAATTTATTTGACAGTCTTGCGCACACAACAGACTGAGTGTGAGCAGGAATTTCCTGTTTCTCAATGACAAGTATTTTACTCTCCTTAGCAAGTCTTAGTGTACGAGATTCACAATCTATTCTTGCGCAGTGCCTGTTTAAAAACTGAGACCCAAGTATGATACGTGTACTTAAGTTACGAGCAATATTCATAGGTACAGGAAATTGTGTGCCATTGACAGATATGGACAAAACTATGAATCCAGTAATTTCCAAACTACTACCATTTGCTGCGCGTGCTTCAGCTACACGTGATTTTTCTATAGAAAAACGCAAATTGGAAAGATTAGCATGAAACCAATCGTGATCAATAATGTTGACAGAAGCACCTGTATCAATCAAACATTGAACAGGGTTACCATTAACAAATGCTGCTATGGTATTCAACGTAGACAAATTAATCTCAATATGCGCTTGTGAAAAACTGGAATTCGATTTTTGTCCAAATGTCTGTCTGTTCAAATCAAGAGGTACACGGTTTGCATTGCCATTTCGGTATACACCTCTTACATGTTCAAATCTTTGAAACCTTAACCCATCTACATGTCGTGGAACATGTTTCTTTTTCTGTCTAGCAGATGGGTTTATTAGTTTAAAGGATTCCTATTTACGTCAAATTTGGCATAGCATTTTCTCCACCCATGTCCCACACGACCACACCTATTGCATACTAATTTTCTGTACGATCTATAGGGGGCCTGTGACTGCCTTGGTTGATTCCAAGTTTGATTAGGTTGATGCCTAGGTTGAGAGGAACTACTTATACGATCTGAATTGTAAGTACGATCTAGCGGGGAAGAAAAAGAGACATGTTTGTCGTGTTCTAATTTCTCCATTCTGGTGGCTATATTAGACACGACTCCCGTCAGTGTGTCCAGAACAGAATTAATGCTATTTACCTGGGGCTCAGTATTTTGTGACTGTGCGGGTGCGAATAGCGAGTCATTTGCCGTTTGCTGTACTGAAATTCCCAATCTCGCGGCGTCTAGTGCTTGTTTAAATGATTCAGGTTCTTTTGAAAACACAAACGCTCTGACAGAAGGCAAAAGACCGCGAACAAAAATAGATAACTTTTCTGCTTCAGATTTACCAACCTGCTTGCACCATCTTATTATTTCACAAGCATAGTCGTCAAGTGTTTCTGATGTCAATTGCTTACGCGACAACAGCTTAGATTCGACGCTCCATTTCCAAGATGAACCTTCGAAATTACTTTTAAGTAAATCTTTAATCTTGGCTATGGTATTCTTATCTGTATCAGGAATTGAATCCAAATAGACGCGAGCATTTCCATACACTTTTGTTTGTAAGGCAAGTATAGATTTTGGCGCGGTATAATCTCTCAGCTCAGCATACGTCTCAAATCTACTAATGAAGTTATCTACGTCATCATCTGGATTACCAGAATATTTAATATCGCAATTATGCATATCATATTTAGCCATATTTGCTACGTCAAGTTCAACCTCCTCTACACTATTAAGTGATATAACAGACTTACTATCACTATCACTATCGCTATCGCTATCGCTCATTGCCTTTTTAACAATCTATGTCAAAATCACCAGCTAATTCCAAAGAGAATTCGGAATTTAATCAACAAAATTTTTAAGTCAATCTCAAGTTCAAGATCAAAATTCAAGTTCAAATTCAATCAAAATTTGAAAAATCTGAACATGAACCAAGTTTATTAATTATTAAACTTGATTAAGATTATCAATTAAAATTTATTGATTATGATTGATGATTAAATTTAATTAATAGACTAACAATGAACTTAATTGATGAAGTTTAAATTCACCAATGAGAAAAAAAATTAAAAGCTCAATGAAATCCAAGTCAACAATTTAAAGTTGACATCAAATTAAATGAATAAAGTCCCAAGTTACAGCTGAATTTATAAAATATTTATTCAATTGCAGTGCAGTGTATCAATATTATGTATCTTGATTTAGAAATTAGTCCATTCAAAAATAAACAAGATTTATTTCATCCGAAGAAATTGTCTGTCTGAAACGCACCTGTCCAGTAGAAGAGCTTATAAAATCTTCACAATAGAATTTTACCGCGCTCGAGAATTTCAATCTCGGATTAAAAAATTTTATCAATGGATATCAGACCGTGGTCATGCACTTTTGAACCAGATTATCAGAGACTTGTATATCGGAACAATTACATGTATATAAAAGACTTTATCGACTTGCCACGTTGGACATGTAGAATGCGCCCATTATTGCCAGCGTAAATAAGACCTAAATATTGATAGGCCATACTACATGTATTTCGTGTATACTATTTTAAACACAATTTTAATAGACCTTTCTGGGTCTATAAAACAAATTTCAATAGACATATAATTAAATTTCAGCAGTGCATACCAACAAAATGCTACCTGAATTCAAACCATCTTACCACGCTGAGTTATAGTCGTCGACACTGGATGCGATGAACAACAAAATACATATACAACTTTGTAGCTACAGTCCTAATTATTCAAAATGAAGGGGGCTGGTAAATTGACCGGAATAATAAAACATTGATATAGGAATATCAAAAAAGACGGAATTCTCCACCAGATGTTGTGACGTGGTTTTAGGGAAAATACTCGCATGGCGGAGAGGGGACCAAAACACACAGAATGAATATAACGGATATAGCTTCCAAGTTATTTATATATACATTTTATTAATTCATCATAAATAGTTCACTTACTCATATTATAAACGAACACAGCATCCATCATCTAGACTATCCTAAAGAAATGACATGACACGCATCAATCGTGAGCTTCTGTAATTCAGAGCTCACCAGTCCTGTTGTGTGAATAGAAAACTATATGGCCTAAACTTATGAGGTGTTGTCAGCGTGGCACGAAGACTTGAATTGGTCAGAGATATTGTCGCGTAGACTTAATGAGATTCAGAATACGGAAGTACGGTGTTGCCATTTCAAGTCAATCATGGCCTGAATTCTAGATATGAAAATACCTAATAGAATTAATAATATCAATATAATAATATCAATATAAATATAAATTTAGCGTCACAACATTTGTATGTTTGTTTGTATGTTTGTATGTGTGTATCCATAAAAGGCTCCCTCATTTTACGCCTAAACGCCGTGAACGTTGAACTGATGAAAGATGATTATAATGTGAGTGTTATAAGCTATAAATGGCCGAAAACCGTACAGAATTGACCGAGATATGAGCAAAATGATGTCCAATTTAGGCCTTTTCAGCCCGGCTTTTGAGACTAATTTCTACGGGCCGTGTTTGTTTTTCTCTGCGTACACTGTAACCATGCAGTCGGCGCGCGTTACACATAGCGCGCAGCAGTGCGCCATGCAAAATAAACGCGCACGCGCACTACACCCACGCACCCCTACACACGCGGGCGGGCAAATATTGGAGAAATACGCTGCGCCACGGGAGTTGGTTTCGGTTTAGGCCTTGGGGTTGCGTAAGCCACGGGGCGGGGGCGGGGCGGTTAGGGGTTGTGTGTTATGATCCCTTTAGGGCCTAGGTTATGTTATGGTTATGTAGTTTGAGATGGGGTTAATAAAGAAATGTATTATTAAATTGCGTAACGATGGTGTCAGATGTGGGATTTGATACTGTATGTGACACGCGGCGGGCGGACAAATATTGGAGAAGTACGCCGCGCTACGGGAGATAGTTAAGGTTAGGCCTTGGCGTTGAGATAAATTGCGGGCGGGGAACTTTGGGCTTTGGGCTTGAGGTATGCCACGGGGAGGGGCGGGCGGGGCGGTGACGAATGGGGGTTGTGTGTAATGATGTAATGTGGTTTGGGAGACAGGGGGTTAATGAAAAAATGTGATGCTAAATTGCGTAACGGATATGCCACTGGACGGGGGCGGGCCGGGAGGGGACAGGGAGGGGGAGGGACGGGTGGGGTACGGGAGATGGTTAAGGTTTAGGCCTTGGTGTTGAAATATGCCACGGGCGTGTGCGGGCGGGGGGTAATTTTCAACTTTTTTGTAAATTGAAATTTAAAAACTTTTGAATTAGGCTACAAAACCTTTTGATTTAAAACAAAAATGTTTTAAATATTGTTCTATTCCTATGTGTTTCGTTATAAATTTTCAACACTTTATTTTTGTAGGTGTCTATCTGGTAGGCCCTACTCCCTAGCGGGAGAGCCCGTCCGCAGGACGGGCGTGCCGCTAGTCTTACTATAATTTGTCTTATGTTGAGAGTATGTATGTATGTATGTATCCATAAAAGGCTCTCTCAGTTTGCAACTAAACGCCGTGAACATTGCACTGATAAAAGATGATTATAATGTGAGTGTTATAAGCTATAAATGGCCGAAAACCGTACAGAATTGACCGAGATATGAGCAAAATTATGGCAATTTACCGGCTTTTGAGACTATTTTTTACGGGCCATGTTTGTTTTTCTCTGCGTACACTGTAACCATGCAGTCGGCGCGCGTAACACAAAACGCGTCGCAGTGCGCCATGCAAAATAAACGCGCACGCACTACACCCACGCACGCCTACAAAGGCGGGCGGGCAAATATTGGAGAAATACGCTGCGCCACGGGAGTTGGTTACGGTTTAGGCCTTGGGGTTGCATAAGCCACGTGGCGGGGGCGGGAGCGGGTGACGGGTTAGGGGTTGTGTGTAATGATCCTCTTATGGCCTATGTTAGGGTTATGTGGTTTGGGATGGGGTTAATAAAGAAATGTATTATTAAATTGCACATCGATGGTGTCAGATGTGGGATTTGATACTGTGCTAAATTGTAAATTGCGTAACGGATATGCCACGGGGCGGGGGCGGGCGGGCGGGGACGGGGCGGGGGAGGGACGGATGGGTTACGGGAGATGGTTAAGGTTTAAGCCTTGGAGTTGAAATATGCCACGGGGCGTGGGTGGGCGGGGGGGGGGGGGTGGTGCTTTTTCAAGTTTTTTAATTGAAATTTGAAAACTTTTGAATTAGGCCTACTACAAAACCTTTTGATTTAAAACAAAAATGTTTTAAATATTGTTCTATTCCTATGAGTTTCGTTATAAATTTTCCAACACTTTAAGTTGTTTTATTTTGTAGGTGTTCTATCTGGTAGGCCCTACTCCCTAGCGGGAAAGCCCGTCCGAAGGACGGGCGTGCCGCTAGTCGGTATAATTACGGAGAAATCGATGAAATAACGTCGAATTACCGTGAATGGTGGTAACCACCGATATAGTTTGTGTACTACTCAATGGGTACAGTTCACAGCATCTTGCGCGTCTAAAATAAGAACCATTAGAGCTATGCAACTCAAACTTTGGAACACGACTTTTTTAAGGATGACCTTTCATGTAGAATAGAAAACTTCAAGTTTAAAATCGGAACATCTACCTTCAAATATCTTGTTTTTGTGAAGGGCTTTGATAATATTTCGAACTGCGTAATATATGAACTGTTATAACCATTATAAATTCTAAAGTTGGTGACTAGCATTTTAAAAGCCCTTCACTTGTAGAAATGAAACGATTAGAGTTGGTTTTGGCTGAATTCGGGTACCATCATGTGCCCTATGCTCCTATATACAATGTGAGTAGAAAAAACCCTGTACCCAAGTAAAATAAATATATAAAATACTTCTTACCAGAATATGAAGGGAACCAATGCTGAAATCAATAGCTGCATTTATTTACCATGTTTACTGTAATTAGCAAAAAGAATCACATTACTATTTCGGTAATTTTTTTTACTGCATTTTTTAAACAGAACAAAACATGGAGAATTTGCTGCACAGATTTTAAGAGATAAAATTCCAAAGTTGATTGCAGGTTTTTTTATTTGGCCTGAATATCGACATATATCGTACCTTTGATTAAAATAAGCGTGTATTGAAATATGATCACGGCGATTTCCGACGCCATCTTTTAAAACAACTCAAAAGCATCCTGACTTTGAATGACTTTAACGAAACAGTTTGAGCGAAGCATTTCGGAAAAGGGAGTGCACAATAATCAACGTAGATATGAAATATAAACTACTACTACCACTGCCAATGTGGATGAATCGACAATAGAGACCTTCCGTTTTTGGGATCATGGCCATCTTAGAGGTAATACTAAACTCTACGTTAAATCTTGGCTAAACTAAAATGCACGTTATTTTTTCAAGTAATCTTAACATTTCAAGTAAAGGTTATAATAATTTTGAGGTTATTCACCAGGTTGTATTCATTCAATGAGGAGGGTTGTGGGTCCGACCCGTATAGCAAACTCTTCTGTGTTGGCACCTAATCCAAAACACGGAATATCTCTATACGAGCGTAGTTGTTCTGATCGTTAATAGCTGTTTAGTTCATTGATAGCAAATTTACCCCAATCAAATGATTGTGTTGTTTTATCTTCCGTCGAGCTTCATTTCTGATCCTGTACAAGGGACCTAAATACAGTCTCTCTCTTGAGCAGAGCCTCGGGTGTGTCATTTTCAATAATAACGCCGTCACTCAGGACGAGGATTGTGTCACATTCCAGTATAGTAGAAACTCGATGCTGAAATAACAACAACAAATAAATGCAAATTAGTAACATAGATCGATGGGGCCGATGCAAGTTTATTTTCAAAGCAACGTGAACATTTCGTACATGAGGAAAAGGTACATGTACCTAGGATACCGCCGCGAAAGTTTTTACGTTTTACGTTATTATTTGCCGTGTAGAAAGTATGCGCGTGGAATTTTACAAGGTTAGTCTATATTTAAAGAGTAGCGGAGATATCCCCTACTCTTCACCTGTCCCCTCCCCTTCAACTGCCCCTTCACCTGTCCCCTCCCCTTTACCTGTCCCCTCCCTTTCACCTGTCCCCTCCTCTTCACCCGTCCCCTCCCCTTCACCTGTCCCTCCCCTTCTACTGTCCATTCCCCTTCACCTGTCCCCTCTCCTTCACCTGTTCCCTCCCCTTCACCTGTCCCCTCCCCTTCACCTGTCCCCTCCCCTTCACCTGTCACCTCCCCTTCACCTGTCACCTCCCTTCACCTGTCCCCTCCCCTTCACCTGTCACCTCCCTTTAACTGTCCCTCCCCTTCACCTGTCCCCTCCCCTTCACCTGTCCCTCCCTTTACATGTCCCTCCCCTTCACCTGTCCTCTCCCCTTCACATGTCTCCGCTCCTTCACCTTTCCCTCCCATTCACCTGTCCCCTCCCCTTTACCTGTCCCCTACACTTCACCTGTCCCCTCCCCTCCACCTATCCCCTCCCCTTCACCTGTCCCCTCCCCTTCAACTGTCCCCTACTCTTCACCTGTCCCCTACTCTTCACCTGTCCCCACCCCTTCACCTGCCCCCTCCCTTTCAACTGTCCCCTCCCCTTCACCGGTCTCCTCCCCTTCACCTGTCCCTCCCCTTCACCTGTCCCCTGACCTTCACCTGTCCCCTCTCCTTCACCTGTCCCCTCCCCTTCACCTGTCCCCTCCCCTTCACCTGTCCCCTCCCTTCACCTGTCCCCTCCCCTTCACCTGTCCCCTCCCTTTAACTGTCCCTCCCCTTCACCTGTCCCCTCCTCTTCACCTGTCCCCTCCCCTTCACCTGTCCCCTGACCTTCACCTGTCCCCTCTCCTTCACCTGTCCCCTCCCCTTCACCTGTCCCCTCCCCTTCACCTGTCCCCTCCCTTCACCTGTCCCCTCCCCTTCACCTGTCCCCTCCCTTTAACTGTCCCTCCCCTTCTACTGTCCCTTCCCTTTCACCTGTCCCCTCCACTTGTCCCCTCCCCTTCACCTGTCCCCTCCCCTTCACCTGTCCCCTCCCCTTCACCTATCCCCTCCCCTTCACCTGTCCCCTCCCCTGTCCCCTCCCCTTCACCCGTCCTTCCCTTTACATGTCCCTCCCTTCACCTGTCCTCTCCCCTTCACCTGTCTCCTCTCCTTCACCTTTCCCTCCCCTTCACCTGTCCCCTCCCCTTCACCTGTCCCTACACTTCACCTGTCCCCTCCCCTTCACCTATCCCCTCCCCTTCACCTGTCCCCTCCCCTTCACCTGTTCCCTACTCTTCACCTGTCCCCTACTCTTCACCTGTCCCCACCCCTTCACCTGCCCCCTCCCTTTCAACTGTCTCCTCCCCTTCACCTGTCTCCTCCCCTTCACCTGTCCCCTGACCTTCACCTGTCCCCTCTCCTTCACCTGTCCCCTCCCCTTCACCTGTCCCCTCCCCTTCACCTGTCCCCTCCCCATCCCCACGCATCAATGATAGGTATACGTTGATGCTATAGAGCAGAGAGTGAGTATTTGATGATTGCGTACCACGTATGGCAACATTAATTATCTAGATTGTAGATATAAAAAGCAGATTCTCATACGGCACTGTGGCAATTTGTTTCATTCCACACACCGTGATAAAAACCCTTACTTTTATTCGTTCATATATTGGATTAGTGATGACAGTTCCAATGAAACCTAAGACTGTTTTTATGTGAAATGTGTGAATCGGAAACTACTCACTGCAATTGTTATTACTGTTTTATCTGCAAATGCTGAGGTCACCACCTTTTGTAAGACTTTCTCCTGAAAATGAAAACCAAGAAATGATTGATAATATCTAATCGTGGTTTTTGTATAGTAATAAACTAAATTCTTAATTTGTAATGTATTCCTTGCTGATTTTACTGATGTGTTTATCATATTTATAGATGGGCTGTGTAGTTTGTGTAATTTTTACTATTGTATAGCGCGCTTTGATCTTGTGGAAAGGTGCTCAATAAACCACTGACATGACTGATATTATTATTATTATCATTATTGGTGTTAATGTTATTATTATATAGTTTTATCAAGATTATTGATATCCAAACAAAAGTAATGTTTTGAATTTAAACAGTACTCTCTTCATGTATACTGATACGCAGTAGGAATCAATTAACCTCTAAACAATTAAGGTATAAAAAGGATCAGCATACTCCACTACGCTCGAACTCTTTGCGGTCTCACACATGCGTAGTAGCGCCGCCACAACAAAATGACGCAGCCTGAAAACGGTGGTCAATGCTTGCGCTCAGCAGCCGAGCGTTGTGGAGTATGCCGAGTCCTTTAAAGAGTTCAAAGTCAGCGATACTTCACCCATGTCAAGGACCTGTCGATCTAATTTGATGGACAAGTTGGTATTTTTCTTTTGAAGCTATGTGTGTTTCGGATCATAATAGCTCAATAAAAAGCCTGCGTAGTCTTTCCCACTGAAGCTATGTGTGTTTCGGATCAAGATCGCTCAATACAAAAAACCTGCGTTGTCTTTCCCACTTCCCACTGTCATGACTTCTCAGTATTCATAAATGAAACGTCGTCACTCTCGTTCCCAGACGCGTTGAATAGGTATCGATTTGAAAATATGTGCTTATATTGGTCATTGCTTTGCGCTCATGGGTTCCAGTTTAATTGGATCAATGATCTTAAATTATTTATAATGATGATGTTTGTATTGTCTTGTCCTGTCCTGTCTTTCCCTGCCTGTATGTTGGTCGGTCATTGCTGGTCATTGACGGGCCAACATCGTGTCTTGGGTTTTATGTACGTTCTTTTTATCAATTTTACTGTATTTTTTAATGATTGAATAAAGATTGATGAAACACTAACACTGTCACCGTTGCTTCTTTTATCAAACTGTTTTATGCATCACATCAGCTAGTAGTTAGATATGTAGTTGCCGCGATAGACCATCTCTACCAAAATTGATTACCACGCTTTTCAAACTTGCTAGCAGGTGTGAGCGAACGGACATCGTATCAGTTCAACACATTTCAATATAGATGATTATCCCGGTATTCAAGATCTATGGTCTAATCAAACTTACGGTCTGTAGATCTATTGAGGCGGTAGCTTCATCCATAACAAGCACGCGTGAGTTCCTCAAGAAAGCTCTTGCGAGGCAAAACAGTTGACGCTGACCAACACTGTAATTCTCACCACCTTCTGATACCAGTGAATCTGAAATATACCAGCAAATGTGGTAAAGTGAAATTACAGATAAAATGATAACTATTTATTGAAAAGAAAAGACACACTCCGCCAACTAAGACAAATAATAATATTACATAACAATAAGCCTTTTAATCTTTCTTGGTACAAATCAGACTCGGAGTCAGTAAAGTGATTTTTAACCTTTTAGGTATTTTCTTAACATTTCAAACGTGTCATGCGTTTTCAGTTTGTTTTTCCAAATTTTAAATATCCTGTAGATGAGAATCATCACCGTCGTCGTCGTCGATGATGATGAAGATGATGTTAACGATACTATGATGATGATGATGAAGAATTGAAGATGATGACGATGATGATAACGACGACGATGATATTGCTGCTGATGACGATAACGATAAGGACGAGGATGACGATAATAGTTTAAAATACTGTATAACTATAACAATCAGTCACGTACCAAGTTTCTGAGGTAGTTGAGCCACAATCTGGCTGAGTTGTGCTATTTCTAAAGCGTGCCACAATGCGCCATCGTCCTTAGTGCTTTCGGGGTCTAAATTGCTTCTGTAGAAGAAAAACATCTTGTTAGAGGACTTGCGGTCAAATGACTCGCGGTTTGAATTACGGTAAAACTATTAGTTAAATCTAGTTTATTATGTTACCCTTGAAATTCTTAACTACAAGTAGTACAAATGTTACGCTGGCCTCATCATGCTCATGTTCAGGCGGTACTCACAGTATATTAATTCAAGCCATCTATCGTAATCAGTACAATCTACCGTAATCAGTACAATATCAATTATGTACCGTAATCATTAAATTATTGACTATGTACCGTAATCAGTACAATATGGATAATCTATTGATTATCTACCGTAATCAGTTCAATATTGATTATCTACTGTAATCAGTACAATATTGATTATCTACCGTAGTCATTACAATTTCTGAAGTAGTTTTATGTTTTTTTGAAGCGTCATATTAAAAAAAATAAAGAAAACACTGTGATCAGATCAACTTATCTTCAATTGGTGCTCCATTGAAGAAGAGGGATTTTCTATAAAATTCGTGACGTACACGTAGCTAGCAATTAACATCATGAAATACAATTTCTTACTTTGAATAATCGGGATTATGATTCCATGAAATGATGAAATTGAAAGTTGAGCCCCGATTCTTCACTTGATGTACGTCGTAAGTGCGTGATCAACATGAATTAATAACCAAGACGTATTATTGTAAAATTTACACACGGACTTGGACATTATTTCAGGCAAGAACACACGATAGCCTAAACATGCAGAGCTGTCGAATTCCCATTTCGATGCCTGTGTAACTGCTTCAAACTTTTTCGCAATAACATCCCATCTTGATCTTCTACAATCAAAGGCTATCGTTTCAGGATGTCATCTATTTCCTTTTTTTGTCATTGTATCTGTCGTAATTGCCATCAAAAAGGTTCACAAATCCATCTAAACTGTCGCGTATTATAGGTCAAAATAGTTATGGTGAGTCTGCGACGACTTCTTTGGGATGTTTCTATAATCTATATCATTCGCGCAAATCAACAGTTTAAATTCGTTTCTAACACTTTTTCTTCTGAAATATTGTTCTTAAAACTCTTAAAATAAGGTGAATGGGCGGATTGTGTAACCAAATAGTTTAGTTTCAATGTAAAATCATGTGTTTGACGAAACTATCGTGAGTTTCAAAAATCATTTAAAGTACTTTCTTAATAACAAACGCTAACTCTCATTGTTGTCCATGGGGCTAGCTAAAACTGAAATACCGTCTAGCTATTAAAGCTACGTCATCATTTTAACAATATCCCGTATGTAACTCCCAAGAGCACTTATTTGGGTCATGTTTCTTAATACACTTTTAATTGCCATTTTTCAGATATTTTTTTAAATTTGGCATTTGCAGTTTGTTTCATAATATTATATATTTTTTAATCGCAAATCGGTTTACATGGTGGCAATGTACATTACACCACACGGCAACAGATTTGTTTTTCGACCCCCAAAATTCACCAGAAAGGTCACCCCGACCCCCCGGGATTTGAACCACGGACCTCCAGCACCAGTGCCCATATCCTAGCCACTACACCACGGCTGTCAGTAACACTCGGCGAAGTATATTCGCCTCGTTATATAGCCCAGTTATGACAAGGCTGTTAAAAAAAAGTTGTTAAAATAGTCACTGAAAGTACCTTATTGTCCCGGTGAATAACACTGGATCCTGCGGAATTATTGACATCCTTTGTCTTAACGCGTTGAGTTGGACATCAGCAATGTTATAACCGTCAATTATAATACGACCTTCAGACATAATAGTATATAATTAACGTTTATTGACTATTCGATGAAAATGGTAATTGTCAGCAAAGGTTGCTTGCGGATGTGATGCACAAGTTGGTCAAATTATGCTTAAAAAGCAGTCAAAATTACAATCAGCAACCAGAGGGCATCACACGACGGACTTATTTTCCACTTTCTAGTCTTCAGAAATCCGACAATGACGTCTAAACTGAGGTAGTTTAGACGGAATATCACAACGGCTTTTTAAAGTTGAGTTAAAAGGATCTGGCATTTTTTTTCTCGAAAAAGCGTCAGGAAAATGTCAAAAATCAATAAATATCTTAGAAAGATAATTTTTTAAAGATTAAAAACGGGTCTAACCCCACACACTTGAATTGACCGACTGCAGTTTAACTTTTTACCCCCTTGAGAACTACCTGCAGATTGGTCAGAAAGATGGATACATCATTTATTGCACCAATCAGAGACATAGTTACAAATAATTGTATCCCCGGTATAGATTAGAGTGAAATATTTCAGCAATATTTTAATTGGTTATTCAAATGAGTATATCTTGAAATTAACCAATCATAATCTTTGTTAAATATGCAGGTAGTGTCCAAGGGGTTAAGATAGATCCTTACTCTATGCTGCGTTAAAACAATATGAAACAATTACCTTTGCATACGTCAATCAATCTAAATAGAGCGAGAGTTAGTGACGATTTCCCACTACCCGTCCTTCCGCACACACCAACCTATAATCGGAGTTCGATAAAGATTATAATAGAGGATTCACCCATAACTAGTACATAAGGCTACAAGGCCCGCTTAGCAGCGCTATGAATTGGTGCCCTAAAAACCGTCACCAAATTTAAATATTCGCCTTCCATCAAAGCTGGTTGCTATATGACATAATTCTCGTGTGCAACCAACCGGCTGTATTGCAATGCCCATTGAGTAGTTTAAACGCATGAGCGTGGATGTAATTTGCAACATAATGGAAACTCACCCATGCAGTTAGCAAGTAGTACCGCTCGTACACGCCCTGAATTTAAATATATGCACTGGGCAATCCTCTCGTAGTAATTGATAACAATAGGTTTACCAGACAGAATTAATAGCGCTCCTAAGCGGGCAATTTATGTCATGCATTTCGCTTCCACGCGTAGGTAACGTCATATCGAAGGCGTAGCTATCCTGCTTTCACCTTTGACTGCGTGAAGGAGATGCGCACAATTTGGAGATGCAAATAGTGACGTCATTGACGCGAAGACGTGTGAAAAGGTTTCTAGAAGCTGCACTGTCTTCGAGTTAATATTTCAACATTTTAAACACTGTCTTTCCAACAGCGCATCCAATTAGTTTTACCATATACAAAGCAGATTTTTCAAAAACATTTCCCAACTTTCAAAGTCTATCTCAATAATTACTGAACCAATACTAGGCATGTTTGTACTTATTTTAATGCATTTCCCAGGGTGATTCCAAATAATATGTTAATTAAATTCAATAATTATGACATTTTTTTGAAACGCTCTGTGACATTTTGGAATGTCGTCTGCAGACGCCTGCCGCGTGTAAAGTGTTAAATAGAGCACGATTGAGAGAGATAATTACTTCCTTCCATGGAATTTATGATCTGCAATGACGTAAATGAAGGTACAGATAATCTTTTGGTGCGGGATTCAACGCAACTAAGTTTGAAGAAAACATTAAAAAAGGGCTTGTTGGGGTGTTTTTTTGTTTGTGCATGTTTGTTTGCTTTGTAACTTGTTTACTTGCTCAATATGTATTGTCTTTATCGAGTGAGTATTATAGATTAAAGATAATACGCATTAAATTATCTTACTTTTTCACCTGGACGAAAGTTAACAGTAACATCACGTAACACATGGTCCAAATCTGCAGCATATCTGGCAGACATTCCTTCAATCTGGATCTCACCGTATTGCGGCCAATCACCAGGCGGATCGATTCCTTTACCGGGTAAAATGTGAACTTGAATAGTTAGTAATGCAATGAATGTTAATGTCTAAACATTAGTATTACTTGAAATTAGCATTGCGACTAATTATGATCTACAATGACGTAAATGAAGGTACATAACCCCCGAGATAACCTTATTGGTGCGGGATTCAACACAACTGTTGAATCGGTATAAGTACAAGCCGAAGTTATGATTAAATGGCCTTGGCACGGGGATCAAAGCCAACATGCACTCACAACCAAAACTAGTCGGGCACACGCTTGACTAGCTTAAAACTAGTCAGTCTGGCTAGTCCAGCATGCTTGACTAGTTTATTCTAGTCAAGCGGTACTTCAAACTAGTTTACTAGCTTCAGATATCGGAAAAACTAGTTGAGAATGCTTGACTAGGTTAAAAGCAGTGCTGGACTAGTTTTTGCACCAGCCTCGACGAACTAGTCAAGCGGGAACCTGAAGACTGACTAGTTTAAAGCTGAGATCCCAACTGCACATGCGTTGATCATCGAGAGAACAGCAACTGTTCTGAGCGCTGAAGAAATTTCTCTTTTTAGCGGAAATATGTAACACAAACATGAAAAGAATGATAAAGGTGCAACACCAAACTGCAAGGGCGGCCAAACTATAAGTTTGGCCACCAAAGATTCAAAGGAATTCAGAGAAAAAACCTGAATGAAAAGCATGTGGTAACACGGGTGCAAAATTCGGCACATGTGCGTCTCTACGACACTGGGGAGTGCCGACCATGTAAACACCACCAGATAGTTCGCAGAATTCCAAAATGGATGAAAAGAAAGGGCTGATTAGAGTGATCTGTCTTAACGCAGAGCAACCAGCAAGATCAATTTCAACGCATGATACTTCATGGGTCTGAATTTGATATAGATCTATATATAGAGGTCACGCTATTTTCCCATAGCAACCGATGACTAGGCAAAAGCTAGGTAGTCGATCATGACTGACTAGGCAAAGGCTAGTCCAAATGGGCACCATCTGGACTAGCTTTTAGCCAGTCAAAAACTAGTCGAGCGACTAGTTTAACTAGTCAAGCAGGCTTGACCAACTAGGCAAAAGCTAGTCGAGCGACTAGCCTAAATTGGCTTGACTAGATAAAAGCTAGTCCAGATGGGCACCATCTGGACTAGCTTTTATCTAGTCAGGCTTACCAGTTTAGGTTTTCAGTGTGGCATACGAACTCTCAAAAACAAAGTATGCACTGACTACTGCAAGCCTCCGGCTTATCTCGTGATTCGGACCAGCGAGGAAAAGCCTTGTTTTATAATCATGGGACAAGAAAGCTGTTGGTGCTTGCTTCAATTTTGGTCCCTTCCATTTCTAGGGCTAGTTCTGTTTACGGTATTCCAGTGTAGCGCCCTCTGCTGACCTGGTAGATGCTTCGTAGATAGCCTAGGATGAAGACTTTGGCACCCGCTTTGGCACGCCGAGAAACAGTTTTTCTACCATTTTTGGACATCTTGCAAGTTAAGAACCACTTTTGTCTTTCAACCGAGGAAGTGATTATGTTTTATGCCATCATTAAACGACTCTGAGTAGTCTTAAGGCAAGTGATCAAGTTTGGGAAATAGTCAGCAATCTTCACCACTGTAGGGGAAAGTTTTAGAAACTCCTACAAAAGGCATGCATCAAATCTGACGAAATAAAGTGCATCATACCATTACGAGGAGCTTTATTTTATCGTATAAATAAATGATGAAATAACAGTTTCCACGCGGCAGGCGTCTGCAGAAGACATTCCAACATTTCACAAAATGTTTCAAAAATGTCAAAACTATTGAATGTCATTACCATATTTGGAATCACCATGTGAAATGCATTAAAATAAGTACAAACATGCCATGTATTGGTTTGGTAATGCTTGAGATAGACCTTGAAAATTGAGAAAAGTTTTTGAAAAATCTGTTCTGTATTATGGAAAAACTAATAGCCGCGTGGAAAATGTTAAGAATACTTTCGTCAAATGCTCAACAATTGTACCTACCATCAAAGCTTTCGTTTGGTAGTTGGGTGTAGTACTGTACTCTTTCGACTGGATTCATTTGCATCTCCGTGTCAGCCGTGAAACGTAGTAGTTTATTAAGGCACATAGATACCTATATACAAAATAAAATGTGTTGTAGAAAAGATCAACTTGTGCAAAATTACTAAATATATTATAGGTATGAGTACCGGTATACAAATTACATATCGGAACCATTGTCGAGGGTTCAATATGGATTAGTGAATATCCATCATGTTCATGAATGACGAAACATCGTCATCACTACGGTTATAGAAACAGAAGTGGTTAAAAGGCGTTTAAAGAAGAAGAACAATTTCCCTTACATAACATGTTGTGCAATATGGGTGTGGTAGCAAAACAAAGAAGATTTTGGTAGCAAAAGGTCGAGCTCCTCATGTAGGATTTTGCACAAACACAATGGTAAACGATTTCATTTATTTATACGTTAATTAGTAAAAGGGTAATCACCTACTTATACTTACTTAATGAAGTAATTGCTTTCGTTTACTAGTCCAAGCATCTACAAACAAATGTTTAGGGAATTTGATATATACAGGTTTGAGAAAAGGCTCGTAAAAGCAATTGCTGGTTTTTATGTTTTACGTCCCAATATATCTTACCATGAGAGCATAGCTTAGAGCAAGCCCAACATAGCTTGGTTGGAGATTGCCCAATATTCCTTGGATAACGGTGGTAAGCCCGGCCATTAAAACCACTACAATAGCAGCAGAATTCTGAAATTATAATTTTGAGGATGTAGACTATTTTAAGGAAAAGTGTACTTTAGGTCCCAGATACTGGCATACCAGAATCGTTCAATACTGAAACATAAATGTTGCCAGTATTGCTCGATACTGGTATGATTTTACTGTTCCAGTATCGGTCAATACTGGCACACCAAAATGTGTTCAAGTATCGAGCAATACTGGAACGTTTTTATGCTCCAGTATCGGGCGATACACTGACTTTGTACCAGTATCGAACAATACTGGGTGTTCAAGGATCAGGCGATACTAGTACGGTACAGAATTTGGACCTAAAGTACACTTCCCCCTATTTTGTATTATTTAATAAGGCTATAGCATAAGCAAAGGCTATTAACTGTCTTCGAGCTGTTTCTCTACATTCAATAAGAAACTATTTGAAAACGCGTAAAGTAACAAGATATTTGTTTTCTAACTCTGATTCGATAGCATTCATTTTCAATAAATAGGTTCATGTTCTAACAACACGAATCAATACGCCCACACCTTCAGTCACATCCAATCAGTTGTCACAACCTCAAACACAACACTACAGAAAACTACATTTAAATTTCCAACTCAAACGTTTCTAGTGTCAAGCGCTTGGTTGTCCTTTCAATGTAAGGCGTTATATGAATTATTATTATTAACTAAATATGTAATATTTGGAATTATTTAATGAAATTGAAGATTTTGCCAATCGTTTCCATAGTCGTCTGCGTAATATTATAAGGATTTAAGTTCACGAATATTTACGATTTAAAATTTAAAGATTATAGCAGGCTAATTACCAATACTGTTCCTAGCCAACAATACCCCGTTTGTAAGTACAGGTACGCTATGTTGTTGGTATCTATACGCGACAACAGAGTAGAAAAGAATCGTTTCTGATCTCTGAAATTAAAAAACAACAACATGCAAATGTGATTTATTGAGAAATCCAAAAGATTATTCTCACACACATGTCTCTATCAACATAAACTTTGAACATTTGTGTTTAAGAATTGAGTACGAAGGTATCAATTTCTGTTTGTGCCATCTATCTTTGATCTGGATGTAACATACACATTTTCTTAATATACCTTCATCTGTACCAACCAAATTTGGTAGAGGTTTCTGAAAATTCTGTTTTGTACAGGGTGTCCCAAAAGTCTATGCACGACTTTGAAGCTTTGTATTTCACAAAATATAAGTCGTATTGAAAATATGAATACATATTTAGAAAGAGGAGATGTGGGAAATAATGTTGATACCAAACATTGGAGTAACATCTGTTTGTAATGCCACCCTAGAAGTAAAATATGTATTACTGCAAAAATGTAATTTTATACTTCGGAGGAATAAAGTTCACAAATCCAAAAAGACGGGTAGAGTTGGTTACACGGAAAGTAATCCGTCAATTGTAATATTTATAATTTTACATTATAGTGATCCTATCATGATAACAAATTATCTGTCCGCTGCTTTAATGTTTTGTTGATCTGAATCTTGTATGGAAACTTCTTCAAGTCCTTACGCAAAATTCTGTGAACAGTTGATCTTTTAATCTTGTTTTCTGCGGAAGGTCGGCGAATAGATCTCTTTGGACTTTTGGCTACTGCATGTCTTATGACATCAGGGTGACTTGTTGATCTCCCAGTCTTTCTACCACATCGATACAAATCATGCACAGTTCCTGTGTTCAAAAATGTATCCACCAACTTCAGAATGGATATTCTTCCTGCGCGTTTCACTTTGAAATGTTTTCTGAATTTTTGTTGAGTAAGTTGAACTGAATTTGATGTAGCGTAGAACCATACAATTTGTATTCGCTTATCTATGCTGTTAACCATCTTGAATGAAGACTTTTGCTGTGCAATGTTGTCTACTACGCCTATTTATGTTATGAGTGACCGAGTTTGGTAATAACATTAATGTTGCAAGGTAAGCAGTGAACTGTTACTAATGCGCAACGTTGCTTTCATACTGTTAATTTATGCGCACCTGATTTTAGCAACAATGTGTGGAACTTGGTATGGGTTGGTCTGGCACATGGCCAAAAACTTTCAACCAGTTTCATAATGTTGTGGGTTGTGTTTGGTATAAAAATAATTTCCTAAGTCTCGTCTATCAAAATATGGTTAAATTTATACCATATGATTTATATTTTATGAGATATGACTCTTCAAAAACGTGCATAGACTTTTGGGACACCCTTTATATTGGTAAAACTAATAGCCGCATGGAAAGTGTTTCAAAGGCCTACACCTTTAGAACTGATTAAGTAACGTTAGATTATGTTTTGTTATTTTCTGTATCCATACAGATTTACCAAAAACGTACTTGTATGCTCGTATTGTCGACAGTCCATCCAGCGTTTCCGAAAAATGAGCGAATACTGGGGATTTGGAGACACTGTCGAGACGCTGAAGTTCTCTGAAAGATTTAGAAATGAATCAATAATTTCAATATAAATTTAAAAAGGATATGTTATATTATCGTATCGGGTGAGTCTAAACTGTGCCTGGAAGCCTAGAAGGGCCTATAAGAAGCTTAAAAGCGCGTTATAGGACTATGTTTCCTAAGATCTTCAAACATGTCATCCTGGAGTCAAAATAAAGACTTTTAAGCCCTATATGATGACTGTTCTTGTCAATTTGAAAATATGTGATCGGCTTTTCAGCTGCAACTTAACTGCGATTTGGAAGGGTTCATTTCTTTTTCATAGATACGATTTCTACAAATTATATATTCCTATGATATAATATGTCATATTTCGTCCCATTATTTCCCGTTATCAATACATTATACACTTTACATACATGTACAACCGAAAATCTCGTCTAATAGAAATTCACAATCTTTGACACACACTTCAAGCTCGTCGTATTCACCCATACCGAAAACAATGGACACATGTCACATGTTTACGCGAGATCAACCTCACCCCTAAAACGGTGAATCGGACATCCGTGGTGTGCAACACGTCAGCTGCACCTCACGGCCGGCTCCGATTGGTAAGCGATACTTTGCGAGTTTTCAAACATGCGCAGTGAGCTGATTAGAGTGCGCCCGCGTGGGTCAGACTGTGACAAGGGGGATATGTGCAATAGGTCCATTGTTTACTCTTTGTTGAATGGTCTCCGAATTTGTCGTCGTTTGTGCTTGCTTTCGAAAATGTATCCAACCCCAGAAAAAAACATAGGTTTGTCTGATTGAAAAATGGATTAACAAAAAAGCAAATGGTCGGTAGGTATAAATCACACTGACCAGAAATTTTGTATTTATGAAATACATAAATTTTAACCCGTTGAAATTCAAAATCAATCAAATACCTGGAAGTTGTGATGAAATACTTCTGTATGAAATAATAGAATAGAAGCACCGGTAATAACTCTGCAATGAATAGGGGTGATATGATAGCGTTGACGATGAGAGCGGACACGGTACCCATCAAATAATACGCCATGTTCTCTACTGTTTCCATTAATTTCTGTAAGTAAATTTAAAAAAAAATGAAAATGGTGTTGTTATAATGATAGAAAATATTGTCTAGCTAGCGAGTATAATTCCAATATTAGAATGAAAGTTCATGATCTCACCATGACTTTGGCGTCACGTTTTCATCAAACTAGGTCATAAATGTGCTGATGAAAGGTGAAATCTATTAAAAGAGAACGGAACATTGATTCTGTACCCACCCATTAGGCCGCACTGCCACACTAGTACGCATGGCTCATACGTATAAGTGACTTGTACGAAATACGAGATAATTGTCATATACCTAAGAAATGCGGTTGACCTTAAAATGTTGATGGAGTTATGATGCGCAATAAATTATTTTAATATCATAACAAAACGTACGTTTTATCAAACGTTATTTTCGTACAAGCACCCATAAAAAAATGAACGGAGATCAATGCAATTTTTTTCATATTATTACGAAAATATTTGCATTGGCATTTGCAAGTTCAATTTTGATTGGTACTTGTAACTATGGTGGTGAAAAATATTACTTAGGCGACTATCGTATAAGTACTACGAGTTACTTATACGTATAAGCCTTTCGTACTGGTTTTGCAGTGAGGCTTTATCTATTAAGCATGATATTAAGGCATTATAGAATCTTTCGGACTTATGGCATTTTGAATGAGGTAGAGAATGCCCTTTTTAATCATGAAAAATAAAGCAGTTTGTTAAACACAATGAGCTATTCCAGTTGAAATCCATACACCCCCTGTGGAAGACATGACTTTAATCTTCCCAACAGGGAGTGTAGATTTCAAATCATCGGGAGTCACCCATCAAAATTCTCTAAAAATACTGGTATGGTTTAACATTACGTTGGGAGAGGGGGCACTTCTTTTTATAAGGGATTTGCCATTCTACCCCTCAAAAGTCAGGACTTCAAAACAAATAATATGCAGGAACCCAATTTGAAATTCCCACTTTCATAGGGGGGGGGGGGGGGGGGGTGGATTTCAAATGGAATATCACATTGACGAGTATACTTACGATATCAATGATGTTAGTGTCAGTTGACAGACGATTTAAAATCCGTCCAATAGGAGTCGTATCAAAGAATCTTTAGACAGAAATGTTGAAAGAAAAAGTGGATTAATATGATAACTGCTTCCTCACTCTTTGAATAACGAATTTTTCTATTTAAAGGTATATGACCCGATCACATTTTTGGGGCTATGATTTTTTTTCACATCAAGATATTTTGGTATCAGAAGAATCCCCATATTTTTCTCATTATGTCTGTAAAATATTAGGGGCCAGAAATGTTTCATTTGGAAATCATAGGCTAAAATGTGGTGAATTACTGCCAAAGGTGGTTAACCACCAACCAGTCTGTGTACTACTCAATGGGCACATGTCTTTTGACCTTGCGCTTCTAAAAATAGAACCATTCAAACTTTGGAATGCAACAATTTTAAGGATGACCTTTCATGTAAAATAGAAAACATCAAGTTGAAAATTGGGTCATCTACCTTTAAAACAATGAATATATTTACGTATTTGACTCAATTAAAAACTGACCACCTTTTGCTATTTCCCCTGAAAACGACGGAAAATTAGGAAGGAGAAAACAGCAATGGTCACCTATGTCATTGGAATTGAAAATTGCAAGTCATCAGATAATGAATCGTGAGGAATAGGCCTAGCTGGGAATCATCCAAGGAGATGAGATTTGTTTCGGTACGTTTTCTTTTGCATCAAAATAGATTCCGAATAGCTGGGAATAATCCAAGGAGATACAATGTAAGATTTGTTTCGGTACGTTTTCTTTTGCATTAAAATAACCATAGCTAAAGTCTGATGGTTTTGCATACATATTTATGCAAGTAGTTGTTATATTCCATGTATTTTGTAAATAATTATGTATTATTCTCTGTGAAATGAGGGCCTGCTTGGAAAGCAGAACTTGACACTGAAGCTGTTTACCCTCAATAAAGAAAGATTCAATAATAATGATAATAATAATGGTGGGCGCATGATGAATCACAAAGCATGAGACACTAATATGATAACTATGAGAAGTTTCGTACAAACCTCATCGGTGAGCAAACAATATTGCGCAGCATATTCACATGAAGACGTTTGGCGGCCAGCATAAATGCCGCAATGAAACTCGCCATTGTAATCAATGAACCAATTATACAAAGGCACGTAAGAAGAGTGTATCCCTTGATGTAGTACGCAGTTTTAGCTTCTGTCTATAACACAAACAATTTAAAACAAGTTTAAAGTTTAGAGAATACGGCATAACGTCTTTCTCCACATTTTATGATGGAAACCTCTTCCTAAATTCCAAACAATCTGTAATGAGGACAAGATATATACTTCTCGATTAGTACAGTCATATCTCGAACAAATGAAAACTATAAGAACTGCTGGTATGTGCTATTACTTATAAAGTCCGTATGACGACCATGGTGACACTTCGAGTTTTTGATTTCATACAACAACAAATGGAAGTTTATTTAAAAATAGCAAAGTTTTGGAACTTCGGAAGTGAGACATCCGCCACCTTGTTTGTAGGAATTACTTAATGGTGTGACTCCTGTCAAGAAGCGGATAACTTCTATCGTTATATCGGGAGAACTAATGATCTTTATGTCATCGACTCAAATATCAGGACCTGCAATCACCTATCATATTCAGCTATACGCTGGATTCAGAATCCCTTACCGGTCGCAAACGCGCACATGGATTTATGCAAAGTTTGGTAGGCGGAAATGAACGCGAATTCCTAACAGCGCTTTTGATAGAGCAATCACGAACCAGTGTGGTCGCATTGCAAGCAACCAGATACCTCGCACACGATGATTAAAACCAAATTTAATGAACATCTAGAGTTGCATCATGGATATAGGATTTGTAAAGACACGCGTTCAGACGTCTGTTATGCCGTCAAGGCGACGAATTAGTTTCTATTTAACAAAAAGAAATTGTTGAAAATTCACCACAATGTTCACGAAAATGTTCAGAATAACCACCACCCGACCGACCGATCGATCCTCACGTCACCCAATTGCTTTTAATTTTGAAGGTATTCACATAATCAATGATAAATCTTACTATGGATGTTGTATTGACGCCTGCTTTAGACCAATCAGACAGCCAAAAGTTTTTGTAGATACCAAACCCTGTCAAATACACGTATGTCAAAAGAACAAGAACGACGAGTGGCCAGCCCATGCTTCGCAGGTAGTATAGATAGACGTGACGTGACACAGAACCTCTCTGTAGCTCTTCCTTTTCAATAAGTGTTCCTTTTATGTCTGTAAAGAATATATAAAACAGTTTTAATATTGTGCGATGTGATGTGCGAATGGGAGAGGCGCAGTCATGTAGATGAAGAGAATAAACTGTCAAGCAAAAGACACTACATCAATCTTTGGAGAGTTGATTGATATCCATTGTGACAAAAATACAATTGACATTATTGGAAAAGTTGTACTTTAGGTCCTAGCTTATGGACTATACTAGTGTCGTCCAATACTGGAACACCCAGTATCGTTCGATACTGGTACAACGTTAGTGTTCCAGTATCGGACGATACTAGTATAGTCCATAAGCTAGGACCTAAAGTACTAGTACAAAGTCAGTGTTCCAGTGTCGAATGATACTGGCACATATATCGGGCGATACTGGATTCCAGTATCGGGCGATACTGGAACCACCGTGAAATCGTACCAGTATCGAACGACTGGCAATTCTTATATTCCAGTATTCTGGAGAACCAGTATCTGGGACCTTCAGTACACTTTGTCCATATTATTTCATCCTATGTATCCTCCAATAATCTTTATCTAGCACAAATCAATGAACAATGGGTTGATTCAACCACAAAAGAGCAAAAAGCACAAACATCAAGGGGTACCGGGTGTTCAAACGAAAGTCACAGAATGCAACTAGATTCGACCAAATGTTCAATATTGCTATAAGGCCATGTGTTTTGAACTCACCACCCAAAAAGGGTGGTGGCGTTGCATTTTTGGTGACGAATCATCCATCTCTCTCTATTAACTCAACAACTAAATGTGGTAGAGCTATGGTTGAGGTCTCATGTGAAAGCCTATTTATCTAGCTACATTGTGTTAATAAATCAGGTATTTCTATAAATGTTTGGCTGAGATATGATTGATTATGTCAGGGGTGGTGGCGGTGGCGGCGGCGGCGGTGGCGGCGGCGCTGTGTGCAATCTCTATGGGGAATATAGAAAATGTTCCCAATTCTACGTTCAATTTACTATAGCTCCTCATCCCTGTATGGTACAAACATGATTTTGCTCTCATTTTATAGATTATTTTATATTCTATAAGATTCTGTTTCAACAAATGTGACAACTATTGTGCAACAATTGTAATCATGAATCGATTGCGCTGTCCTTGGCTTTTTCCCTATTCGCTACACAGTGAACTTGCCCTAATTCATCGGTTTTACATACATGACTATAACAAAAGAAATATTTAACCGATGATAGCAAAATTATACATTTTTGGAAAGCTCTCAAATAGGGGAATTCAAAAATGCCGTTTAAATCAGGATAGGGTGCATACCAAAAAAAATATACTTGTAAACTCTAATAAATATGAAATTTAAACGTGTGTGCTCATTTACTTCTCGATATAGTATATTTCAACATGTTTACCATTAAAAACTATTATGTTCTGATGGGTAATTGCATGAGGAACTTAAATATGCACAGTAAAATTATGATTGGGATAGGTATAAAATTATTATTGAGCTTAAATCAAAATATGAAAAAAATCGATAATTTTTTAACATTCTTAATCACAACATGTTACCATCAGGTCTTATCTAAATTCCAATAGCATATTTGGATTCCTTGTGAGATTACCGTTCAGAAAATATATACTTTTTATGGGGTAGAACAAATAGTTATTGCGATATGCTAATTCGAATCTCAGATGGTGTAAAATGTAAAAATCTGGACATGCAACGGTAAGGGTGGCGAGTTCAAAACACACGGCCATAAAGAGAATCTAGCTATTGTTTTATATAGTATTTTGAAATTAAAGAAATATAGCAAAGTGATTGTTGTCTTTCAAAACAATATCTATAGACCTGTCGGCTACGACGCAGGACCAATTTATCTCAATTTCAAAAACTAAATAACAATCAAAGACGTTTAGAGCTAGCTTGTTTGATTCAAAATGAAATATTGCAAAAATTAAACATAAAATAAGAACATATCCCCCGAAAAGAAGAGGAATTTTCTTGTTAAACATTGATAATTTATCTCAGTCAAATGATGGTATCAACATAAACATATAACCCCACATAGAAAAACTACACGACAGACACCAGGATTTAAGAAAATCCTCTTAAAATATTCAGAACACCCCTTCCCCTCCACACACACACACACACACACACACAATAAAACAAACACACTAAATATAACAAACCCGAATTCTCATAGTCTCCTCCAGAATGATCTGAACCGCTTTCCTGATGTGTTTCCTGCTTTCCGTACATGCGTCGGCGCAAAGATTTTCTCTCCCTTTCAACAGCTTCATCAAGATCACTTCCCGTATCCGTGTCCGCCTCTACGTGTTCATTGGTGGATAGCATCTCACGTGACCACATCCTTTCGAGATTTGGATCGTCGTGGCAGATTTCATCGTATCGACCCTGATGCGTCACACGTCCACTTTTCATAACTATTACCTGAAGTATTGAATAACAGATACAAACTCGTAGTAACCAAAATAACAAGTAAAGTACGTTGGGCAAATATGAAATATGATATTGTTCTCTTTTGAAAGAAAAGTATTAAGTAATAATGGGAATATAAATCCAATCTATTGCAAAATTCGAAATATACAAACTCTGAATCCATTCGTGTAATCATGTATAGATGCTTCGACTACATTCAGGAAACCAATATCCAATATGTCATATCTGTAACAGCAACACCATTGTTGAGCATCTTTATTGGAAGGGGTAGGGAATAAGGAAGCGGTGAAAGGAGGAGTGACAGAGCGATCTTGCTTTTCTTTTGAGAATTGACAATGTTATGATTAAATTATACCTTTAATTCCTATTTGTACATTAATCTGTAATCAGGTCATATGACGGATGCATACAAACTGGTCTCACCATTTCAGCCATTGGTAAATACTGCAACTGATGTGTTACCAATATAACAGTCCGTTTTTCTTCTTTCAACATCATATCCATAATTCCGTTTTGGAAGAGATGCCCTCCGACATGGACATCAAGAGCTGACATGGGATCGTCCTATAGGGATACAAAAAACCCAGATTGCATTCAATTACTTAATGAGCATTAACCCCCTGAGAAATAGCGGCCGATTGGTCAGAAAGATAGATACACCATTTATTGCGCCAATCAGAGACAGTGTTAGAATAATTGTTTCCCTGATAAAGATTGGAGTGAAATATTTGACAAGCTGCATTTTAATTGGCTATTCAAATGAATATATCTTGCAATACACCAATCAGAACCACTGTAAGATAGGCCGGTAGTGCCCAGGGGGTTAACCAATAGGCTATATAAATTTGAGATGATGACTTGGGGGGGGGGGGGGGGGGAATTCCCGGGGAATGAGAGCAACCATAAAGGAGAGCTTAAAACAAAAATGTGATATATGAATAATTTTATTGATACTGCCTGTGGAGAAAAACACTTTAATATACGTCACTTTGATTACTATCAAAGTATTGAAATGAATAGAATAACTGAAATGTTTGCAAATGAAGCGCATTTATATAGTAAAGGATAGCTTATCTTTCAATATATCAATGTTTCTTCGACGCCAATTGATAAATAGTTTATACAAGAATTCTCGGCTGTCCATGCCCTACATCTTTTAAGTATCTGCACGAAATTAGGCAGGGGATTTTTTTCTTCAAATACAGCTTTTAATACAATTACTTACCAGTAATACAATTGAGTTTTTGGAGTACATGGCTCTAGCAACGCTCACTCTCTGTTTCTGACCGCCACTGAGATTGATCCCTTTTTCACCGATTTCCGTTTTGTCACCACCGGGTAATATATCGATATCCGGTTGTAATGCGCACGCGCTGAGAACTTGTCTGTACCTATTACGAAATATCCATGGATAATGTGCTATCGTGATTCTAGTTATTGACTAATAGTATGAGGGGAACACATGTAATGGAAAGAAAACGGGCTATGGCAAAATTATTTACTTTCGAGACGGCGCTCAACTAGTCACGTGTCCAATAAATTTACTCGATTACATTTTCTTCGTATATCTGACTGACAATGTCCGCTAGCTTTTTTCATTTTCAAAACAACTTTACAAGATACTGATTAGTAACTTTCATTCAATCATTTTACCAACATTGCATGATTGTGTTTCAAATTATATTGAAATTAGTACAACAACTTGCTTCGTCTTAACGTCGCCCTTCTAAATTCGTCGATGTACAAGTTAAACCACCAAACCAATCATTATCTAAGCATCTCTTCATGTTTAGTAGACACAAAGGACTCTGTAAAAGCGATGGTATAATTCTCGAAATCATAATATGTAAATTATATCTTTAACGGAAAGCATTAGATGAAGTAAAGAAAATGAAAATAACAATTCGAGGTAATTGATAATATAGCAGTGTGATATGACAACAATAATGCAACACGTGTTTTAAGCGTTTCTTTGAAGAAACAAAGAAGAAACGAAATACTCATGCCTACATACGAGGAAAAGCAAACCAAAAAAAGAATAGCAGAAAACAAAGTTACTTACCTATCATTATCAAATTCCTGTCCAAATATAATATTTTCTCTCAGTGATGCGTTCACAATCCACGCTTTTTGAGAGGCGTAAGCTATCGAGTTGTAATGGCTGACAAAATAACATAACTTAGAACCATAAATAAGGACAACAGCAAATGTGTTTCATGTTATATTAATTGTCCAGCTCTAGTCAAGGCATGTCTTATATTATAGTTATGCATTTCTTTTTCCCACCCGTTATGCTATAAAAGTGTTACATTAAATATGATAACGATATAAACTACCGTATTGCTGTTACCGCCATCGCAATGTACAGGTTATGTGTTTCTTTCATTTGATACAGGATTTCAATCAGGCTGGTATGAGTAGACCTAAGGGTTTAATCTGAATTATCCTGTCCATGATACATGCATATATAAGTCTTACGTATTGATTTGAATGGTGCCACCAATCGTTGTCATTTCGCCACAAACAGCCGATAATAGTGAAGATTTCCCGCTTCCGACGGACCCAACAATGACAGTAAGCTGACCTGAAAACAGATAATGTTGCTATGGCGGCTTACTGTATTTCGAGCAACGAAACGAAACTAAACGAAACGAAACAGAATCTTAAGGTAGCTGCAAGGTCTAAAATTTCCAACTCGTTGCGCATTTTGTATTTTGCGCAACGGATTTGGAAATTTGGAAACTACCTTAAAAGATTCTGTTTCGTTTCGTTTCGTTTCGTTTCGTTGCGCAAAATACAATAAGCTGCGATGGAGGTTACTTTCAAAATACCAGGAACAATCAAGGATGTTAGATTAATCCGTCAACATCGAAGATTGACCTTTGTCTAGCCAAAGTATCCGTAGTACCTACTGGACAATACAATAGGATTCGAACCACAACTATACTACATCAACAGTCACTTGATTTTACGTTACTTTTTTGCAACAACATTTAGCTGTCCTGTACAGGAGCGAACACAATTACTACAATATAATGCACATGTTCATGCATATATATTCATTACAGGGTAGATTTGTGATATATTAAAATTCTCTGTAATTTGTAAAGTGAAGAGGGTAGTGACGTTCCTGTATCAACTCTGACTAGCACCACCACAAATCGAAACTGATCAATATGTTAGGCTAAAATATGTGGGGGCTTAAATCATCTAAACACCCGATTTTTCTGTATACCCATGTAAAGATATGGTAACATTTATCCAAATATTTATTGGTGCAACACATTCTGTAAAATAGTGTCAGAATTGTTGTATAAATCTCGCACGTGAGCAAAGGGACATTTGTATATATCTTACCAGCAGGTATTTCTACATTCAGGTCCATAATTATTGGTTGACGATTATCGGTTTCCCAGGAGAAGTATCCGTTTTTTATCTGAAACATCAAGGTTGTTGTGGTCGATGTAGATATTTGTATAATATGTACGGGTACATGATTGGCACACCTACATTCAGTATCATTCAATATAACTGCGATATTATATGATATGTGAAATTATTGACAAGGTGGTCAAAGCTTCCCAACTCAAAATTTGCAATGAAATCTCTTTGATGCACTAGGGATGGACTTTCTTCAAATTACAGACGCAACAAACGTTTCGTTGTTTATCTGTTAGTGAATGTTGACAGATGATTGATCCCTTTGGGTAAGGGTTAAAGGTTTACCACCGATATAATGACACTCGAAGCCTCGTTGAACTACCAAAATAACTCCGAGAAGCAAATTTTCGGGCATCGTGACTACAAGAATTATATCTAAACTGGTCAAATGGAGTAATTCATAACGCGGATACAAGAACGACATCACAGGTTCTAATGTGTAGCTATGATATAATTTAGGCAGTGTCTTCTTTAATGCCTCAAAAGCAATAAGCTTAACACTTTCCACGCGGCAGGCGTCTGCAGACGACATTTCAAAATGTCCTTAAACGTTTCAAAAATGTCTCCATTATTGAATTTCATTACCGTATTTGGAATCGCCATGAGAAATGCATTAAAATAAGTACAAACATTCCTAGTATTGGTTCGGTAATACTTGAGAAAGGCTTTGAAAGTTGGGAGAGGTTTCTGAAAAATCTGTTTTGAATCGGTAAAAACTAATAGCCGCGTGGAAAGTGTTAAGCTTACTCCACTGCGCACAACTTTATTCCGCGTGAAAGGTTACGGAAGTAGAAAATACCAACCTTTATTGCTGTAGTTGCAGAAAGGCTACAAGATTGTTCATCATTTACGGTGAACTCCTCCCTGATCCGTTGGATAGCATGCGATGTTTGAACAGATGGGGCTTTTGGCAAGAGTGGTGTTGTCTCGTCTGTTGTTTCTTCCGTTTCTGATACCACATCTAATCTACCGCTAACTTCATTACGATATAAATGAGACTGATAATACAGAAAATAGTATAAATTAATCAATTCATAGTGAATAGTTGTATTTCTCCTGACGGTAAATAACGTCATGGTCTCAATTGACTTGGAATGATTCAAAAAGCGCTTTACAACAAAATTCGTGAAGCAAGACAAGCGTTATGTTAAATATCTTCAAAGTAAATAATTTGTTTGAGATTTTCTCCGAAAATATTTTGATTTAAAAAGGAAAAGAAAATGCAAACCTGTGTTGCTGCATTGCTATCCTTATCTCTGGTATCAACCTGTGCCACGATGTTGTCTTCCCCAGGGTGTTCTACTTCTTGTACCAAGAAGAAGGAACCTATCCTCTGAGCACTGACCATTGCGTTCACTAGAAGTGATAATGCCAACGGAAGCAGATACAACGGCTCAATTAACATATTCATAAGCGCTAACGATGTGAAAGTTACTCCAGGGGTTAAGGGTACTTTGCTGAGATAAGGGTACGATGCAAATGCCTATAAAATGGAATGAAAACAATCAAACACAATTAAACAGTATTAAGGTTAAGACCACGATTAGAGGGATTCCGGAAATCATATAAAACACCCATAAATATGGCTCTTTACTCTCCAAATTACAAATTCCTTTTTATCTATGAGAAAATCTCTTGGGGTAATTACCTTGATTTTTTCAAAAATCCAGGTACTGTATCTGTACTGTTTCTTTCTTCTTCTTCATCATCATCTTCTGGCAATATATCTACAAAATGCTTCTTCTCCTACAGTTTACATGCTACAATCACCATATTTGGTCAGTAGGACCCCCTACCAGACCTTCATTACAGGACCTCACAGTTTGGGGTCAAAGGTCACAGGGGGGTCACTAGGGGTCAAAACGTGATTTTCACTTAAAACGCATTTCCAATTTAGTGAAATGACCTAGGATCGTCAAAATCGGTCAACATATTCCTTATGACCGTACGCATATATAATAGTTCGGTTATTACAATCAACAAATATTTGGGGTCACTAGGGGTCAAAATGTTGATTTTCTAACCATATCACTTAAAATGCTTCTTGTCTCAGAGGAAATGGCTCATGAATGTCAGAATTGGTCAAAATATTTCTTGGGTCCATGCACATACAGCGATCTCAGCGAATAAAATTGACGTGTCATGCGGGGTCACTAGAGGTCATTGACCTATACAGTGGTAAAACGTGAGATATGCTCCGATTGGGACCGGGTTTGTTGCATCTTGTTTGGATTGATGAGCCAAGAAAATAAGTCAATCATATTGACCAAGTCAAAGGTCAAGAAGGGGTCAATAGGGGTCATTGAACTTTACAAGGGTAAAAGTTAAGACATGATCCGATTTAGACCGGGTTTGTTGCATCTTGTTTGGTTTGATGAGCCAAGAAAATAAGTCAATCATATTGACCAGGTCAAAGGACAAGCAGGGGTCAATAGGGGTCATTGAACTTTACAAGGGTAAAAGTTAAGACATGATCCGATTTAGACCGGGTTTGTTGCATCTTGTTTAGATTGATGAGCCAAGAAAATATGTTAATTATATTGACCAGGTCAAAGGTCAAGAAGGGGTCAATAGGGGTAATTGAACTTTACAGGGGTAAAAGTGAAGACATTATCCGATTTGGACCGGGTTTGTTGCATCTTGTTTGGATTGATGAGCCAAGAAAATAAATAAATCATTTTAATCAGGTCAAAGGTCAAGAAGGGGTCACTAGGAGTCAAAACGTCGATTTTCAATCCGTTCAACTAAAATGCTTCTCGTCTCAGAGGAAATGACTGATGTGCATTAGAATTGGTCAAATATTTCTTAGGTCCATGCCAATACCATTATTTCAGCGATTAAAATTGACATGTCGTATGGGGTCACTAGGGGTTATTGACCTATACAGGGGTAAAAGTTAAAACATGTTCCGATTTGCAAGACATGCTCCGAATTAGATCGGACCTGTTTTATCTTGTTTGGTTCAATCAGGCAAGAATAAAAGTCAATCATTATAACCAGGTCAAAGGTCAAGAAGAGGTCACTATGGATCATTTTCTCATAAACATCAAGGTGCCCTGGTCTCAGACCAGAACTAGATCTAGTTTATTATTGTTTTCTTTATAATAGACTAGCGGGCACCAGCGCTTCGCGCTGGACCCGCTAGAAGATTTCACGGGGATAAAGTAAACAAAGCGTAAGAAAATGTGATACAATAATATCAAGAACATGTCCTACATGCATACATAATCCAGACGGGGCCCTAAATAATCCGAATATTGCAGGTGCTTTTGATAATCCAGGTATACATGTGCCTTAATCTAGGTAGGCCTACGTTTGTGTTTCCAGATACATACGTAGGCCTCCCATGAGACCTGAAATGCAGGTACCCGTTGTCCCATTATATCCAGGGACCCCATAGGCCTAAGCCCTACCCCCTAATCCAGTTACCCCAGGTGCCCTTAATAATGCACCGGATACCACATAATCAAGGTAATGCACCGGATACCACATAATCAAGGTAGGCCCACTGCAGTGTGCCGTTATCTCGAGATACCCAGGTGCCCTTACTTTATCATAGTCAAGTAAATTAAACGCGGGTGCCAAAGATAGCGGGCAGTAAAAGTCATATCACAATATAGGCAGAGGTAAGCAATATCAAAGCGTTATAAATGTTTATATAAATATCAAGAGTATGTCCTTAAATAATCAGGTACTCTTGATATAATGTAAAGTGCCCTTAATATAATGTAAGTGACATGGTGCCCTTAATACACCATGAGCCTAGGCCCAATGTGCTCTTAATTAATACAGATACCCATGTTCCTAATACAAGTAGGCCTACTCCATCAACGTGTTCTTAATACCCCCCCCCCCCAGTGATTACCTCCTGTCTGTCAGCGCATGTCTCTACCTATTTTGTACCCTAAATAATAAAAAGTTGAATTTTAATGTCAAAATTGAAAGTTACTTAAAATTAGCTTCCCGCCATCCCGTTTTCCTCCTTTAACATTTTGGTGCTGGTGTCGCCACTGGCCCACTGCCCATGCACATACAGTATCCAGGTAATTCAGTAGGCCTACGTTCTGAGCGTTATAGTTTTATAGTCGGTCGTTTAGTTTTATGGTCGGCGGAGTCTATCATCAAGATTACTTGCACCATTCCACGCTTGTACTTGAGCACAATGTGTGCCATCCGGGTTTTGTTTGGCCTATTTACATTATACATTATTCCTCCGATAGACATGTGGGGCCTTAACGTATAGTATGTAGTCCCTTTGTCATGTTTGCTGTGTTCTATAAAGCCTCCCGAGATACTACCTGAGTGTACACCCTTAAAATCCAGTTATCACAGGTGGCCCACCTGCGCATAAGTATATCCAGGTAATTTGAGACTCGTTTTATAGTAAACCCCGTAATCCAGATACCACACGGATGCCCTTAATAATCCAGACACTCTTTAATAATCATGATAATGTACCACACGTTCCGTTTATCCAGATGCCCCATGTGCCCTTATATCCAGATTATCAAGTAAGGGAAGTGCGGAGATGAGGAGCTGGCTTAGGGTACACTATTAGAAAAAGGGTGCTTCAGAAGGGTTCTTGGCTGTCCCGTATATGGTTTAAAGGTTCTTTGATTTTAAAGGCCCCAAAAGGTTCTGTAGAAGACCAATGTTTGCCCATATTTTGCCCATTTTGAACTTTAAAATGGTTCTTTTTGGAACCTTTTAAGGTGATATAAAGGGTTACATACGGGACAGCCAAGAACCCCTGAAGCCTGAAGCATCCTTTTTCTAAGAGTGTACGGACTGCCTGCTTTCACCCTGCCACGTTACAATGTGCAGGTTGCGCCACAAACGCGTATACACTTTGTATGCGTCATTACGTGTGCGCCGAATCCCGCGTGTCATGATAAACGCGGCCTCGCAGCTTCAACATAGGAACGGTTGTTATGGTACCGCCACAGTTTCTTTATCGTTAGCAAACTACGCGTTCATCTATGTTACAATGCGAAAGTGTCACGTTAAGATCTGTGTAAGAGTTTTTATTTACATTTAGAAAATGTCGTAAAATAATGTTATTTGTCGGACGTTTAGTCACGTATAAATGCTTGTACTCATGCGATCTTTAAGAATAACAAACGGCCGCATATACAGAAATGTAGCTATATCCCTGATGAAAATATTTTGGGTGAAGACCATATGTCATCACTCACTCCGAAAACCACAATTTTTGCCCGAACAGTAGCTACCCGAGTAAAAGAAATTCAACATTTCGGATTATCATCTGTGATCCTTTCTGCGCATGTCTGAAAACGGGAAAATACTGGCATTGAACTATCTAATTAGCTCGTCTATATTAGAGGCGCAATTACCACGCTTTTTCAGTTGAAGAGGGACGCGAGTGTAAAATTATATTGAACTATCTAATAAACCGAGGGACCGAAAATTAGTATATAGATATCAATATTTTCCCACAATGGTGTTATACTCGAATATTATCCTTAACGTAAATGATTTTGGTCAATTTTTATATTTTGATCACCGAAAACGTTCTGGCAATTCCTCAGTAGGCCTACCCAAGTGAAGTGTGTAAAATGTCCTGCCACAGAACCCTCAGAACAACGGATACGAGGTCATTAACACTTTCCACGCGGCTATTAGTTTTACCATATACAAAACAGATTTTTTTCAGAAATCTTTCCTAAACTTCAAAGTTTATCTCAAGGATTACTGAACCAATACCAGGCATGTTTGTACTTATTTCAATGCATTTCTCCAGGTGCTTCCAAATACCGTTAAACTTCATCTATAAGCACCCATTGACTAATAGTTAATAAGCAGAGAATAGATAAAAAGGTATGAGCGCCCTCTTTTGATTATAATTGAATGGCTATTATTAAATCAATTTATTTCCAATAAGATAGAGGGCCGTCCTTTTATACCGACCCATCAATCATACATGTAGTTATAAAACAGTATCTGACATAGCAGTCCCGTTTAGATCAATTGGTAAAGCCGAAGTTTGGCTAGGGCAATTGTGATCGCAGGTTCCAGATGACAATACCTGGTTCGAATCTCACTTGCTGACTTCTTCTTTTGGAAAGTTTATAAATATTGACGGTGTATATCAAATTCTTAACTTTGTTTTTACCATGAATAAATAGTGAATCTATCTTTGTCTTTAATGTGGGTTTTCCCTCTTTTTTTCTCTCTTTCTACTATTTTTAATTTTAATTTTAATGTTTTAAATCACAATCGTTTATAAATAGTACAAACATTTAAATCAACCTCAACGACTTAGTATTTTTGTGAAGACATGCATGGATGGAGTACAATGAGACAATACGTTGATTATACAATTCACTGCTTTTCAGTTCTGCTACTTATGGTCTTTTGTTAAGTTGTGGTTTTTGTGAGTAGTTGGCCATTGTTGGTTCTAGATGACAATTCCTGATTCGAGTTTTTAGAGACACCATGTATACATGTACATGTACATGTATGTGGTTCACAGTTGATCGATACAAGCATGTAGCATGTCTGTAGAATTTGGGGCAGAGCACTTATCAAACTGCTTTGTACATTTCACGGACATAAATTATGCTATTGAGCTCATTAAATGACGTCACTCACATCATCGATATTTTCGTAACGCCAAAATTGTAGGGTTGAAATTCTAGGTCGAGTAAAATGATGTGAGCTTTTGTGAATTTTTTCCCGTATTGGAATATTTTTTTATTGAAAATAGACAGTTCAAATTAAACGTTGGTTCCAAGTTCAACTGACAACTGCAATATGCAGGCAACATTTGAGAAAAAACGATGCCCGACTTTGCAAGAAAGTGTACGGGGAAGTGTACGGGTGAACATGACAAACCAAAACAGTCTAGTAAGTAACCGCCTCCGTGGCGCAATTGGTAAGCGCGTTCGGCTGTTAACCGAAAGGTTGGTGGTTCGAGGCCAGCCGGGGGCGTTGTTTCTTTTTGCATTTAATGCAGATCGACAAATCACATCACAGTACAAATTTAATGTTGACAAAATCACAGACCACTTACACAAAAATCGCATCTGCGCATACTCCTGTCGTGATCGAAATCCAACACACAAGCAATGGGCGAGTTTTATAAGTGCAGAGGACTTCTTTAGTGATATAGACACAGTTTCGTAATCCTAAAACTAATCCGTTATAAATCAATAACACGTGGCCACTATACTACCATTTACATGAATGTAATGCATGACCTTCAATACCACGTGAGCTGCTCAAACTACGACATGTTCATTAGGCGTGCAATTTAAAGGCAATCCGTCAAACGTGTGTATTATAGTTCCGAAAAACTTAAACAGACTTAAAAAGATGGATGGTGCCGTAAATCAGTCCTTCGCGTGATTTCTTTTATTATTTCCACTCAGTTTTGTTTTATTTGTTTTGTGCTTTGTGTTTCTCCAAGAATAGGTATGGCACAAACGTGTAATATCGCGTTTCGAATCAATGAGGACAACAGGCAAACAGTCAAAACGTTTTTGACTGGCCATGGCTTGCGTGTCCAGTTTGATTAAATTTGGTTTCATTTAAAAAAATAAAATAAAAAACCAACGAAAAAGATAGATTCCTTGTTCATTCATGATAAAAATAAAACACTGTCAAGAATTTGAAAATTATGACCTTTCCAAAAGAAGAAGTCTTGAAGTGAGATTCGAACCAGGAATTGTCATCTGGAACCTGCAATCACAATTGCCCTACATGTAGCCCAAACTGTCGGCTTTACCAATTGATCTAAACGGGACTGCTATGTCAGATACTGTTTTATAACTACATGTATGATTGATGGGTCGGTATAAATGGACGACCCTCTATCTTATTGGAAATAAATTGATTTAATAATAGCCATTCAATTATAATCAAAAGAGGGCGCTCATACCTTTTTATCTATTCTCTGCTTATTAACTATTAGTCAATGGGTGCTTATATAGATGAAGTTTAACGGTATGGTAATGAAATTCAATAATTCTGACATTTTTGAAACATTTTGTGAACATTTGGAATGTCGTCTGCAGACGCCTGCCGCGTGGAAAGTGTTAAACTATTGATACTTACAACTAGTGTCACAAGTACTGGTGTAGTCTGGCATACGAACACTGTAAAATATACACATAAACACACATTAAAATGAATGATTGGGCATATTGCTGTCAGTCAAGTCTTTTGAAAACCTTGGAACAGTGACTTGTGTCAAATTGATCGAAAAGTTTGGACACATTTAAAGGCAAGTCTGTTGCAAAGTTTGGAAAAAAATTCAAGGCAAGTTTGTTGCAAAGTTTAGAAACAGTGGCTTAACAGGCATTTATAGATTGTGCATGGGGATAGGGACACTTTGGGGAGGGTGGGGGCGTGAAGGTGACATATTTAACACTTTCTACGCGGCAGGCAGCTGCAGACGACATTCCAAAATTTCACAAAATGTTTCAAAAATGTCAAAATTACAGTATTTCATTACCATAGTTGGAATCACCATGAGAAATGCATTGAAATAAGTACAAACATGCCTTGTGTTTGGTCAGTAATCTTTGAGATAGCCTTTGAAAATTATGAAAGGTTTCTGAAAAATCTGTTTTGTGTATGGTAAAAATAATAGCCGCGTGGAAAGCGTTAATTGTGTTCTGTGGTGCACACATTTAGGAGTGGGGAGTTGCGGACACGCTACCTCTACAATTAACAGGCATTTATAGCAGAGATGTGAATGTGATGTTTACTTGACCGTGGACGTGACATGAAAATGAATGCCATTATTGGAATACTAATTTATTGTTCACTGACTGTTAACATTAAACGGTTTGAGAATCTCCTCGTCAGTCAAAACACATTAGGTGATGGTAATCAACAGTATGGCGCAGACTTACTTTGCCGTAGCATCTTCACTCAATTCATCTCTGGCACATTCCGACCAAGCGATGCCATGTCCGAGTAACCAATGGAAGTATTGATAGAGACCTTCATGTTTTCTCCCATCAAACAACCCTTTCGATCGCTATATGTATTGCGGTGGCTTGGAAGCTTGAAATAATAATATAGTCGTTAGGCGGCCGTCGAATATTCCAGGGATTCGAGTTACTAGGCTAAGCAAGTCTTTTACTCCATGACTCGAGTCAAGTCAAGTCTTTTGTTAACCATTTGGTGACTAGAGTCTTGTCAAGTCACCAATTGTTCGAGTCATTGACTCGAGTTATCTCTCTCTGGTGTTCTCCAAACATCAATCAAAGTGGAGTAAACACATAATGCATGAAGTACGATCATGCTACTAAAATAATTACATTAACTCGCGTGTACAAATATTTACCATTTACTCCATAGCACGAATTATATTTAAATATGTTTCTAACTTCCATTCTCCGTATCGCTTCTACGGCTCGGCAAAACAACTGCTCCCAACCGTATAGTTTCAATAGTTTCATTCCTTGCAAAAGTTCATTGGAGTGCTTCAGTCGATCATCTGTGTATCTCTGGTTATAAAAAGGACGACAATATATTACAGTGTTAACGGGCCAAACAAAGAAGAAGGTCTGTCTCAGAAACATTGTGCAAAAAAGCTAAGTGCTGTGCTTTTTTTATCTTTTTTTTTTTTTTAGAAAATAGGCTATGCGGTATGCGATTTTTTTTTTTTTGCGATTTTTTTGTTGTTTTTGTTGCTTATCCAAGCTTACGGAGAACTTTTTAATTTTTTTTTTTTAAAAATCCAAAAAAAAAAAATCCAAAAAAAAGAAAGAAGTTTTTTAGCCCCCAGCGCATAGACCTACGCGCCGTAGCTCATTTCACATACCAATGCGGGCGGGCTTCTGAGACAGGCCTTCTTCTTTGTTTGGCCTAACGGTGAATTATTATTTTCATAAAGATCAATCAAATTCCTTAGACATGTTAGATAAGGAAGGCAAACTGTATGGAGAGCGTTCAAATTTGTTTACTAATGACTACTCTCAAATGTTACTGATAAACTGTCCTATTTGATTACATTCCTCTGGTCTGGCTTGCTTTGACGCCATATATTGCATATTTATGCAGACTATAGACCATTTCAAATCCGAAAATATACGATCGGTTCCGAATGTTTCCGGTTAGCCGAGTGTTTGACACTCGGTTCCATGACCTGTCAGCTCCTGACAGGTCATGGCCATGTGCCGGAGAAAAACAACGTGTTTTTCACCCGTCTGCCCGTGTGATAGATTGCGCTGGTGTTGGTGATAGATTGTATCCCTCACAAAGTTGATGTTGCGGCATTTCAGTTACAAAAACGAGTGAGATGAAAGAGATTTGGGGTAATATTTTCACTTTTTACCGTCTGCTCGATACATTTGGAATTTGTCCGTCAGCGCCTTTGTTGATAAAAAAACAAAATAGTCTCGTTCCACGTTTTACTTCTCATGTGTGCACGCGTGTATGTAAACATAGGCGGACAATCAACTAGGGCAATGCTGTGAATGCGATCAACTGTTGCGAAGAACGCGCAACGCACCTACTCCATGTGACCTGTTTTTCCGAAGATTTCCGATCTCAATTTGAAATGGTCTATGATGTGTTGACTTGCAGCCAAAGTGCGACATCTTGTCGTCTGACGATGCGAAAGCATGAAACTCAGAGTTACGACTTTATTCTAGAAGGTATATATTTTTTAATGTTGGCTAATGGATTACATTCTTATATTGTTTAAGAGCTCATATTCCTCAAATGGGAAATTGTATGAAACATCCACTAGTAGCCTAAATGATAATTATTCACTGATACAATTACAAACCTAGTCCAAACTACAATCAATTAGGGAGGAGAAATTACATTATTTCGTCTATGGTCATGTGTTTTAAGCTCGCCTCCTTTCGCGTTACACACGGATTTTGGCTTTCACGACATGATTTTAACTTTACACATTTATATTTGCTTGTATACCCCCCTGAGGTAGTAAAAGTATACATTTTCTGAAGGGAAATTGCATGAGGAAACCAAATATGCCATTGAAATTATAGTACGACCAAGAACTAAAATGGTATGATCGGAAATGTTCGGGAAAATAGTTTTTAATTTTTAATTTGAGATCCATATATTTTTTATACCTACCCCCTATCATTATTTACTTTACATATTTGAATTCCTCATGAAATTACCCATTAGATGATATATTATTGTCAAAGTTACCACGTCGGTATGGTAAATAAACCGGCTAGTGAATATCTCCAATTTTTATTTGATATATTTTTAGAATTTTCAGAAATATTTGTTTAAGGATGAACCCTTCCCTGATATAAACTGCATTTCTGAATTTCTCTAGTTACAAGCTTTCCAAAAATGTATACTTTTGCTATCATAGGTTGAAAACTTTTCCTGTTATAGTCATTTTTATAAATCCGGTAAATTGAGGCTGATTATTCATGTTTACTGTGTAGCGAATAGGAAGAAAGCTGATGTTCATGGTCTTATCCATAATTAATTAGTTGTTACAAATAGTTGACAAGTCTGTTGAACCACATACTTAAAGACTACTAATTATCCTTTAAAATGGGACCAGAATGGTGTGTGTAACATTAGGGGATGACTAGTTTATTGTAAAAAGAACAAAACATGGGATTATCCCCATTGAGTTGTACAGGCGGCACCCCTTCCAGCGGCACCCCTTCCAGCACCACCCCTGGTCCCCAAACATCTGTATCTCCAATTCTGTATTAGATATACCAATGTCATTTTGCAGGCAGATAGCTTGTTATTAGGGCTTTAAAATGATACCAAATTTGTTGAGATAGCTTTTGTGGTTTTAAAAATATTTGAGGAAAATGACAGCATGAAACTAAAAAATGTAACGGCACCACCCTATTGGGAGGCGAGTTCATAACGCGTGACCCTATAGAAAATCTCAAGTATTTACTTAAAGGAAGGGTCCCGCAAGCACAACATTTAGCATTATTTGTTAGAAAAATAATTATCGAGCTGAAATTACGTAATTATAAAGAACAAAACACCATACTATTTGCGCATGTGCATTGTATAACTATGACATCATCGACACTGGGACTTTCGATCACCGCGAATTTTAAAAAAGTGCATGTTGAGAGATGGCGGTTTTTATTTGTTTTTGTCATAAGTGTGGTGTTTTGTTCCATTTCAATACAACAGTTGGGCTCGATAGTTATTTGTCTAACATATAATGCACACTTTTATGCTTGCGGGACACCTCCTTCAATAAACTTACCATTGCTTGTTTTTGCAACTTTGACATGATCTTTGCGAGGACGAACTGCAACGGCATAACAGTGACAAACACACCAAAGCCTAGCAGCGAGGATATGCCGATCTGGTAGTATAGTAATCCTAGTGTTACGACAATCTGTCGAGTAAAGTATAACATTTACGTATGAGAAAAAAAATCGAGTAAAATGTATTTGGTATTTGTGAATTCGACTGGTGTAAAATTATTTTGCAACGTATATAATTTGATTTCAAACAGCGTTCGTTTGGATACTGATCTCAAGTCACAAAATATGTGCGATATTGTTATTGCAATCGGTCACAAACATTTCAGGACATAAACTAAAACGAAAGTCACAAGGAATTCTTATGCAGTTTGGTCCCGTCAGTATGCTGGTGTCGAAGGCCAATTGCTTGAAGGGGAATGCAGATTACTGCGGGTTCGAATCACGTTGCAAACACTATGAGTTACATATTAGAAAGACCAACAACCTCTATTATCATTAACGCTTTCACACGACAGTTCCAAAATGTCAAAACTATTGAATATCATCTCCATATTATTAGGAATCGAAAATGCGTTAAAATAAGTACAAACAAGCCTAGTATTGGTTCAGTAATTCTTGAAATAGACTTTGAAAGTTGGGAAAGGTTTCTGAACAAAATATTATGTATATTATGGTAAAACTAATAGCCACGTGGAAAGTGTTAATGGAAAAGGATTGTAGTCTACCACACACAGAAAAATATTTTTATAATTATGTTAAATATAGAACTCCATAATTATTATGTAAACCTTTCACACAGTATTTCTGTACAAAATACACAGGTTATGTAAACATAACTTGTGTATTTTGTACACAATTTAGTTGTGTACAAAATACACAAGTTTTGTTAACATAACTTGTGTATTTTGTACCCAAATACAGTGTGAAAGGTTTACATAATAATTATGGAGTTCTATATTTAACATAATTATGTAAATATTTTTCTGTGTGCATCTATCATTAGCAAAGCGTTGTTTATACTGCTATACGGTATACTACCTGCAGAGGAATAGCCCAAATGAAATGCATCTTCTGAAAGAAGAAAAGTAAGTTCATGGCATCAGTTGACATGTGATTAGTCACGTGGCCAGCTGTCATTTCACCCCCGGACAAAGCGTAGGTTGATAAACGGAGAGACTTGTTGTATATCATAGACTGAAATGAAAGGGATAATGGTATTAACTATTATATTTCTTTCACGTAAGGGAGCAGTTGTACATCAAAATGGTTACAAGTATTACGCGTACCATACTCTTACGTTGTTCAAACAATTATTAATTCTCATTTTCGGTTATAGCCAAAAAATGTTACAAAATTAATGGTAATTATGAACAAACAGTAACTCACGCTATTTCAAATGATGTCTTATTGGCTCAGGCATAGCTACATCTTGGTCTAGTATCTAGCGTTCAATACAAATCCTTACCGAATTGCCCCTAACCAGCATCTGCAAACTGGTAAACTTTACAAAATAGTATACGGTATGCTTAATGAAATCCTGCGCCCATATCCTAATAAAGTCTGGATGCACATATTTCTGTACAAAGTCTTCTTAGGGTTTCTATAATGATTCAAGTTTCGTGTCTAAAGAATACAAGATACAGTAGAAATATGTGAGCGAAAATCAAACAAACAATCTTACATTCCACACAGTACCCAGGATAAAAAATATGTATCTGTACCTGAACTGCAGATCGTACGTGGACGCTAACAATGACACACATGTAAGTGTGGTATTGGTCGCACATAAATTGTACGACACCAAATATAACCATTGCTCCAACCAGTATAAATCCATTGGAAAAGAAGCTTTCCACAGACACTAAATCGGGGGCCACCTGTAACATCAAAATGAAATAGACATTATTGGTTATTACAGATTACTGCATTTCAGGGATTCAATCAGGCTTTAATAACAACGGAATATTACGTATGTTTTACAAGTTTCTGCGTAGTTCTTAAAAGACCACAGCGAACCACGTATAGTAAGATCCGATGAACAGTTAAACTTCACCACCGACAAACATACCTCTTATTGAGAAACCGAATAGTCACCCCACTAATAATAGCTGAACCTTTTCGGCACTAAACAACCATTTTGCCATATATTTGTCATATCTTATAAAACATTACGATTCCTGGTCTATATAAACATTTAAATAACATACCTTATTTGCCTATCAAACGTTGGAAAACGTTTTACAACATTTACCAAATAAACTATTTTTTTGCCTTAAATTATTATCTCAGCATTATTTAGCAAGAAACCTTGATGTCCTATCTCGAAATAAAGACGCCAGAGGCAAATAACTACTTTATTTCGCGATTTATTTAATTTCACGAATATATCTGCATATCTATGCCAGGTTGGTATGGTATGATTAAAGAGGCACAGAGAGATACATATGGGAGTACGCCCTCATTTCCTTATGGATTTTCCAGATTAGGAAATACAATCCAGATTGCCAGAGTTGATTATTTGCCTGGACTATTTTAACAGACAAAACATCCAAATCCCCCGAAATGAAATACAAATCCAATCATGTATTATGTTTGATCATGTTTATTTGTTTAAGTGGCATCTTATAGTATAACATATCCTGCAATAAAATTACAATTACATTAAGCTTACCAAACTGCTTATTGGGTCGGAATGATCTCGGCTGTCATTATGTTTGATGAAATCGGCAACGTAATCTACAATAAATCGAATGACTAAAGGTCCAACGAAACCTGACAGATCAGCTACGAGTTTCAGTAAGGCACTTCCAAAAATGGTAACTCCGTAAACGTTAAATACAACTCGCCAAAGTGATGGAGCTCTGCCTTTGTTCTGAGCGCGTTCCTGTATCATGGAATAAAATACGGAGCATTGACTTTTAAAAATATGGAACTGATGAGAACGACATGGATTATGACATGTAACACTACTTTCAAATCGACGTATTATATTTGGCAGTAACAGGCGGTTATAGCCGTCGGTCAGAGCACGTCTCGACAAAAGATTTGATCAGATTTATTGAAGAATAAAGTGTGTTAATGCAGTTGTATTTCACCACCGATTTTCTGAAATATATTTATTATGTTTTGCCGAACACCGTTATGAAGCCTAATTTGACAAGAAAATCGTTTGAAATCGGCTCAGTATATTTGAAGCTACAGAATGAAAGAAGCGAACGCGTCTGTTTGAAATTATGATTTGTGGTTCGTACCATGTACCAACATAAGGCCAAAAAAAAAATTTGTTATGTTGTCCTCGACAGCTTTCAGAGAGGAGGGGCGGGCGGGCGGATTTTTTTTTTTTAATTTTTTTTTAAAAAAATTTCTTTTACCAGCAGAAGCTCAAAGTTCAGCCAACAAGAAGTTAAAATCACTCTAAGAGCCGCACATATATGTTATAAACACTTAATTTAATATTAATGCCATTTAAACTGTTTTTAAAAAAAACTGAAAAAAATCTGTGAAAAAAAATCTGAAAAAAAAAAAAAAATCTGAAGAAAAAAAAAATCTGATTTTTTTTAAAAAAAAATACAATTTTTTATTAAAAAAAATACGATTTTTAAAATAAAAAAAATCTGAAAAAAAAAAAAAAATCGGAGCGGCCCTAAAATGACGAGCGGGCGGTCGAGGACAACATAACAATTTTTTTTTGTTGGCCTAAGTGCTCGTCTATTTGAGCAATAATTGCTGATGTATATATATGTACATGACAGACAAGTAACCTAATCGTGTTTTTATTGACGTTTTAAAAGTAGACAAAATACATTCATTTTGAGTAAAGTTACATACATGATGAATTAACTTGTTTACATTTATTTTGTTTGCTATAGATTCATTGATCCTTTGGCGGGGCCTTCGCAAGCAGAAGAAAGCGAAACAAAGCAAAACTAAGCCTAAAGGGTGTTTTTCATAACGTCCTATGCTTTTCATAACGTCCTATGCTTTTATACTTCTGATGGAGCTAAGCTATACAGCCCTTTTATGGCAAAAAGATGTATCTTGTATGTACTTTCCTAATGATATACTTCCTTTTAACATGGATTGTGTTAACTTGGTTCAATAATCCTCACTTAGGAGAAAGTAATATACTGCCTTTTACCAATTTATGATTTATGGAGAAAAAAGCTAACTTTGATCATGTTAAAAGGAAGTATAGAAAACTACATACAAGATACATTCTTTTGCCATAAAAGGGCTGTTAATACAGTTCAGATTAACAATGATTTGGAGTTTACAAATCGTACAAATACCTGATTTTCTTCTGACACTTACCACTTCATTTTGGAAGACGCTTTTGAATCGGCTATGAATTTGAAGCGATTGGTGTTCCAGTGGGAGACTACCCAGATCTGACATCTCAACGGGTTTCCGATAACCAACTTTCAAAAGCCATCTGAACCAAGCAAAGGTCCACGAAGATCCTGCACTGACATGGTGATGCAGATACAGCATTCTTGGCGGCAATGTTGGTGGACCATCTCGCCGCGATGATGTCATATCTTGGCGAGTTTCAGCGCGTGTATCTTGCCGACATTTACACGCCTGGGATTTTTTTTTTTTTTAAAGATTAAAAGAAAATCTGAATCAATGGCACATACATTTAATAAAAAAAATTGTTTGTGTTTATTTTCCGCACTTTATATACACATAATTATTATTTTCATACATTTTCAATATTTTCACGTTTTCGTTATTTTCAACAAGTAAATACTTCCTTATAATATACATATTTAATTTTAATATAAATCTCAAATAAAATCATTCAAAATACTACATTACACATTGCACTACGGAGTGTGTATTCTTTATTTCAATGTACATCATACAAATATCACTTTTATAATTATGGTGATATGTCACATATTCTCTAAATGCAAAACGAGTGGAAAGAGTGGAAATTCACTCGAAAAGGAGTGAAGGGAGTAAAACGCAGGACGGGTTTTAGAGTGGAAAATTATTTTCCACTATAAAATGTGTGAAAGTTAATTTTTTACTCTCAATAGAGTTGAACATTGTCATATAAAATCCCCTTTCACTCCTAGAGTGTTTTCCACTCAAAAACGTGTTGTCCTGCGTTTAACTCCTTGAAAGAGTGGAAAACCACTCTTTTACATTTAGAGAGTACATAAGATCATGTAGATGAACTTTGTTTCTAGAAGGATGGCTTCAAGATCAAACGTACGAGGGGCATTCAAATACCTGCAACCATTGAAAATCTCTGAACCGTGACATGTGTCAATAAAATAAACTTATGATACTTAAACTGCAAGTCTTACCCCTATCTCTTTCAAACACGTGGGTTATTTTTATTATGTAATTTCAGCACTTTAAACATCATGGTCTCTGGGCACTGAAAATTGACAAGAATCAGCATTATAAATAAGCGCCAATATTAACACTGTTAATGCATGTATCTTAATGCATACCATAAACTTTTTGGATTATCAAATTTCCCGCCATTGTAACATTTAATTCCCTAACCAGTGCCCTGAGATCATGGTATTCAGTGCTGATATGTAATGATAAAAATGACCTACGTGTTCTAAATTTTCTGTGAGAAAAGAGTAAGACTTACAGTTTAAGTATCATAAGTTTATTTTACTGACACGTGTCATGGTTCAGAGATTTTCAATGGTTGCAGGTATTTATTGAATGCTCCTCGTAGATCAGCTATGGGTTGAACGGGATAGTTTATGTAACTATTTCGACACCACAGACAAAATGTAAGATTGGTTTTGCATTAGGCTACAAGGCTCGCTTAGCAGCGCTATAAATTGGTGCCCTAAAAACCGTCACCAAATTTAAATATTCGCCTTCCATCAAAGCTTGTTGCTATGACATAATTCTCGTGTGCAACCAACCGGCTGTATTGCAATGACCATTGAGAAGTTTAAACGCATGAGCGTGGATGTCATTTGCAACATAATGGAAACTCACACATGCAGTAAGCAAGTAGTACCGCTCGTACACGCCCCGAAATTAAATATATGGTCGAATCCAACGAAAAGTGTCCACGGCTAGATTTTTAGGGTCCAGTTTCAAAATGCTTCGATCTCTTATTCCTTTTCCCCACTCAAAGTCAACATATCAAGCTTGTATGGAAAAAAAGTGCCATCACTAATCTCTCCAATTGACCACGTGGCGGAATGATGAAGTTGAAGGTACACTTCTCAATGTTACCTACCAATACAAGTACCATATTTTGATTAAGTGATGATTATTCCACCTATTTACATATTTCATTCAAATTTGTGATTGTATTGTATTCAGAAGATGCTTATGCTGATAGAAAGTGATCATATTTGTCCAGGTGCTCATTTTTTGTTTACATTTTAGATTCACACAGTTGGGTAGCATTTGCAGGCTCTCAATACTTTGAAACATGAGGTTGAGTCACTTTGTGTACTTTCACCAAGATGATTGTAATGAACATTTGTTTTCATGTACCTCAAAGAGGGGGAATGACCCTTTCTGTAAAATTTCGAATTTTGAGCATGCGCCCAAAACCTAAGTACATAGAGGAATGTGGAAATTTGGTATTCGAAGGTAACAGTTAATGTATACGTAGGTAAGAGAAGTAAAACTGTAATAAATTAAAGTTCTACTTAATTTATGTTACATTTTGGGGTGAAATAATTATGCAGGGCTGTTAACAATATTTGTTTTTTTAAATAAACATGTTAAAACATGTTTAAATCCTAATATTATGAACATATTCCCAGTAGTTTACATTAAATAGATACTAGAATATTAATTTAATGTTGAAAAAAATATACAATATCTAACTCTCAGTTGTAATTTTGAAAGGTTTATTAAGAACAATATATCAGGCAACATTTTTAGGCATTCCTATAAGAGAAACACATGTTAAGACTTAAAACACGGTAGCTTACATTGCAATAATCAAAGTATTCGTAGGTAACACATTTTTTCTCAACTTCAACTTCGTTGACTAAGAACAGTTAGATTCGTTGATTTGACATATAGGTTTAAGGGCAAAATTGTACTCGACGTAGTTTTTTATGCCCTGTTTCGAATGACGTATCAAAATGGTGTCTTGATTGACTTTATAAGTAGATTTAAGAATGTGCACTCAGCGCTGCTTTTAAAAAACAATCAGAATTGCGTAATATTCAACATTTGAATAAAACAGCAAGATTAACCAATTAAACATTAAAATAATATAAAACCATGTTCCTATTTATAAGATATAAAAGAAAACACCATAAGCATCAATAACCTCACTACATGCACTAGTGATAGACCTATACTGTTATTATTCTTGATGTTAAAGGCATATTGAATAGAATTAACCTTTTACACGTGATAACTATGGCAGAAAATGTTTTATTATGCTGACGTATCTGATAATCCAATTTTGTTAGTGTCTTTCTTGCTTGACTTTCAATTATTAAGAATGTGCGTTTAACTTCTACAAAACAGTCAGAAGTGTGTAATATTTAACATCTGATTTAGGGCAAGATGATGACAACATACATATCGTACTGAGTTAAAATTTCGTAAAGTTATAGTTAAACAATCAATTAACTCGCTAGTAATACTATTATTATTACTGATCTAATTTGGTAAAAAGCATGTTCATCATTAAAACTAAACATGATAAAAACTTAAGCATATATACACATTTTAATTAAGAAACATCTGATCATTCCGCCTCGTGATCATTCAGCCTTGCAATCTCTACTTAACAAGTTTAGTGGTTCTTGATGTATTCTGTGTGTAGTTAGTTCTTTAGGTCTCTCATGTCGCGAGGATGAATATATAATAGAACATAATTACTCTTTGTTTATTATATAGGACATTCTAGAATGTTAAGAATGAACGTTTCAGTTTCCGTGTGAATCCAAAGTATTGGATCGAATCAACTATTGAATAGTTCACCGAGCTATATGTATTTAGAAAGCGAGCGGTTTCCTTTAAGCAAACAGTTTGATTTGCCTGTAATTTATAGTCTTGAATGTCGGGTTATTTGTTTTAAGCAATAAAACAACCGGTTGACTTCCTCAATTTGTTCTAAATAAAGGAGGCAAGTGAGGTCTTCTGGAATATTGAATAACTGTTTTAAACACGAAAGCCAGATCACCTTTTGATTCATTTAATATATACTTTGAAATAATTTCATATCAGACCTTATATATATAAGTTTAATATGAGCCGAACATGTTCAAAGTCTTGAACATTCAAATATTTTGCCTTTCAGTCCACAACGGAATAAAACACATACAACTTTCAGCAAGACATTCAGTTGTCAGATTAGAATTAAGATATAATTTCCTAGTTTGGAATTTGTATCATTCGAAATGTCGTACATAGTCAGTCTTTATCGAGTTTCAACCGGAGGCAGACTCCGCTTGACATAGAATCACCAATATGATATATTTTGTCAGATGTAGACAAAATAGGAATTTTATGTTTAGAAATTCAATGTTGTTTGATTTAACAACACTAATCTAATAAGTTTTGCCACGACAGAGATATTGTCTGGCATGTGCCTTTCATTATGATTTTTTTTAAAAATCAACCACTGCTTAGTTCAATTACACTAAGAAATAAATGTCGGAAGCATTATTCATGAGCAATTTTTGTATTTAAGACTGAAATCAGTATAGGCCTACCCTCGATTCCCTCCCACCTTTAAAAAATGAAAAGGTTTTACTAAATTTCTTGTTCACTTAAAATACGTTTCGGTGACATTACACAACCTGCCAGAGCAAAAATGAAGCAAGTTATTTTATATTTGTTCACCGGTGATTTGTTACACATGAACTCCATTTTCAAATACAACTACAAGAATGGCCAATATTAAGTACCTCAGTAGTCACTGCTCTGCAATTCCTGGGGAAATTGGTTAACTACGCATACATCATATCGACAAGCTGGTTTAAAACAATATTACGCACCAAACAATATTATTCCCGTCTTATACATTCCTACTTAATATTTACATAATATTAGGTGCGAATGAAAGCGACAAACAATGCAGGAATTGTACCATGCCCATTAACTAATATATAAGTTACCTACGAATACAAAATGGAATATGAATATATTGATTATGAAACCGAAATTTCATGGATGTTATGTCTAAATGTATCCATTTTAAGACGATCAACGTGTAATCTATGGATATAAATATCATTCATTCACTCTAACACCAACAAAAAATATGTTCTCGGCAAAAACAGTGTGATTACACCATGCATTTTATTTAAATCAACACCTCCCATTTTCATTTAATAAGGAATATTATTTTTTACCCCTCCAAATATAAATATAATAATATATAAAGTCAGATTGTATGATTGCGCACTGCTTTTATGTAAAATAAAATAATTTAGGGCCAATATGCACTGTGTATATTATTGAATGTTGCCTACATATACATGTTACCTCCGAATACAACATGAAGTCATGCACGAGATGCTGTTACTGAATGTTTCCATTAATCACCCCCATTGCGATTTAAATCAACTGTCAGATGATGTCTTTGCGTGAATAGCATACAAAACTACACTAATAGGAGTAATAAGATTGAGAAAGAGGGAGGCTATATAATCAACTTTTAAGAAAAAAACATATTTATTGATGCACTTGTACACAAAGTACAGAATTTTGTGAAAGGTTACTAATACAAAAGCTGAAAGTTTGGTCCAAACTTCTCCGTTGCTTTCCGAACGCAGCGCACATTTCTACTTTATTCCAGTCGCTACAAGTATGTAACAACAGAGAGAAGTACCACGGTATCGTTATTTGTATTTGAAGCTTAGGTAAAAGTTCATATTTCAAATTTGCCTACGAATACAGCCTTTTATTGCTGATATTTCAAAAAACGTTGCCTTCAAAATGATAAAACTTGTCGCACATGTACATTGTATCATACTTCGCTTATTCTATAGATATCATTCACTAATCTGTGTTTATATTAAAATGGCAGTGTTTTAAATAGGTATTCGGAGGTAATGCATTTTTTTTACCAAACCGATCGTTTCCGCTTTTAAGATTTCTAACAGCTTTATCAAAAAATCGACTTGAATGGGGACAATGCATTTAAGTATTTAATATATTTAGGCTTCCTTACAGCACAAATTACTCTACCTCAGGCGAATTCTTCCCCGAAAGCGAGATTTAACCAAACATGTATTTGTTGGTAACGTCAAAACTTACCACAGCAAAAAAAATCACAACAATTCAGGGATTGATCAAAAGTAACCAAAAATTAAAAGAGGCATTCTTGAGATATCCAGCAATCAAACAGGCAAAATCATTTCCGCTTAAGCTCGTTTTCATCTAAACGGTTATATGTTTAACAAAAAACCTTAACAACTATTTTGTAAAAAGGGTAAAAAATAGCAGGTTTAGTACTCGTATACGCCCAATTGTGCATTTAAGTTGGTCGTATTATATATGGCGCGAACCGTCTCATCGAGGCGGATACGTATAACACAAAAATAAAATTGTCAAGATATAGATTATTTTATTAGAGGCCTGAACATCACGTGTACACTTTTCGTTGGATTCGACCATATGCACTGGGCAATCCTCTCGTAGTTATTGATAACAATAGGTTTACCAGACCGAATTAATAGCACTCCTAAGCGGGCAATTTATGTCATGGATTACTCTACAGGGCATAATATTTATACCAACTTACCGTTTCTCCACCTAAGGGGAGTAAAGTCTATCGTGTTATCGGGGATGAAAGTAAACCAATTTACTGTTGGAGCATTAAGCCAGGTTGTCAGTCTTAACACTGACGACATAAGTTGTATACAGTTGTCTAGTAAATAAATTCAAAATAATTCCATTTTTTTTACTGGTACATCGAAGTGAACTTTTAATTACAATAGAACGATCGGGAAACAATTTGTTTGTTGTCATATCAATGTTTGCATATCAATACCACATAAATAAAATGTCTTACCTGTATAACCAAACCTGTCCATTCTATTACCAGTAAAATCCCATACGTCGTTAGCAAGGTACAGGTGAGATCAAATCGCATCACTTCTGCAGAAGCTCGTCCTATTCCGATCAAATTTACGAGGCGCAATACTTCTGCTGCAATGGATAGACCCCAGTAGAGAAGTAGCGGAATAAGATGGTGTTTTGACAGCTTCAAATACTCCACGTGATGGTAGTACACGGTTCCTAGCACTAATGTAATTGCACCAGTTACAAAGGGAAAATATAAGTGAGGTTGTGTCCATATTTCCGCCGAGTTGACCAGTCTATCTGAGAGAATACCCTCTCCCAAAGCGGTTATTAATACGACTGCAACCAAGACAGTAACGAGGTACCGAGCCGTGTGACCCGGAAGACGGGTCAGACACGGGTCAGATGATGACGGGCCGATCACGCAGCATCTACTTCTACACTTAGCTATCAGAATAGCTGCGGCAAACAGCAGACTAAATCCGATTTGAAGTAACGTGGCAACGGTGTCTACGAAACAAAGATCATCGCTATCCAGGTGAGGACATTGGACGGAACTGTTAGACAAAGGTATCTGGCATATCCAGCACCACCAATCTTGTGGAAGCCCAATCTCCATAGCGAATGACAGGGCCGGAGTCATAATTCTATGTATGATCTGCTACCTACAAACGAAATATATACGGCAAAAATTATCGTGAACAGAGTATTATGCATTTTCTGTATTAAAGGGCTTTTAATACATGTAAAACAGTTACATCATGATCATGGATATGGTTGACCCGAATTTGCGTCTCCGTATTTGGTAAAGTAGACATAATTGTAGATATCTATAGCTAGAAAATGCCACATAAAGCAGGCACTGTTAAAACTAAATACTCTAGTAAGTAATTCTAATTGATGTTTTTGGTGTTTAACCTCAATACGTGTATTTTCAAACACGATAATGATTATTGAGCTCCTCCTGAGAACGTGGCCATTTTATCCTCATCCCTGTTGCCTAATTGAATTAAAGTCCTATTATGTGATCTTTTCCAAGTGACGCCCTCTGTCCCTGATTTTTACTTTGATAGCAGATTTTCTTGTAGATTTTCATTTTCCGATCGTAAATTGTAAAGATCTTTTAAGTTACAAAGTGATATGATTCCTAATTTACTTCAAAATCATGCATTGTTTGAATACGTTGAAATAAACTGATGGGGGTCTGCTCCGATAACTTATTTTCTGAGTGTTGTTTCGTTCGTTAATTATTGAATAGTTCAATGGTGTATTAATAACATATATATGATGCCCCTTCTAGGTTTATCCACCCACTTCTAGCGTCCAATCTCTGTGGCGTGCTAGTGTGATCCTGTCTTTTATAAACGGAAAACACGGGTTCGATTCCCGAAATTCCCTTATGTTTTTTTTAAACATGATGGTGACTTAAACGGACACAATGTCATGTTGATTTTTAATTTTTTAAAATTAATTTACCTTAGAATTTAAGAAGGACATTTAAAGTTTCAGAGAATTTCTGTTTACTTAGTCTTGATAAGCAGTAAGTTTTGAAATTATCCTGATAAAATGGTACATTTATCTTGGTTGGTTCTTCAGATATGGTTCATTACAGAAAGCATGCACAAAACTGCCTTGGCCACGGGAGCGTCCTTTAGTAGAGATGGAATGCACAAAGTGGACTTGCCCACGATAACAAGCTGAACGTGCCATCTTTACAGGATAATTGCAAAACTTACTGCTTATTAAGACTAAGTAAACACAAATTCTCTGAACCTTTAAATGTGGTTGAAAAATTACTTTGAACTTGGGTCAACTTTTTTTTAAATCACCCGGTAGGCCTACATCTTTTTTATATTTATTAATTTATTTATAATTTTTAATCATTCATTCATTCATTCATTTATATAACTAGGCATATGCGTTTATTAATTATTTAATTATGTATTCGTTTATTTCAATAGTATTTGATTTCATGTTAAATAATTAATTAATTGATTGATTGGTTGACTGATTGTTTGAAATTATTTCTACAATTTTGCATGCATCATTGGGATACATTTAAAATATTTTATAATAAATTGGTCATAAATGTATCATTAAGTAAATAATGCATAAATAAATAATGAATTGTATGATAGAAATCTCCCATTTATATTAGGGGTTCAATAAGGTTTCGGAGTTGTTTATATCTTGAATCGACAACGGTAAGACGGGTTTATTTTGCGAGGGCAGCTTTAGCTGCCCGAGAGATAAACAACGACGAAGACCTTGTTGAACCCCGTTCAACAACGACCAAACATATTTACGTCATTCATATGTGAATAGCGTTTTGGAAAATTGATGAAAACAAGTAAAAAACGTGGTTTAATAGGCTTAATTTGACATAAAAAAATAGCTGCTCTTTAAAAAACGGAACAAAATGTTTACGTTTTATTATAATTAGGCCCTTATTTGGACATCGTCCGTTCCCTGTAAATGTGCGAGGGAACTTCTGAATGGGATGGGTTACAAAAGGTAAACATTAGAGAAGACACATTATTGCGCAAGTAATTGTGGAATTTAAAATAAAATAGCATTTTATTCACACACCACCTTTAACATTCAGAGAAAAATTAAATCAAGAATGCGTTTAATTTACATAACACATTTTGATATATGTTTACAGAATATTTGTATCAAATTAGACACACCCCTCCATTTCAATAGTGGTACGGTCCAAATAGATCTGAGGGTTGTCATTTCACCGCGCGATGATACAAAATAGCGATTCTCTTGTGCTGGGTAGCGACCGTTTCGGCTAAAATTATGGCTTCTTAGCTCTCTCTCAGTTGACTTATTTATTCTCTGTTTTGCCAAACCTGCCTAATAATTTTATGAAGAAATTAGAGCAAACCTTATTTAAGTTCATTTGGAATGGTAAACCAGACAAAATAAATAGAGATACTATGTATTGTAATAAGGAGGATGGTGGATTAAAGATGACAAATGTTCATAATCTTGTTGACTCTTTGAAAATTGCATGGGTTAAAAGATACCTTGATAGTGAGAATTTAGGGAAATGGAAAATTATATTTTGTAAAGAAATGACAAACATTGGTGGTCAGTGGATATGGCTATATAATCCTACAAAAGAGACTGAATTTTGTTATGATAAATTGTGCAATGCATTTTTGTCTGATGTTATAAAAGCATGGTATAGATTGAAAAAATCTAGTAATGACACAATTACTGATGAGGTTTTATGGTATAATACAAAGATAAAGGTTAACAAAAATACTGTTTTCTATAAAACATGGAGTGTGAAAGGGGTGAATTTTATTTCTGATCTTCTGAGAATCAGCGTTTTATGACATACAATGAGTTCACAACCTTTCATAATATTAATTGCAATTATATGAAGTATTTTGGTCTAGTTAATGCTGTGTCAACATGTTTTGATAAACAGTTGATGAACCAAAACTTATCTCATAAATCTGAGCTGTTGAGACAGATTAAAATTGTGAAGAAAACAACTTCATTTGCATATCAATTGCTGAGTAACAAAGTCAATGTTGTGCCTAAAGCACAACAGAAATGGATCACTGAATTTGACAACATGCCAGACTCAAAGGAAATTATTTGGAAAAATATTTATAGTATGCCATATAGATGTACTCTAGATACAAAAACACAGTATTTGCAATATCGTTTTATTCATAAAATCCTCCCCACAAATACATTTCTTTAGGATTGGTTTAGTTGATGACTATAAATGTAATTTTTGCAAAACGGAGGAAGAGACAATGAAACACTTGATGTGGTCATGTAATTATGTTTCCAAACTGTGGAGTGATGTTTGCAATTGGTTGAAAGATTTGAATATTAATGTAAATATAACATACTGGGATGTGTGCTTTGGAATTTATGGTAATAAAGAGTACCTTTCTTTCTTGAATATGATTATTTTACTTTTGAAAAGATACATTTATATATGTAGGGTCCAAGAAATGCACCCTCTGTTCAATGACTACAAAAATGTGGTAATTTTTACTGAAAAGATTGAGAAGAACATTGCAAAAAATAGAGATAAATATGGGTCTCATGTTAAGAAATGGGAACCTTTCTTATAATAATTTTTTGTTGTTGATGATAAGGTCATTTACTACAATTTATTTTGTAATTTCATCTAGTAGCTTAACTGTGTCAACTTGTAAATTTATGTAAAATGTAAATTTAAGTTTGTACTCATGTTTGTATTGTGTGGTTTTTTTATGTGATTTTTTTTTGTGTGAGTTAAAAAATAAATAAAAATAAAGACCCTCACGGGCTTGGAAAATGAAAATTATGGCTTTAGGAATGGTCCGTGACATATGGCCCTCGCCAAAAATATTTTCCTCAGGGATATAGCTACATTTTGGTATATAAAGCTGTTTGCTAACTTTAAGGATCGCATGGCGAAATGCATTTATACGCCGAAAAAACGGGCGAAAGAATGAACACATTTTGCGAACATTTGTTGTTTGTTTACAATTTTGCATCGATGCATGGTTTCCAAATAAGGTTCGCCATCCTATTAATTTGCATATGAAGTGTGGGTTTATCTTAAATCAACAACGCTTTGTTACTGTACTAAAGGTATGGGGGAGTTGTTGAACATCATATCTATGTAATCATCCATCGAGCAAATCAGAAATTATCATTTACTTACAGCATATTACTGTTATGCTTCAACCATGGACTTATTAGCTTCAACTTACTCTTGGGTCCGGTCAGGTATTAGATTTATCGTTAATTAGGGACGCACCATTTGATTTTCAGGGGGGGGGGGCATGGAAGTTGAGGTCGGGCGGAATTATTTTTTTTCGCCACCGAAGTAGGCGGAATTTTTTTTTTTTGCCGCCGAAGGCGGCAAGTATTTTTTTTTTTTAGCAAAGCCGGCAAAGTTTTTTTTTTTTAGGTTTTAATGGTTTTCTTTACATTGAGTTGGGCCTTTTGGGTGAGTCATCTTTCTTTTTTTTTTACTCAGCAGTGGGTCATTTTTTTTCTTTCTTTTCCTGGTTGGTGGGCAAAGTTTTTTTTTTCTTCCCTGGATAGTGGGCACAGTTTTTTGTTTTTTGTTAACTTCCATGCCCCGCCCCCCCTGAGTATCTAATGGTGCGTCCCTTACTCGCAAGTAGCCTAGTAGCTTACCCTGGTTTGGTGCTCTCAACATTTTGGGTTACGCCTCAGTTACTAGCGAGGTAGCGCTATACTTCAGCTACCCGCCATTGGTGCACTTGGCCGATTATGTAATAAAAATCCGGGGTATGCTATTTACTGGACTTTCGAGCATATTCCTCCACATAAGTTTTTTCAGTTAATTTATTTGTTTGATCTTATTCTTTTTATGGATGTGGGATGTGGTTTTTAAGGATGTGGTATTCGGAAGTAAGCTCACAGAAGTTTGAATAAATCTGGAATCATTTTCCAATCACGGATTTACATGAACATGTTTAGCATGGAACATGATCGATTTAAAACGTCAAGACGTGTTCTTTGTACGGTTAATAGCGGCAGTAGGCCTATATGCTTGTTGCCCCTGGGAGGGTTCTCACATGCTTTTTCGCAAAAATTAGTATAGCGATGGGGTGGTTTTCATCACTGCAGACCAAAGCGCCCAATTGGCATAAATTGAGTGTATTTTGAGGCATTTTGTGTAAAAAGCACCCAATTTGTGCAAAATTTAGTGCTTTTCTTACAAAATTGGTATATTGATGGGTGGGAAATTGGCCAGAAAATAGGTATAGAGAAAGTCACATTTTCGAAGTCCGGCAGGCACATCCACGTACGATTTTGGCGAAAGTAACCCCCCCCCCCCGGGATTGTTGCATCCTACGTTCACCATTATAAGTTTTATTTGACTATAGATTTAACATGACCATAGTATTTACCACTATGGATTCATTTAAATGTATAGATATTTTGAGATAAATGCACATTCATTTTTTAGGTGTCCAGTTCATGATTTTCAAATTTAATCCATAGTAGTAGGCCTAGATAATTATTACGCTATAGGTGAGTTATTAGGGCGCACAGCACTAAATCACTCCTCGTTTTGTGTAATGGTAGTAAGTTCCGGCAAAAACAAAAAACGATTTTGTGATTAATGGGGTCCTTTGGGAATCAGTTTGGCGTGAGGGTAGCATTTCATAATTAAAATGAAAGATAATCTCTTGTACTTTGATCAGGATATTGCAAAATATTGATTTTCGATTGTATTGAAAATTTATCACGTGGATGAACACACGTGATTGGAGGCGGTTAGAAGGCGAGCGTCCGGGCTGAAAATAAGGGTGGCGCTGTTTAAATGATCGTATCGTAAAATCTAATTGGAAGGTGTAACACTTCTTGACGATTTTAGGAAATTTGAATGTTTGTTTATTATAATAGAGCATTCGAGACATTCCAAAAATGGTTACTAAGGGCCCAAAATAGCGACTCTTTTAGCCCTAATTTACATGTAATCCAATGGGCGGTTTATTTAGTGCTGTGCCCCCATAAACGTTCGCAGGCCACAATACACTATTCTTATGAATCAAGAGAAATTCGAGGACGTAATTAGCACGACTATTCTTAAACCTTGAAGTTGCTGTCTGTAATTTATGTAAATCATAGCTGTCAAAGGTATAGACTCCACCCACCAGCTCTATTCTTAAACAGTTTAAAGACTTACCTTATAATTACTAGTGAACCGACATAGCTTCAGTAAGTTTTGAATGATAACTGAACAGTCCTTCTAGTTATACGCTATAGTATCATAAGTATAGTATATTCACCCCGATATTCACTCCAACCAGCTCCATCGCAGTCGGACAGAGCGGCAGATCGTGTTTACATGAATACGTTAAAGGTCAACACTGCCTGGATAAAAAGAAAATATCTTGAGGCGCACTTCAAGTCAGCGTCCGAATTAAGGAAAAAAATCTGGTTGCCCGCCGGGCAACCAAGCAGGAAATTATGGTTGCCCGGCAGATTTTTTGGTTGCCCGTATTTTATGTGCTTATTTTGTTTAATTTAGTAATCTACACCCAATGCGATTATGCGCCGCGCTAGAAGTCACAGTTGTTATAATGTACACAATTATGACAGTCATTTAAAACATGAATATGTTACTAATACTAAGTAATCACATCACCGTCACTCACACCATCATCATCTTGTTATTTTCAAACTTTTGTTCTTTCAGTTTCAGAAGTTTCTGTTGTTGGAGCTTTGGAGCTATTACTATAAACATATTGAGATTGAGAATCTCGACCACAAAAAACTTGAACTTGAATATACATGTACTTGTAAGTACATGTATATTCAAGTTCAAGTTTTTATAGATATAGATATTTTTATTGTAGTACATGATATAAATGTAAATGTTGAGTTGACAATTCAAGTTGGGTTATATATTGGAATTGTAAGTAGGGTTAGTTAGTGTTGCTGTGCGTGCTGTTGTTGTTGCTGCATCTGCATGTAATAGTATACAGACTACGGCTACCACGCATACGGTATTATTATATAGGATACATGTACTAATGAATAAGGCCAAAATGAGATCATGGAAGTACAATGATGATAGATTGATATTTTCTCCTATGAATCTTGGATTATATAATTATTATTTTAGCTAATTTTGTTTCATTCACAGTTCTGTAAAATATTTAAATGCATGTGTTAAGTGTTTCACTTCTTGTAAAAAAATTGGTTGCCCACCGGGCAACCAAATAAGTACATGTTGGTTGCCCGGTGCTAATTTTGGGTGTCCCGGGCAACCGGGCAACCACTTAACGCGAACGCTGCTTCAAGTTCAAGCATGTTTTGGTTTTCGTACTCGCCTCACGCGTATTCATCTTATAAGTACATGCAAACAAGGCCCGAAGGCCCGAAACAAGGTCATGAGCGCCCTCGCACGCTCTCTGTTATTTACCTTTTGCCTTCTACTACATTCTACTTTCTGACATGTCTGAAAGGTCCTATCAACCGTAGACAACGTTATAGTTGGGATTGCCTTAGCAATAATTATGAATCAGTATGTCTTTTTACTTTATATAGTATTAACCTTTGTTGCGTCATGTCGATCTATTTAAAAATCAATCACGCCTTCTTATCGCCATGTTGTAGAATATATCTGGCCTTTTAAGACATGCCCCCATGAAGAGAGTCTCTTAAAAGAGACTCTCTCTCTTCATGGGGGCATGTCGCCACCCCGAAAACCAGCCCGTTATGAGGTAAATATCCCGACTATGAACTTGCATTCGTTTGTATCATTTGAATTCCAGGGATCGAGATCGCTAATACACCTGTCAATCACCCGTTCTAAGCCTCTTCCATAATTGAATAGGTAACTATCTATCACCTTTCCTGTATAAGATACATATTTCACAAACGCATACTAATAAATAGTGGTTTTTTCATTTGAACGTGTGTACACCATTTAATGATATTTTTAGTTCAAACTATCAACATTTAACTTGACTTTTTAAAAGTCTACCTTTATTTGTATATTATTTTAAAACACTGTAAGACTATAATACCACTGTTCCAGAAGTGTACAGGGCACATCCCTTAGAGAGGAATTATTTTCAAGACGCCCTCGTTTGACTTGCGTGTTGCTTTACTTTAAAAAAAAAAGTGATTCTAAGCGGATTCGAACCAGCAGCAGCACAGCAGTATTTGCATTCATAGACAGCGCTCTTATCGATTGAGCTACGGAGGGAACTGCCAGAGGAGCGCAAGATTATAATCTATAGGTATTACATTCTCAAAATCGATTACTGGTGTCACTATAATAGACGATTTAGTTAACCGATTTTAACGATCTATACATAAAATTGCTGAGAAATCGACGAAGCTCAACGCATGGTAATACATGAAAATTAAATCTGATGAAGACAAATTAGGAAAGTTTAAGCAGCTGCTGTATTTCTTCTGATGAGCAATTCTCCACGAAAATGTTTAGCGTTGAAGTTCAGTATTTTCTTCATCCAATGCGTCAATGATCTAAGATCTATCATTGGTGAATTCTCTAATTTAATGTCACCTTTCATTGTTTCAACATCTGTAGCGACCTATGTTTATACATGTAGGCCTGTGGTCGTATATATTGTCAATCCATGAATAACGCCACCAGGCCAACACAGCTGAAGTTGTTTGTGATAAAAAAAAAATCAACAGAGGGCGGTTGCTATTATGTCCCAAATTTCAAATTTCTAAGGGATGTGAGGGTATTACAATAACAAAATACAACGTGAATTTTTGTGATCGTAACTTAAATCCTAAATAAGTTTGACAAAAACCGTATTTGATTCTGTTTTGTAATTACGGATAGAAATGGTTGATAACGTAAAAAGTAGACATGGAAATCTTCTATACAAGTTTGCTCATTGAGTCAGAGAGCGCAGACAAGATATCAATTAACACTTCTGTCTCAAAGTATCTTTTTTTAATTTTTTTTAAATATTTTAATTCTTTTTTCACAGTGTCCTCATAATCATGTTCAAATCTCAGTGGCGTAACAGCCGGGGGGGGGGGGGGCAGGGGGGGCACAGTGCCCCCCCCCCCTGAAGGTGCTCAGCAGGAAATTGAAACCTACCCACCAGGAAAAATGGGGGGAAGGGAAAAGAGGAAAAGAAGGGGGAAAGAAAAGAAAAGAGAGAGAGAAAGGAAAAAGGTAGGAAAAAGAAAAAGGAAAAGGAGAAAAAAGGGGAAAGAAAGAAAAGAAGAAAGGGAAATAAAGAATGAAAGAAAATTTCGTAGTACAAAAAGCACAACAGTCAAAAAATGTTGTTACCGTGCGAAATTTTGTGACCGTGCGAAATTTTGTGACTTGCGTAATTTTGTGACCGTGCGATTTTTTTTGAACCTCCCGGAACAAAGCGATAAATGGTAGCCTCTCCTTCATTTTGATCTTGTATATATAAAAGCGACATAGTAGAAAAATTACATTTAAAGCACTCATGTTATGGTTGGCTAGCCCAAATAGTTGAGTCTGTCTATCCATAATGATGGTGATATTTGTTTTTTCCTTTATCCATTTCATAACATTTTCCCATAGTTTTAATATGGTCGGGCATTCACAAAACAGGTGTAGTATGGTTTCATCTGTTTCTTTACAAAAAAATAAAATAATAATTAGTAATTACTGATAGAAATGGTTGATAACATAAAAGTAGACATGGTATTCTTCTATTTAAGTTTGCTCATTGAGTCAGAGAGCGCAGACAAGATATCAATCAACACTTCTGTCTTAAAGTATCTTGTTTTCCTAGTTATTTTCTTTTAAACTAAATAACATGCCAGTTATAAACCATGTTAAAGTAATATTGCACATAACATTTATCAAGACTATTTACATATCTGTTAAAGGTTAAAGTTTACTATCGCCAATTTGCACGATGGTTCAATCTTTTTATCACAATTCAAAACGAAATAATGGTCATTCTGAATATTGTCAGTTATTAACCGTAAGTTCAAGATAACCATGCGTCCACAAATATTGCGCAAAAGAAAATATCAAGGTTTTATCTGCGCATTTTCAACTTGATGAAAATACAAAGAGTTATGGCAATCTCTCTCCTTATGAGTTATATTGTTTTTGTTTTCTGGTTGTTATGAGTGTTACCATGGTTACGATCGATAACAACACGAGCAAGTGAAAGTCTGTGAAATATGCAGACTTGGATGGAAGTGTTCCCTATCTACTCTTGGTCAATCATAATATGTCAAAAGTTGGTGTAACAAAGGTCTTCTAAAAAACTGGGGGACGATTGTTTAAAGGTGGCAAAAGGATGAGAAGACTTGGAATGGATCTGTCAATTTTGTGGAAGTTGGCAAGAGAATCACTAGTGTGTTGTTTCTGGAAGGAAATCACCGAGACGTTATGTGAGCTATATGTGGTGAAGTTATGTAAGAAAAAGAATTGAAAGAAAAAATATCATTATTTATAATTTCATTTAAATTCCAATGTTTAATTACGAGAAAAACGTCATTTATGGCAAATTTAAAAGTGCAACAAAATAACTTGGATTTCCCGGGGCGCGAACTTGGGGATGCCAGGTGCCAGGATAATTGTATAGTCAATCATTTTGTAAAAGTTTTGCGGCAGTAATTATGTTTAGAACCATTGGGTTCGATACCTAGACATGAGGAAAGACAATTATAGCCGAATTTAATTGACAACAATTTAATATACAGGGTGATCAAAATGTAGAGTGGGACAATTCCAAGAGAAGAAACCTCTAAAGTCTATAAATAATGTTGGAGTTGATAACCGCATGATTGCTGTGCTGGAGTAGACTATTTTAGATCTATATATTTCTCAGATCATAACATCAAGCTGGATACCATCTTATTATATTATTCAGGTTGTCAATGAAAATATATATAACTAAATCAGGCGCGGATACAGTCGAGCCCCCGCCCCCCCCCCCCCCCTCCACCAAAAAAAGGAAGGAAAAAAGGGGGGAAAAGGGAAAAAAGAGGGGAAAAGGGAAAAAAGAGGGGAAAAAGAGGGGACAAACGAAAACAAAATTAAAGGGGTACGAGAAGGTGGGCGGGGAGGCATGCGAGGGACATAAGAACGTTTGGAGTTTATTGAACGTCGGTCGGGATACATAGGCGTACGTACGTTGACGAGAAATCTGATATTTTTGAGGTAACTAGTACTTCTTTCTGGCATAGGCCTATATAAAAAGCCAATATTGATCGGAAATCATACACATCACACCTCAGACTCCCCCTGTTCGAGCTTTTAAACAATCTATACTTAAATCAGGAAATTATGCTCAACTTTTTTCTTGCATTGGGATAAAAACAAAATATTGATTGGAAATGAAGAGGTGGCATTTCGATAAAATGTTGGTCAAAAGTATACACCAGATCGCACCAAATGAGTTCCAAAATTGAAAATGTTTCCATTTCTGAGGGGGCATATCCCCTCAGACTCCTCCTGTTCGAGTTTTTAAACATAGATTGCTTTAAATCAAGAATATATCAGTATAATTATGCTCAACCTCTTTCGTGCATTGATAAAAAACAAAATATTTATTAGAAATGAAGAGGTGGCTTTTTTTGGTAATTAATCAAATATAAACTTTTTGAAATACAAAGATTTTAATACACTGCAAAAAGGTTGCTTAAAATACGTTGCTAAAAGTACTTTTATTATCCGTTGGTTGACGTGTTGATTAAAATTCATTCAATATATACACATGGAAAAAAGTATCGCATCACTTGTTGAAAAGTGCAAATGTGGGCTCGAATTTTGCCACCATGGTGTGATATGAAGGATCATTTGTTTGCGTAAGCTGTCCAACAAAATGTTATGCAATAAAAGGGCCACATTTTAGTTTGTGATGTAATCGATGTAATGTTTTTCAAGGCCAAAGGGAAAATGCATAAAACAAGTTTGGGTAAAACGCGATATTGAGAGGCCCAATGATTAATCTCTATAGTTGTAATCCTTGGTAACACATTCAAGTCTTCCAAGGTCAAAGGTCATCTGGGGTCAAATTTCAAAAGTTGCCCGATTGTCCTCAAACATGAAAAAACTCCCTTTTTCGTACGCCCAACGGTTATGGGGTCAAAGGTCAAAATAGGTCAAATTTTAAATAAGTTCAAATGACAAAAGCAATATTGCGGAAGAGTTGACCTAGGTCAAATAAATTTTTAAAAATCAACGGTGACCTCATCGTATATGCTAAATTTATGAGCAACAAAAAAATGGCATGTTTGGACTCATTCACTGCATTGTAGCCTATAACGTCTAAATGAAACATTTCTTGCGCCAAATACAGAACTAATATAATGACTATTTTAAGTTTTTAAAGTCTATTCAATATCGAGTTATACCCAAACTTGTTTCATGCATGTTTTTGGACAAAAGCATGCATTTTCCCCTTGGCCTTGAAAAACATCACATCGATTACGTCACAAACTAAAATGTGGCCCTTTTATTGCATAGCATTTTGTTGGACAGCTTACGCAAACAAATGATCCTTAATATCACACCATGGTGGCAAAATTCGAGGCCACATTGCGCTCTTTTCAACAACAAAAAAGTGGTGCGATACTTTTTTCCATGTGTATATTTAGAAAGTTAGGCGTTGTATAAAAGTAAAATTCCCAGCGTTGAGCAATTCGTCGAAAACAATGTCCTTAAAATGTTGGTGGAAACTGTTTCTGTTGCTAAAATATGTTGCGTAAAAATATTCCACTTTGGCAACTGTTGCATGAGCATTGAGGACAATCACGCAACAGTTGATGCAAGTTACGCACATGTGAATTTTAGGCAACTGTTGTCCAAAAAAGCCAATTTCGTGAGCTGTTGCATACTTGAACAACCGTTGAGTGAATATAATTGCCTAACTTTTGAGTAACTAGAATTGTTCAACTGTTGGTGAAAACATGTTATCCAACGGGTGTTGGGCAAATTTTACTTAACAGTTGAGCGGTTGCATACTTGAACAACATTGTGTAAAATGTTGAGTAAATATTTAAGCAACCTTTTTGCAGCGCAGGACCACAATTAGATTTATTCTGTCTTGGCATCAAAAACGGAATACACTGACAAATAGTTTAAAATTGCCATCCTTGTTTGACATATATTTGTTCATGAATATCATTTCAACGGTGTTATAACGACGTCACTAGCGATGAATATTGAATAGTCGATTTTTATAGCCAAAAAATACACGACATGGACATATACTGAATAGTTCATGTCATGTGATCTATTTTGCACCAAAAGAATCACATAAATAAATATGTTTATGTATTATATAAGATGGACTATTTATACCTTCATACCCAGATAGCAAGACTACGTTTGGCAAACGTTCACAGTAATAACACCATTGATATAGATGTCAGATATTATGTATAAGCCTATAGTTTAATAACATTAACAATAAATTACCGATTCACTACCGAACGGGAATAGTGTATGTAACTCTGCTGCATCGCCTAGAATTCCAATTACAAGTTACCGGTTCACTACCGAGAGGAAGTGATGTATGTAGCTCTGCTGCATCGCCCAGAATTCACATTATTTTGCCTACCGCGTGTTGCTATACAATAATGCTCAATATATAATAAAAACTTGACACAAATAAAATACCCAACATATGGCTATATTTGATAAATTAAGCAACAGTTGCTATACAAAAATGCTCAATATATAATGAAAACAATTCACAAATTAAGCAACAGTCACAAAATGCCCAACAAATGGTTAATTAATAATACCCAACTGTTGTGTAATTAAAATTGTGCAACTGCTGAGTAAGTGGAATTGTTCAACTGTTGGTGAAAACATGTTATCCACTGGTGTTGGGTAAATTTTACGCAACTGTTAAGCGGTTGCATACTTCAACAACGTTGTGTAAAATGTTGAGTAAATATTTAAGCAATCTTTTTGCAGTGAAGAGCGTGGTCAAAACCCATTTGTCCCACTTTTCAAGGAACACCCCGATGTGTTTAGCCTTTGCATTAATTCTTCACAAAGACTTAGGCAGTAAACCAAATTATCTTGGTCATATTGCAATAATACAAGTTCATTATTTACATAAACATTAATAAAAGTTCTTTGTTATAGTCCCGAGTTAGCGCACAGTTTCATGCATCGCACGGATGGTTTATTCCTTAAATCGGGACAAATGGGTCTGGACCACGCTCTATTCAAATCTTTGTATTTCAAAAAGTTTAAATTGGATTGGTCTCCGAATTTACTTAATCAAGGTCAAGTATATATTGTTTGATATCCTTAAAAAAACTATCCATGTTTCCTACTTATTTCGTTATAAGCTCGCAAACTTTTGAACCCAGTTTTTTGGGACACGCTGTATACTGGAATGTAATATATAATATCGTCCAATACACCCAGTATCGTTCGATATTGGTACAAATATCGCTCGATACTGTCACATAAAATGTTCCAGTATTAACCGATACTGGAACAACCTTATGGACCATCGGTCGATATTATTGTGTAGGTAATAGCTGACTCGCTTGGCATACAAATGGAACACATGATAACTCAATTACGTACATTCAAACATTATTTATTAAATCAAACACGCCATTAACATAGACTATAACACGATAAATAACAGGCGTTGCAAGAATAAACAATAGGTGTGTTCTGCTCCGTGGGAACGATAGACTGGCCACGAATTGAGTGAACGCATCGATTATGTACTCATGCGACTATTCAAGTGATTCTAGAGTTTATACATCAATAAACATTTATAACAAACAGCGTCATAACAATATTGGTCACTAGTATGGACGTGTACCAGTATCGCCTGATACTGGCACATAAAGTCGTTCCATTATTGTTAAGCAAGACACACCTTTGAAACTAAAAGTTAATTTTCACCCGATTTATGTTTGGTTGAACAGAATCCACTTGAACCCAAATCCGCATTTTATCCCTTCTTTTTTAAAAGCTAAAATGTGTCTTTTTGGTTTTTGGATTTTGGGTGCAACCTACAAATCATGTCATACCAAAATAAACTTTAAAGTTAACACGTTAACCCCCAAAATGTATGAAGACAATAAAGCACCTAAAAATGCGACGTGTTAACAAGATAGGAGATAAATAAATGAAATTCATACAAGACAAGACAAGACAGGAAAAAACAAGACAAGACAAGACAAGACAAGACAAGACAAGACAAGACAAGACAAGACAAGTGAAAGAGAGATAGTTACAATTAATCTTGTATAAAGAACTCAGCTGCTCGCGTTTTGATAAAGACTCGCACATTTGATCATATTACACCTACTCTTCGGAGTCTACACGGGTTACCTGTTCGCGAACGGATCCAATAAAACACTCTATACTTCTGACATAGAAAAGTTTAAACAATATGGCACCTTCTTATATAGCCGACCTTCTTTCTCCATATACTCCTACTTGTAGTCTATAGGTCGTCAGAAAAGGGCTTATACTTGCAGGCGGAACAACATTCTCTTACGGAGATCGTGCTCTTTCTACTGTTGCTCCAACACTTTGGAACTCTTTACCTATCGATGTTTGTCAGTGAAATTCTCTTCATCATACTGTTACGATCACCGCTACATTTTAGCTTATTAGCCATGACTGGCGTAGCAAGTGATCAAGGTCGAAATACCTATCGAGTTCACTCAAAAGTATAAACAACAACAAACGTCTCTGGCTTTAACTATCAAATCAAGTATAAGGTTTATTCAACTAAGATACAAATGAATAGTCATTAATAATAAACAATATTCATGTCCTGGAATAAGTAGAGTCTTCTACTCATTCCACGATTATATAAATGTCCGGACTTGGCCTAAGACTAGTCTAAATAAATAAGCATGCATGCATTTTGGGGAAATGTTCCATTAGAAGAGCTACAGTAGCATTCTGCGTTGCAGGCCTGTTATATACACCAGTTACCAAATCCTTAGTAGGTTGAATATTAAATAAAAGTTTGAGGAGAAGAACGCATCGTTTTTCAATGGAAGCTGATGTCTTTTCTTCAGCTAGCACATGTGTGTGTTATCATGGTGGTCGCCATTGATTCTCCTGCTAGAAAGAACCTGTCTCCCGGCAGCAGCCTGTCATCATACATAAGACTGTCTAAACTATAGAGGGCAGTATTTCACTACTCCAGTGTTAAAATACTTAGGGATTCATCACATCTCCCCCTTTAAAAGAAAGAAAGTTGTAGTGTAACAAAACTTTCGTTGTCTGAATACTCATGATGATATCAATGAAATACCGATCTGGTAATAGTGTCCATTGCAATATCACTCCAAATAATATAATTGAAGCGCTGCACAGTACAATAAACAATGTACTCGCTCGTTGCATTATCACTTAAGATGATACCGTTGAACAGTTAATAGTATCCATCACTGACAGATGCTGGAATTGTTCTCATAATCTGAATGAGGTGCGACTTTCCATCCACGTAACTGCCAACTTGCGGTTTATAGTGAAGGAACTATCACTTTGAAATGTTTTCATTGATCTTAACTGCCAACTTGCAGTTTAGAGTGAAGCTGATACTTCAAAAAGTGTTTATCAGTGTTAACTGCGATGCATAATGTTTCTATCATCGGTCTTAACTGCCAACTTGCAGTTTAAGAGTGGAGAGCTACTTCAAAAAAGTGTCTATTAGTGCTACATGCGTATGGCTGACACAGAAACCATTATTCTTTTATTCAGCTGTTGCGGAGACCATTGTTCTTTCACAAAGCTGAACCCATTGTTCTTTTATCCGGCTGAAGAAGAATCCATTGTTCTTTTATCCGGCTGATGAAGAATCCATTGTTCTTTTATCCGGCTGATGAAGTCTATTGTTCTTTTATCATTCATCCCAGTCTATACTCCATGTAGACCATTGACATGCATCATGTCCTGTAACAATTGTCTTTTTACATGTCCTGTAACAATTGTCTTTTTACATTAACATATAATATGTCATGAACACATTGTGCTGTGCATTTCTAATGTACATAAAATGCATAAGTTTTTACCCTGCTCTAGAAAGGGCATCTGCAATCACATTATCTTTGCCTTTGATATGTTTGATAATCAAATTAAACTCCTGTAGAGTTAAACACCATCTGAGTATACGTTGATTATTATTCTTCATGCGATGTAGAAATGTGAGCGGGTTATGATCAGTGTGCACAATTACGGGATACTTGGTAGGGCTCAGATACACTTCAAAATGTTGTATGGCTAACCAAAGACCAAGGCATTCCTTCTCTATTGTCGAATAGTTTTTCTGATGAATATTGAATTTCTTAGAGAAGTATGCAATGGGATGCTCAACACTATCCTCATCGAATTGTGACAACACTGCACCACAGCCCACATCACTAGCATCTACTGTCAAATGAAATTGTCTCTCAAAATCTGGGGCTGAAAGAATGGGTGAACTCATTAGAGTGGCCTTAATTTTGTCAAATGCTTCTTGGCATGAATTTGACCAACAAAATTTGGCATCTTTCTTCAAAAGATTTGTCATTGGATTTGCAATGACAGAGAAGTTTTGGCAATACTTCCTGTAATAACCTGCCATACCCAAAAATCGCATCACCTCTTTCTTGTTAGTGGGTGCTGGGTACTGGTTAATAGCTTCTACCTTAGCTTGAATTGGCTTGATTTTGCCTTGGCCCACAATGTGGCCCAAATAAGTAGCTGAAGCCTGACAAAAACTACTTTTAGCCAAGTTAACAGTCAAATTGGCATTGGACAATTTTCCAAACAACTTATTCAATTGCTGCACATGTTTGTCCCATGTATCAGCATACAGTACTAAATCGTCTATATACGCTTCACACCCATCTATATCAGATATCACGTTATTAACTAAACGCTGAAATGTAGCAGGCGCATTTTTCATGCCGAAGGGCATCACCTTGAATTGGTAAAACCCGTTTGGAGTTACAAATGCCGATATTTCCTTAGCTCTTTCTGTTAATGGTACCTGCCAGTACCCTTTTAACAGATCTAGTTTTGTGACATACTTAGCATGCCCGATTCTATCGATGCAATCCTCGATTCTAGGAATCGGATAAGAATCTGACTTGGAAATGACATTTACGCGCCGGAAATCTTGACACACCCTGTAACAGGTTTTGGCACCAACACACAAGGTGACGCCCATTCACTGCTACTATGCTCTATTATATCATTGGAGAGCATGTACTCGATTTCAGCTTCTAAGCTTTTTGCTTTCTCAGGGTTCATCCTGTATGGATGTTGTTTAATTGGTGGTGAACCATCCACCTCTACATCATGATACACCACATTTGTCTTAGTTGGTACATCTGAAAATATATCTTCAAACTTGTAAACTATTTCTATGTCTTAGCTTAGTGTCCTAACAGCCACTAATATGAAAAGGGGTGTAAATGCGCAACTTTCAGCTTTCCTTTCATCTATTGCTTTCCCACCTCGCATTCCTTCATGCACACTATCACTTCTTCTCTCTGCTCATTCTTCATTCTACCCTATCCCAGCTGGTATGCACAGATGGCAATTCCATCAGTCCATCTGTCCATAATCGCCTCCTTACATCCAACCCATCCCCACCCTCTCTGCTAGGCAGTTGGTGCTAAGCGTTACGATCAGGCTTTGCGGCCTGATCCACTAACGGGGCTCTGAGTTAAGGAAGGAAAACCTGAACATAAACCACCCAGCTATGGGTAAAATAGTTAGGTAGTCACTTACCTAAGGCGGATGAGAGATGCAATCTCTAACAACGGCAAAAGGGCGCGATGATCATATTTCTTCTCAACGGCCAGTGAACAAAAACAGGGAGTCCTGAGACCTGAATACCTCTTATTAATCTCGGTTTGGAGACTGAGATGACCAGAGTAAGGGCGGATGGGAAACGTTTAACTACATGCATTTCTCAACGGCCACTGGACACCTGTTGATAGAACCTGCGATCATCAACAGTATTTAGCAACTGAAAGACTTATATGATGGCTACAACTAAAAGCACTAGGGTTAAAGCCCCTACTAAAATACTGCCTGGTTCTGAATCTTTATCACATGCTGATACATATGACGTGATCACCTCAAAGCCGAAAGGAAGGGTGATCATTGAGAGAAGAGGAACGAGGGAGACAAAACTATTAAGATGTAAGAAGAGTGTTTTAATTTCCACTCTAAATACAAGGACAATAAGAAGTATTCACTTACAAGAGGAACTGTGTGGTCTTGCCAAATTGTATAAACAGGACATCATAGGAATCCAGGAACATAGAATAGTGCACCAAGATGAGGAAATCAGATATCAAGATCTCTTTGATGGCTACCAGCTAGTCTCATCCTCAGCCTGGAGAAATAATGCAGGAGTATCTAATGGTGGTGTTGGAATCTTGTTGAGCGCCAAAGCCAAGAAAACACTTCTATCTTGTGTCTCTGTATCGCCTAGAGTCCTGTGTGCAACATTTGGAGGAAATCCCAAAACTACCGTGATCATCACCTACTGTCCTACAAACACGTCTGAGGAGAAGGTAGCAGAAGAGCACTACAAACTCTTAGACAAAGCAGTTAAGCAAGTACCAGCGCACAATTTTATGATCGTAATGGGAGATTTCAATGCCCGGGTTGGCAAGGACAACTACAAGTTCTCTTACCATGAAAGAACCAACAGAAATGGAGAAATGCTTCACAATTTGGCAATGGAAAACGATCTCACTATAACAAATGTCTGTTTCAGAAAGAAAGCTGCCAGGCTCTGGACATGTAACTTGCCATCTGGTTTTAAAGCTCAACTGGACTACATACTAGTAAGAAGGAAATGGAGGAACAGCGTAACCGACTCTTGTGCATTCAACTCATTTGCTAGTGTGGGATCAGATCATCGCATTGTAACAGCAAAGGTACGACTGAGTCTCAGAGCAAATGGGAAAACACCACCAAGGAAAGTAAAATATGATTGGAAACAACTTGTACAGGATGCTGAGCTACAAGATCGTTACACTGTAGAGGTACGCAACAGATTTAGTGTCTTACACAGAGCTGTGATGAGAATTCCACATCGGCCTATGAATGTTTCATACAATCAAACAGGGAAGCATCAGAGAAACTGATCCCAAAAGCCCCCAAGCGTCCCAAAGAAGCCATTTGGAATGACCCTAGGATTGAGGAAGCCAGGAAAAAACTGCAAAAGGCTCAGCTCATTGACATCCAGGAGGGATCATGTATATCAAGATCGGAGCTGCAAACTGAGAAGAACCGCCTAAGCAGCACATACCAGATGGTAAATGAAGAGATCCTAGGAAGGAAGATCAAGCAAGTAGAAAACTCCAACATAAACTGTCAGCATAAAGCATCTTGGGACCTTATCAACGAGATCAGTGGGCGTAAAACAGCTAAAAAGGGACAGATCAAAGGTGAAACACAGACAGAAAGATTGGAATCCTGGCATACCCACTTCCAGAAACTACTCGGAAATCCCCCTGTCATAACAAATGAGGATGAAGAAATAAGTCAATTGTTTCAGGAATTTAACATACGAACAGACGCTTGTGATCAGAAAGAATACAACGCTGCCAAGAAGAATATTACTAAAGGCAAAAGCCCCGGTGAAGACGAGATCCCACCGGAAGTTCTCAAAAGATGTGACCTGGATGATATAATTCTTAACTTCTGCAATGATGCGCTTATAAATGGGAGAAAACCAGACCAATGGTCCATACTAAATCTCATCCCAATTCCAAAGAGTGGAGATTTACGAGAAGGAAAGAACTATAGGGGAATCTGCTTATCGTCCATTGTAGCAAAAACTTACAACAGGCTGCTCCTTAACAGAATTCGACCTCACCTAGACCCGGTTCTACGAATCAATCAAAATGGTTTTCGCCCAGGTAGATCAACAGTGTCTCAAATTCTGGCATTAAGAAGGATAGTAGAGGAAATTAAGAACAACAACCTCATTGCAGCATTGGTCTTCATAGACTTCAAAAAAGCATTTGATACCGTCCATCGTGGTAAGATGTTGGATATATTACGAGCCTATGGTGTACCAGAGAGGCTAGTGGCTGCCATTGGACTTACATACCAACAAACCAAAGCACATGTTACTTCTCCAGATGGCATCACTAAGGACTTCGAAATACAAGCAGGGGTTCTTCAGGGTGATACACTAGCACCGTTTTTGTTCATAATCATCCTAGACTATGTACTGAGGAAGGCATTGGCAGGAAAAGAAGAGCAACTAGGCTTCACACTTGTTCCCAGGCAAAGTAGAAGAATAGGGCCGCAGACAATTACAGACCTCGACTTCGCAGACGACATTGCTCTCCTTGCTGACAATCTACGGGATGCAGAGGAACTACTACATCTGGTGGAAGCAGCTGCGCTTACAGTTGGTCTTGGGATGAACGCCAAAAAAACAAAGGCAATGCTGTACAAAGAAGCTCCAACACCAATTAAAACACTGGATGGTAATGATCTTGAAATTGTCCAAGACTTCAAATACCTTGGTGCCTGGATTGCTAGTAGTGAACAAGATTTCAACATAAGAAAGGCTCAAGCTTGGAAAGCCTGTAACAGCATGACAAAAATATGGAACAGTAAACTCCCAAGAAACCTGAAAATAAAGCTGTTTACCACCACTGTTGAATCTGTTTTGACCTATGGAGCCGAGACTTGGACACTAACAGCTAAAATGAGAAAAGCGCTGGATGGTTGCTACACTCGCCTCTTAAGAAAAGCACTTAATGTATCATGGCAATCTCACACCACCAACAAAGATCTATATGGGAACCTGCTACCAATATCAGAGAGGCTAAGACGGAGGAGATTAAAATTTGCCGGCCACTGTGCCAGAAGGGAAGAGGAAGCAGTCTCCAAAGTTCTCCTGTGGCAACCCAAGCATGGACACAAGGCTAGAGGACCACCACCAAAGAATTACATCAAGCTTTTATCAGAGGATACAGGACTAACTAGGCAGGACATGAAAAACTGCATGCTTGAAAGACCAGTATGGAAGGCCATCACAGAAGTCCGTCCCTTCGGGACGCCTTAAGCAAGCAAGTAAGCAAGTAAGCAATTTCTGTCACTTCTTCTTGTTGTTTCTGTGTCAGGTGATTCAATTTTGCATCTAAATTTGCAAGTATCTCAGAATTATTCAGCTTAGAACTGTACTCATACCCTTGGTCAGCACTGAACCTATGACTGCCATACTCATTTGTGGTGACGTCATCTTTCATCACATCCTCTGTGATCACCTCATTACCATCACCTTGTTGACCAGAAACAACTGAAGCGACAGGCCTAGTACATGTTTCATTTCTATCAACATACTTTTTCAGCATATTAATGTGACACACTTGGCGATTTTTTCGCCTGTCAGGAGTTTTCACTACATAGTTGACATCACTAAGCTTGGTCTCAATCACATACGGACCACTGTACCTGGCTCGGAGCGGATGACCAGATACAGGGAAAAATACCAAAACCTTTTCACCAGGTTCAAAGACCCGGTTTCTGGCGTTCTTATCGAACCATGTTTTCATTTTGGCTTGACTGTCTTGGAGATTCTCCTTGGCAAGTTCACCTGCTCGAACAAGCCTATCTTTAAAACCAGAAACATAGTCCAGGAGATTGAGATCAGCATCAGCTCTGTCACACAACCATTTCTCTTTCAGTAATTGTAAAGGGCCACGTACACTATGTCCAAAAACCAACTCGAATGGACTGAAACCTAAGGACTCTTGTACAGCTTCACGCGCCGCGAACAAAAGAAGGTGCACCCCTTCATCCCAATCTCGTTGGAACTCTACACAATATGTCCTCATCATATTTTTAAGGGTTTGGTGAAATCTTTCCAACGCGCCTTGAGATTGCGGGTGATACGCACTTGATTTATATTGGGTTATTCCTAGTTCATGCATGACCTGTTGGAACAGTCCTGACATGAAGTTAGAGCCCTGATCACTTTGGATTGATTTAGGTAGCCCAACTAAGGTGAAGAATTTGATAAGTGCTTTCACGATAGTTTGAGTTTTGATATTCCGTAATGGAATGGCTTCTGGGAATCGTGTAGCAGCACACATGATTGTTAACAAGTATTGGTTCCCTGATTTTGTTTTAGGTAGGGGTCCAACACAGTCTACAATTATTCTACTAAATGGCTCCTCAAATGCAGGGATAGGTTTCAGTGGTGCTACAGGTATCGTTTGGTTAGGTTTTCCTACCATTTGGCATACTGTACAAGATTTGCAGAACTCTGAAACGTCCTTGCGAATTGCGGGCCACCAAAAGTGTGCAATTATACGATCATGTGTTTTGTTCACTCCCAAGTGACCAGACATGGGGTGATCATGTGCCAGGCTGATGATTTCTGCACGATACAATTTTGGCACAACTATTTGATGGACTACTGTCCATTCATCAGAGGCGGAAACATCAATAGGTCTCCATTTCCTCATGAGAATTCCATTCTCTTTGTACAAACATATAGGGACTTTATCAGCCTCCTGGGGTGGAAGTGACCTTTGACCTAGCTTTATCAGTTCCTCATCCTTTTCCTGTTCTACAAGAATTTTACTCTTAGTGATAGGGTCGTCATTGTAATCCCTATTTTTCCCTGTTGAGGGAGTTTCATTTTCATTTAGCCTAGATATGAAAGTATCTTCAAGGCCTAGGTTCAAGTCATCCTTTACTTTTGTTTGTTTTCCACCCTTTTGTCATTTGTTTCAGCTTTATCGCTGCTTTTTTCATTTTCACTGTTATCATCAGTGTTTGTCATTGTCACGTTTGTACTACTCTCAATAGTGTTTGCTTTTACACTATTCTGAACACCGTTTGTCAGATTTTCACTGTTTAGTCTGGTGATTTTCTTACTTTCACTATTTTCTTTAGTATTTTGAACCTTTTCATTGGTGTGTTTAGTGTTTTTTCCTACACTTTCTCTCTGTTCTTCAGAATTTTGAACATGATTGAGCTTTCTGCTCATCGCCCTAGTTATGGCGCATGCTGGGAAGATAGAGTCTTCCTCTGTATCTTCTCTACGTATACTAAAGGGATCAATGACCATAATCGGTTCTGGAAGTACTTTACTTCCCGCCAAATCATTCCCTAGTAACATGTGTGCCCCTCTTATGGGAATTTGTGCGACCACTCCTACCACTACTGGTCCTGTTACCAAATCTGATTCCAAATGAACCTTGTAAGTGGGAACTTTGATTTTCGTCATTCCCACCCCTTGAATCACTGTAAAGCTACTGCTGCCTGATAACGGTAACAGTCCTTCGGATATTACAGTTTGTGCACATCCGGTGTCTCTCACTATGACAATTTGCTGGGGATTTGATTTGTTACCCATTAACGAAACTTTCCCTGTGCTTGTAAAACCCTGAAACTCTGCACTTACTGTTTCTGATCGGTTTTGAGTTTGTGGCACAGCACATCCTGTTGGTTTTATTGATTTCCTTTTCAGTGTGAGACACTCCGAAATAATATGACCATTTTTCTTGCAATATGTGCACTGAATAGGCACATATTCCGAGGCCCCTACTCTACTTTCATTCCTCCCACTTTTATTTCTCTCCTGATTACTTTTGGGTTTCTCTGGAGAATGTTCTTTGGGGGGGGGGGGGGGGGGGTGGCCTATTCTGACCTTGTTTTGGATTATGTTTGACATGAAGCCTATGCGTTAGTGCATAGTCATCAGCAGCATTAGCGGCTTCCTCAATGTCGGTTATTTGTTTGTCATCCAAATACGTTTTCACGTCTATGTGAATCTGCCTTCTAAATTCTTCGACAAGAATGAGCTGCTTAAATTGTTCAAAAGATGAGATGTCTTTTGAACACAGCCATTTATTGAGGAGTTGTTCTTTCTCACGCGCAAATTCAATGTGGCTTTGCTCCGCCTTTTTCCTTGTGAAACGGAATCTTTGACGGTAGGCCTCAGGGACTAGCTCATATGACCGCAGTACTTTCTGCTTTAGCAAGTCATAGTTGCAACTATCTTGGATGGATAGTGCTGCAAACACGTCCCTGGCCTTTCCCGTTAGCGCACTTTGGAGGAGCAAAGACCACATATCCTTTGGCCATTTGAGATTGATTGCTATCTTCTCGAACTGAAGGAAAAACTGATCTACTTCACTGTCAATGAATTTCGGCACAAATCTAATGAATTTTGAAGGGTCAAAAGAATCTTTTGAACCGAGTGAACCTTGTTTTTGCAATTTCTTATGCTCAAGATCCATTTCCATTTCCATTTGTTGTTTCTGAAGAGCTAATTTTTCCATCTCTATTTTTTCATGCATGGCCATTTTCATTTTTTCCAATTCCATTTCGTTTTGGATTTCTAATTCCTTAAGTTTGACCATAGAATCCCCATCTACTGGGTCTTGTTGGACTATGTCAATTTTGTTGTCCAACTTTGATGCATCTATCACATCTTCATCAACTAGGGTGTCAATTAGGAGGTTTTTTATGACCTGTTTACGCATTGCCTGTTTGACATTCAATTCATAATATTTCCCTAGACTAATTAAGTCAGGTTTCTTGAGTTTATCAAACTCTTCCCAAGAAGGGTCGTCAAGAAACTTCTCAGCGTTAAATGCCATAATGTACTTGATTTAATACTTTGACAATAAATTCATACAAACGTATGATAGTCTATGTTTGACTTGATAATCCCGACCACCTAAGGGCCTGAGAATATAATGTAATGGCCTATAATTTGACCTAATAATCTTGACCTCTTATGGGCCTAAGATTAATTTAATACAAGTACGATGGCCTACAATTTGACCAGATGATCATGACCGTGGGCATGACAATACAATAGTACTTATAATGATAGTCTATTTTAAGACCTGATAATCATGACCTACCTATGGGCATGATGATAAGACAATACTTATATATGAGTCTATTTTGAGACCTGATAATCATGACCTATGGGCATGATGATAAGACGAAACTTATGAAAGTCTATTTTAAGACTTGATAATCATGACCTATGGGCATGATGATAAGACGAAACTTATGAAAGTCTGTTTTAAGACTTGATAATCATAGTCTATTTTAAGACCTGATAATCATGACCTAGCTATGGGCATGATGATAAGACGATACTTATTTGGTCTATTTTAAGACCTGATAATCATGACCTACTATGGGCATGATGATAAGACGAAACTTATGAAAGTCTATTTTAAGACTTGATAATCATGACCTATGGGCATGATGATAAGACGGTACTTATATGAAAGTCTATTTTAAGACTTGATAATCATGACCTATTGGCATGACGATATTTGAATACATGTATAATAGCCTACAAATTGACCTGATAATAATGTTATACATGTATGTATGATGGTCTCTTATTATTATAAGACCTGACGCTCATGACCTTATTTTTTGGTCTATAAGCTTATTATCCTTAGTATTCCTTGTTTTGACCATCAAAGCGTGACACGTTTGTGTTCCCGGACGAGCCCCCAATTCTGTTACGATCACCGCTACATTTTAGCTTATTAGCCATGACTGGCGTAGCAAGTGATCAAGGTCGAAATACCTATCGAGTTCACTCAAAAGTATAAACAACAACAAACGTCTCTGGCTTTAACTATCAAATCAAGTATAAGGTTTATTCAACTAAGATACAAATGAATAGTCATTAATAATAAACAATATTCATGTCCTGGAATAAGTAGAGTCTTCTACTCATTCCACGATTATATAAATGTCCGGACTTGGCCTAAGACTAGTCTAAATAAATAAGCATGCATGCATTTTGGGGAAATGTTCCATTAGAAGAGCTACAGTAGCATTCTGCGTTGCAGGCCTGTTATATATACACCAGTTACCAAATCCTTAGTAGGTTGAATATCAAATAAAAGTTTGAGGAGAAGAACGCATCGTTTTTCAATGGAAGCTGATGTCTTTTCTTCAGCTAGCACATGTGTGTGTTATCATGGTGGTCGCCATTGATTCTCCTGCTAGAAAGAACCTGTCTCCCGGCAGCAGCCTGTCATCATACATAAGACTGTCTAAACTATAGAGGGCAGTATTTCACTACTCCAGTGTTAAAATACTTAGGGATTCATCACAATACTTAAAACATTCTCATTCAATGCTGCTTATGACAGCTAATTTCAACTGTTTTGATTTTACATTTGGTTTGCTTCGCTATTTTTATGGTTTTTCTTATTCAATTTGTAAATCACTGTATTGTTTTCTTGTTTGTTAATTTCCTTTCCACTTGTTTTCAAAATTGCTTACTTGTGTTGTTTTATAGAAAATACTTTTGTCATCTTTTATCTTTGAGCCAATAATACTTTGCAATCTTTCAACATCGAGCCTGTTCTGAAAGAAATAAAACTTAGTACATCATAATTCATTATCACATATCCAGAGTGCCCGAATTCACCTTCTTATTGAGGCACATTTTACACGAAGTATTTCAATTTGTCAGAGATCGTGGCTATCTTCATAAACAAACTTTTCAACCTGATTCCGTCAAATTTTGTTCGACATCCTTAATACAAATCATATTATGCGATCTTTTCCAAGTGGCGCCCTCTATCTTTGTTTTTTAACTTTGAAAGCAGATTTACTTGCAGAATTGCATTTATTATCATAAATCGTGAAGATCTTCTAAGTTGCAGAGCCGTAATAATAATAATAATAATAATAATAATAATAATAATAATAATAATAATAATAATAATAATAATAATAACGCTAATGATAACCATAAGGGGAAAAATTACATGAGATTAACTAACAATAACATTCATTTACATAAATTAATTAATTATGCTAATTTATTCAAATATTCACAAAATTTGCATAATTTGTACGACGGGCTGTCTTTAGTCACTGTTAGAGACAGCCCGTCGTACAAATTATGCAAATTTATTGAATATTTGAATAAATTTGCATAATTAATTAGCTCATGAATAGTAATTTACTTTGTTATTTATAACGGAATAAAGCGCATTATTGTTTATGAAAGAAATTACGTTAGGGGGAAACAGTATTTTCGACCTAACGTAATAATGAATGAATAACAAAAACCTCTTTCCCCCTAACGTACCTTTAAAGGTAATAATATTAATAATAATAATAATAACACTAATAATAATAATAATAATAATAATAATAATAATAATAATAATCAGTATTTATACGATTCCTAATATTCATAATCACGGTTTGAATACACATCTTCTTATTTGAGTGATTTCTCCCGTTTTGCCGCCATTTACTGCTTTGATCACAACTGCACACAAGTGAACTGAATAAAACGGAATGCTTTATGATGATAAAAATCGCAATTAGGTCGAAAAATTCCTTAAATTGGAAGCACTGATTTCCATTATAATTTAGTAATGGGCTGTGATGGTCTTTTACCGGAAAATGCAGTCAAATAGAGTTTATGAGTTCAGGAAGGTCTTTCTGACAGTCAAACATCATTATAAGATGAAAAAGATATGTGTAAAAATTCGAAAAAGATCACATAATATTGCTTTCAAATAATATATAATATCATAGGATCCGCAGCTCCTATCCACTTTTCCACAACATATCAAAAAGGTATTGAAGCCTTAATTTCCATATACATTGTATTATCTTAAATTATGCTTCACATTCACCATCACATCTGTTAGCACGCTCAAATAAATCATAAATAATAATTGAGGGTTATTTTGCACTACCATCGTCGCGCTTTATTATTCAGTGATATCAACTTCAATCTTGACATTTACGTTGTTCATAATGTTCTAATATCCAGCAATACTGGAACACATAAAATATTCCAGTTTCGAGCTATACTGGAACACATACAATGTTCCAGTATCGAGCTATACTGGAACACATAAAATGTTCCAGTATCGAGCTATACTGGAACACATAAAATGTTCCAGTATCGAGCTATACTGGAACACATAAAGTGTTCCAGTATCGAGCTATACTGGAACACATAAAATGTTCCAGTATCGAGCTATACTGGAACACATACAATGTTCCAGTATCGAGCTATAATACTGGAACACATAAAATTTTCCAGTATCGAGCTATACTGGAACACATACAATGGTCCAGTATCGGGATATACTGGAACACATAAAATGTGCCAGTATCGAGCTATACTGGAACATATTGTGGATGTTCCAGTATCGAGCGATAGTGTAACAGTAAAATAGTAGCGATACTGGCAACCTTTATGTTCCAGTATTGGACGATACTGGTATATCAGTATCTGGGACCTGAAGTACACCTTTTTCCGGCAATGATTTAATTGCGACCCCAACGCCTCGAGAACAAACATGCGATTTGATAGAATATGCAAAACATTATCATATGTGCCGAGAGGGGGAGGCATAAATTTTAAACTTTTTTGAGTTTGTTTTCTTAACTGAATTGTCATTACAGAAAAATCAAGCTGCATACATTATTTTAATTCTAAATAAGTCAGGAAATTCAATGCATTTTAAACATGGCTGGATATTAAAAATGCAGAATGTAGCATCCATGTGGATGCCTGTGGAACAAAAGAGTGTTATAGCTGCTTTGAAAGGGTGTTAACACAAATAGGCCTAATATTTAAATAATGTGGAAAAATATAAACTGTTGAGTTATTAATGTGATGCATATAAAAGTATACATTTCTGCAGAGGAAAGGAAATGAGTCAGAGAATCCCTTTTGTGTTATACAATTTACATAAAAATGCTGATTTCTTAAAATCACTTTTTTGGCTAATTTGTTAGCTGAAATTGCATCAAAAATCATATAAAGATATTTCTCTAGGAGCTTATAATTATTTTGTCAAACACTTTGTTTTTTTAATGTTGACCAAAAAGTGCCATAAATTTGTTACTTAAAAAGTGCAATTTTATCAAGATGAGATGTATTATCGATTTAGATGGTTGATGTTCATGTACATGCGTCATTCATTTCTTAACATTTTCTAGTGCGATGTGCAAGTTTTACATCACAACAACGTGTTCGAATAAAAATCCAACGCTGATATTTTAAAGAGCAATATGTATAGAATTCGTCGATATGAGATAGAATTGACACATAAATTGAGTTAAGAGGGTGGAGGTGGAGGGTGGAGGTAGAACTTATTGAATGACCCTCGTAAATCATTCAGTTTGCGCACACATCATCGAGATCAGCGCACACCTCACCGAGAATTGCGGTCAGAGAGAATTGGTAGTTATAATGGCGAGTTTCGAGTTTATAATTACGAGTTTCGAGTTTTAAAAAATGAAATGATAAACTCGAACTCGAAACTCGAAATTATAAAATCGAAAATCGAAATGATAAACTCGATGATTTATGTCCGCTCTGGCATTCCATAGTACGTCATAGCAACGCCTCGTTATAAAACAATAGTCTTCACACAACCGCACTTCATTTCATCGTTGATTAACGCGTGTGGAGTATGAATGAAAGAATCGTTTGAGCATGCTTTCACCCCTTCGAATTCGGCAAAAAAATGTTTTATTTGATATTTATGATCATTTTGAATGCAGTTAATGCACCAACTGGATATGACACCGGCCAGCTAAATAGCGTTCAATTCAAAACAACCGAAAATGTGAAATTAACTAATCACCAGATATGTACCATTGAGAGAGTTTCGGAGCCGATGATATGCTGTGTGTATTGCAGCAAACTGCCGGGTTGTACGAGTTGCAACTATGACTCGCTTCGTCAAGAATGTGAACTAAACGATGGAACAGCCGAGGAGTTCCCGTTGGACATGTTAGAGGCGGCAGGTATACACAACTTAAATTTGATGGTAAGTTTTTTGTTGTTGAAAACATATGCTGCGGAATTTTAACCCGGGGGAGAGGGGGGGGGGGGACACTTTGGGGCAAGATGCAAGAAGCGTCTGAACATTTTCATACTGAGAGATTTTGGCGCATTAATTATGTTGCTCCCAGACATTTTGAACATTGCCTCCCACCTAGTCAGCTAACAAATAAGGTGAAATTGCCAAACATTAGCTTATGTTGGTCTAAAAAAGGAATTTCAGACTATTTTTAAGTTTAACAGTCTATTTATTACGGGTGGTTTAAAACTGGCTGTAAGTAGCGCAACTCCAACCTTCTCCTCTACCACTAATCTTCCTTTCCCCTATCTCATATCTCTTTCTACTCTGCATGCTTCTTCTATGCAACTGTTTCCATACTTTGCTTTGCTCAGGTTGTAGATACAGGAGGCACTTCCATCAGCCCTCCTGTCCCTAATCGCTTCCCTTGCAGTTACCCATCTCCACGTCCTCGAAGACTGAGATGCATTGCAATACAGTGCATGTTAGTCGCGTGCCACCTGGATAGCCAAACCTTGCGGTTAATGCTAACTGACGGAGCTCTGGGGGGCAATGGTCGGTAGATCTAAGACTATTGGAGTAGTCTGAAGGTCTATTGAACATAGCTTACTAGGTTTCAATCTAAAATATTGAGACTCGGGTAAAATATACTCATTAGCCTTGGCTGGCAAGTATTCTAGAAGAAGGACAACTTTGATAATAAACCATGCTGCAGGAGTTGCGACCGCAGTGATTATAGCAACAGAAAAACCATGATGACAAACCAAACCAACACTAGGGTTAATATCCCTACTAACTATGGCACGCCGTTTGGGTCAAAATTAACATTGTTTTTGTATATCAATTTGAGTTTTTACATTTTTTTTTTTGTATATCAATTTGTGTTGTACACATTTTTTTTGTATATCAATTTGTGTTTCACATGTTTTTTTTTTTTAAAATATCTATTTGTGTTCTATACATTTTTTTTTGTATATCAATTTGTGTTTATATGTATCGTTTTTTGTACATTATTATGTGTTTTTACCTATTTTTTTGTATATCAATTTGTGTTTATATGTGTCATTTTGTTTTGTATATCAAATTGACGTGTCGTTTTTTTGTGTACATTAATTTGTGTTTCTACATCAAAATACCAATAGAACACTATCTGAAAGCACACAATGAAAACAGCCTTGGAATATTAGTTCAAGCAAACCGCGACATGTGTACAACGCAACGGTATGTGTATACAACCCAACGGGATACAAACACAAAAACATATACACAACATAAACCGAATACGCGAAATGAGTCAGAAATCACGTGAGCAGTCCTACGTGCTGTGAATGTCGTCATGCTCCGTCAAGGGAGCACTGCACCAAATCAATGCGCAATTCGTGTAATCCTCTAGTAGTTCCGGAAAAGCACGAAGAATAGGCTTGTAAATGTGAGGTTTTCGGGCAATTTGTTTCTCCGGGGATGGTATGTTTGTATTTAAATGAACGAATGGGACCTATCCGTTGCACCTAAATGATAAAATACGATATTTTTAATTTATCGACCTAAATAGTGCCCAGGGCGTAAGCCAGGGGCGGAAATTTCTTGTTAGGTGTGGGGGGATGATAAGTGTGGCCCCCCAAAAATGAAATTGAGCTGGTACCATCTATGCGGTGCGCAGCACCGCACTCCGAGCTATGCTCGGACAGGGGGTGTCTGAGGGGGGATGTGGCCCCCTCAGAAGTAGAATTTTTTTTCAATTTTCAAACTCATTTGGTGCGATCTGGTTCTGGTGTATACTTTTGACCAATATTGTATTGAAAAGCCATCACTTCATTTTCAATAAATATTTTGTTTTTTATCAATGCACGAAAGAAGTTGAGCAATATACTGATATATTCTTGATTTTAGTATGGTTTAAAAGCTCGAACAGGGGGATTTGGGGGGATGTGCCCCCCGCTCAGAATTGGATTTGTTTTTAAATTTTCTAACCCATTATTTGGTGCGATTTGGTGTGTCTTCTTTTGACCAATATTTTATTGAAAAGCAATCACTTTATTTCTGATCAATATTGGCTTTTTAAATAGGCAGATAGGCCTATGCCACAAAGAAGTTAATTAGTTACCTCCAAAATATAGATTCTAGTCAACGTTCTAGTACGTACGCGTATCCTGACCAACGTACAATAAACTCCAAACGTTCTTATGTCCCTTGCATGCCTCCCTGCCCGCCTTTCTTCCTCTTTTTCCTTTTTTTTCTTCCTTTTTTCCCCTTTTTTTCTTTCTTTTTCCCCTTTTTTCCCCCTTTTTTCCTTTTTTTTGTAGATGTGAAAAATCAGGGGGGGGGGGGATGATTACATTGACCAACCCCCCAGGTCAAAAGGATATATCCCCCCCCCCCCCCCACCCCCCCCCCCCCCCCCCCTGGGATTTCCGCCCTTGGCGTAAGCGTCTGCCTAAATGGTGAACAGGCATGCCAGAAAACGTGAAAAAATGAGGGCGCTGTGTGCAGGTCCGTAGCGGGAAATTTAGGTTAATAACCCCTCATGAAACAAGGCTTAAATTAAAGTTGAGATGTTACTGAAAATGGTCATAGGTGACAAGTATGCCATAAATGTAACCGGAGGGTAGAAAAGGTGTCTTGAAATATGGCACTTTTACACGTATTTCAATGAGAAAGATATTTGGTGTGGTGCTCCAGTAAGGGATTCCCCCGGTGATTACAACGATGTCCGCAATAACAAAGCGAAGGGGGAATCCCCAAACAGACGATCGACAACTTGCAAAACATCCCCACCAAAATGTCACGAAAATCAACGCAAGAACAAATTACCAGTATCAGTTGCCCCTCAGTTAATAAAGAAAGATAATAACATTCTTATTTTAACAAGAAACGAACATAAATGATTCTACGAAGTCGGATTTTTAAGTTCAAAATCCGACACCGCAAAAAGTTATTTTTCACGCAAACGCGCCATTTTAACTATTCGGCAAAAGTTTGTAAATTCAATCTTGATAAATTACGTTTTCTCAGAAACCCCCACCTCTTTCCATCTCCACCACAACCCCTCCCCTCCCATTCACAAAAACCTTCCACCACAAACCCCCCACCACCACAAATTTAACACCCTTCCCACCTCACCCCTAGGCCAACCCTTCCCCACCCCGGCATCCACGCCACCATCCCCCTTCCCCACCACAAACCCTCTCCCCTTCCCCACCACAAAACCCCTCCCCCAACACAAAACCCCTCCCCCAACACAAAACCCCTCCCCCAACACAAAACCCCTCCCCCAACACAAAACCCCTCTCCAACCACAAACACTCTACCCATTCCACCCATAGGCATACCCTCCCCACCCCATTCATCCACAACCCCCTCCCCATCACAACCCCTCATCCCAAACCACATCCCCTTCCCATCCCCACCACAAAACCCCTCCAACTCACAAAACCCCTCCCCACCCCATGCTACCACAACCCCTTTACCATCACAATCCCCCACCCCTTCCCCACCACAACACCCTCCCCACCACAACACCCTCCCCTCCCATTCACAAAAACCCTCCACCACAAAACCCCTGCCCCACACACCCTTCCCACCACCCTATAGGCTAACCCTTCCCCACCCAATGCATCCACGCCACCATCCCCCTTCCCCACCACAAACCCTTGCCCTCCACCACAACCCCCACCCCCACCACTAACCCCTCCCCAACCACAAATACCATCCCCATCACATCACAAACACCCTCCCTACCCCACCTCACAACCCCCTATCACAAAATTCACATGGTTGCACCGCCCATCTGGTCTACCGCTACTCCACCTCGCCAGGTTCACAAACATAGGCTTTTAATATTCAACTCAAAAGTTCGAGAACAAAAATATTTTCCCCAAATAATTTAAATTCTGTGATTTTGCGGACTGCTGTTATTTACAGCTCGTAACTCTAGTCACGTGGATTTTGACCTCGTTGGCATGTAAGTGTGTGTCGATCGTTTTGTGTCGATCGTTTTGTGTTGATATCATTCTGTGTTTATATCATTTCGTGTTTGTATACACTACTGTGCCGGTCGTTTTGCAGTGTCTATACGATTTTGTGTTTGTTTAAACTAATTTACCAGTCGTTTTGCGTTTATCAAAAATCGACACGTCAAAACACAAATTGATATACAAAAAACGACACGTAAAAACACAAATTGCTATACAAAACAACACATATAAACACAAATTGATATATAAAAAATAGATAAAACACATATTAATGTACAAAAAACGATACATATAAACACAAATTGATATACAAAAAAAAAAATGTATAAAACACAAATTGATATTAAAAAAAAACACATGTAAAACACAAATTGATGTACAAAAAAAACTATGTAAAACACAAATTGATGTACAAAAAAACTATGTAAAACACAAATTGATATACAAAAACAATGTTAATTTTGACCCAAACGGCGTGCCATAACTAACCTAACGTCTCCTGGAGCAGACTCGGATATTTCAAAATCAACTGATGACGGCATGCCCCCAAACCCGGAAGGGAGGAGTAAGCTTGACGGCAGAGCGCGCAAGAGGAGACGACTTGCAACATGCAAGACAAATATCACTATATCTACCATGAATGTGAGAACTATCAGACAGAGTCGATGTAGGGAGGAGCTTGTATCAAATCTAATCAAATATAAAATTGACATGATCGGGATACAGGAACACCGCATTGTCCATGATGACCCAGTGAAATATGAGATCATTTTGGGCAGAACACTGATCACTACCTCAGCAACAAGAAATAAAGCAGGTGCAGCTGTAGGTGGAGTCGGGATACTACTCAACAACACAGCACTCCGATCATTAGCGAGTATTAAACCACATTCTGATCGTACACTCATAGTTAACTTCCATGGTAACCCAGCAACAACTGTAGTGGTGACCTACTGCCCTACAAATGTGGCGGAAGAGGACATCATAGAAGAGCACTACAACAGATTGACTCCATTCCAGCACACAACATCTTGCTTGTTGTCGGCGACTACAATGCCAGAGTTGGAAAGGATGACGCCAAATTTTCATACCATGATGATACAAACAGAAATGGAGAGTATCTAGCAGAACTAGCTAAAGAGAAAGATCTAATAGTCGCAAATACCTACTTTCGCAAGAAAAAAGGCAAGTTGTGGACATATGTCAGCCCAGGCGGCAATAAACTACAGCTGGACTACATCCTTGTCAGGCGGAAATGGCAAAACAGTGTTCAAAATTCTGAAGCATACAACACCTTTGCTAGTGTGGGATCTGACCATAGAATAGTCTCTGCTAGCATCCGATTAAGCCTCAGGAAGAGTAAGATCATCAAACGGAAAAAGCAGTACGATTGGAATCTATTGACAACTGATCAAGATCTACAAGCTAAATACAGTATAGAGGTGCGCAATAGGTTTCAGCCCCTTCAGGATGACGTAGAAACTGCAACTGAGAAATACACAAGGTTCATTACAGCCACTCAAGAAGCTGCAGAAGAAGTCATTCCTGCGAGGAAGAAAGAGAAAAGAAACTACTTCTCAAAAGACGCCCAGGTTATCGGAGCGAGAACAAAAATTGATGAAGCTTACGCAAAATATCAACTAGACACTAGCAATGAGGAAAATAGCAGAGATCATAAGGATGCTAAGAAGAGCCTAGGGGAGGCTTATGATCAAGTGAAAGAGAAAGACCTTACCAATAAGCTAAGAGAAAAATGCTCACATAAACAGCAAGCATGGTAAGAGTTGGAAACTGATAAACCAAATATCAGGAAGACTGACAACAAGAAAGGGGCAAATCAAAGGGTCCACGCAAAAGGAGAGATTAAACAACTGGCACACTCACTTCAAAAATCTACTTGGGAGCCCACCACATATAAGTAATGAGGATGAGGAAATTGCTCCAATACTATCAGATCTCAACATTAAAGTAGGAACCTTTGACTTGGAGTAATATGAGAAGGCTAAGAAGGCACTATAGTATAGAGGGGAAAAGCTGTGGGGAAGATGGTATTACACCTGAAATGCTCAAAAGATGTGATTTGGATAACATCATTCTCGACTTCTGCAATGATGCCTTGTTGAACGGGAAAAAGCCAGAACAGTGGTCCATTCTCAACATAGTACCAATACCGAAATCAGGTGATCTCAGCTTGGGGGTAACTACCGTGGAATAAGCCTGAGTTCAATTGTTGCCAAGCTATACAACAAGATGATACTCAACAGAATTAGACCGGAGCTCGACGTCCACCTAAGAGCTAATCAAAATGGCTTCAGAGTAGGACGTACCACTGTAGGTCATATACTTGCCCTTCGAAGAATTATTGAGGGAATAAGATCAAATCACCTGCCAGCCATCATAACCTTTATCGACTTCAAGAAAGTGTTTGACACAATACATAGGAGACGAATGCTGCAAATATTGAAAGCCTATGGTGTACCCGACCAGCTTACAAATGCGATAGCAGACATATACAAAGACACCATTTGGAGGAAAGGAAAAGGTAAAAAGAAGAACGATCATTAACGATTTTGAAAAAGGTGGTCTGAAAATGATCATCCTTCCAGACTTTTTAGATTCTCTTAAATTTTCTTGGATAAAGAGATTGACAAATGAAACGGTCTCTACTTGGAAAAATATAGCATTATTTGAATTTAAAAAACTCAGTATTGGTATCGACATATTTAAATGTAATTGTAATTTGAAATCTTTGAATGATATGTGTATTCAAGAAATAAACCACATGGAATTATTTTACCGTAAGCTTGTTGAATTATGGTTAAAATGTAAAAGAATAACAAACATTGATGAAACGAAGAATGACGAACCAGAAATTCTTTGGAATAACGAAAATATAAAATATAACGGCAAAACATTGTACTTCAAACATTGGATCCGAAATGGTTATATTATTGTATCATCATTGTACAACGAAGATGGTTCAAAAAGATCAATGTAGTACTTTAATGATAACATTAAAAAGCCTGGTGGTATCATGTTAGATTATCTAACGTTACTATCATCCATTCCAAAAAACTGGAAAGAATATAAAAATACAAGTTCAAATAAAGTCCACCAAAATGGTATACAAAATAAACTGGTCTTTTATCCTTTAGAACAATGTACATCTAAAATTGTTCGTTGTAGATTGATTACTGACATTTCTGTCAAACCAATTTGCCAAATTTTCTGGGAAAGAAAATTTCCAAATTATAATTTTGTATGGGAGACCATTTGGAAAAACGTACCGTCCCACGCCAATGAGGCAAGGCTTATAACTTTAAACTGGAAAATCTTAAGTAATATATATCCTACAAATATTCTTTTAGAAAAAATGGGAATAGCAAGGAGCAATATGTGTGAAAAATGCAAAGAGAAAGATTATTTAGAACACTTCTTTTTTAACTGTAAAATAATTAGAAAGATATGGTCAGAAATAAACAAAAAGGTTACTAGGGAAACAGGAAAAACCATTAATATATCCCTTACTGATGCCATGTTTGGGTTTTGTAAAGGAAACGATAAAGAAAACAAGTATATAAATAGACTAATTGTAATTGCAAAGCTTTGCATAAGTAAATACAAATATGGGAAACACCCAAATTTGATATTTTTATTTGAAAAAGAATTGAATATAAGAAAATGGTTAAAGTTATAAAGGCTTGCAATATTGTGTGTTGAATGGTTAGACTATGAAATGTAGTAGAACATAAAGAAATGTTTAAAGTGATTTTTGACAATTTTGAAGCAAATTAAGTACACGTAATATGCCATGACATGATACGTTATAAAGAATTATGTTAGATAGCCTATGTTTGTTTTTGTTGTTTTATGTTTCCATGTTAAATGTAAACGCGCACTATCATTATGAAGACACAAACTATATGTAAACCCGTAAATTACGAGAATGTGACTGTTTAATTTGATTATTTGTTTACTCAAACTTAGTCTTAAACGCAAAACTTATATGCGCTCGGATGATTTAATTACTTATATTTGAAATTTAAGTAAGTAAATCTTAAGCTTTGTTTAATATATTTGAAAATATAAGAAAAAAACCCAGAAAATACAATAACACCAAAACAGTAATCAATGATATACCGTGTAATGTTGAAATAAACATGCTGAAACGCATGAAAATGTGTAAACATGCTGAAAAGCATATGAAAATGCGTATACATGCTGAAAAGCATATGAAAATGTGAATGAAAAGCATATACAAACGGGTTATGTTACGTTATGCAATGCAAACATGATGAAAAGCATATGAAAATGTGTTATACATGTTATTGATATGAAATGTAAATATGCCGAAAAGCATATGAAAATGTGTAAACACGCTGAAAAGCAGATGAAAATGTGTACACATGCTGAAAAGCATATGAAAATGTGTTATACATGTAATTGAAAATGTGTTATACATGTACATGTAATTGATATGAAATGTAAACATGTAAACATGCCGAAAAGCATATGAAAAGGAGTACACATGCTGAAAAGCATATGAAAATGTGCTATACATAATATATGCAATGTAAACATACTGAAAAGCATATTAAATGTGTTATGTAATTATATGCAATGTAAACATGAAAGCACATAAATATGTGTTATACGTGTAATTGATATGAAATGTAAACATGCCAAAAGCATATGAAAATGTGTAAACATGCTGAAAAGCATATGAAAATGTGTAAACATGCTGAAAAGCATATGAAAATGTGCTATACATGATATGCAATGTAAACATGCTGAAAAGCATATGAAAATGTGTTATGTAATGATATGCAATGAAAACACGATGAAAAAGCATATGTGGATGTGTTACACATGTATTTGATATGAAATGTAAACATGAAAGTTATGTGAACATGAATGAAAATGTAAAAATGCTGAAAAGTATATGAAAATGTGCTAAACATATGTATGATATGCAATGTAAGCATGCTGAAAAACATAGAAAATGTATTATACATGTATCGATAATGTAATGTAAACATGATGAAATGTGAAAATTATGATAGTGATAAACAATAAAAGATAAAAGATAAAGATCTGTGTTCAACATCAACTGGAGTCAGTATGTGACAAATAAGGACCTGTATGGGGACATGCCGAAAGTCTCGGACAAGATCAGAGAACGCAGAGCAAGATTTGCTGGACACTGCTTCAGAGGGTCCAAGGAGCTTGTACACAAACTTATACATTGGATCCCAAAGCACGGAGCAAGAGAGCGTGGTAGACCAGCCCTGACCTACATTGACATACTCAAACGTGATACAGGACTGCAGGTGGAAGAAATCAAGACAGCTATGTTGGATAGAAAGATCTGGAGAGGCATTGTGGTTCGGAAAAATCATCCGCCCTAAGTCAAGTAAGTCAAGTATTACTTTCCGGCAAACCGGAAAACCGGCGAAACGCGCTGTTCGAAAACCGTCATGTTAATTCATTGAAATTGATTTTTTTGTTGTTTTGTTCAGTATTATGATTACCGCTATAAACCTACATTAATACTCCCGGGATGGAGTGTGAATCAAACTATCCGGGGTGGAGATGGGCATAATCTAGCGGAAATAAAACCGGCTCCGCCGGCGACGGGATTTGAACCCGGGTCCACGAGAATGGTATGCCGTGTCTTAGTTCACTTGACCAGGGGTCGTGCGCACGGAATTCAACAATTCCCAGACAATTCCGTCCGCCGTTGTTACTCGCCGTGGGATTCGGAGCTGTAAGGATTACGGATAAAACACACCATAAAAATTAACATTTCCATCGTGCATGCTATTATAACCCTAGGTTAAGGAATACATTCATGTGTATGATTCAAAATGTAATGGTATCATAAATTTAGTATCCACTCAATTGTTATGAATGAGATGTCATATTGTGAAGAGGAATCTCACTCGTTTAGTGTATATATCTTGAATTGTTGATACCGATTACTACTAGTTTTAAATTAAGTATTAACATAATCACTTTGTCAGGAACTTTTGTGTTAGGTGTAGGCCTATTTCAGCAACATTTGAATATACTATACTAAACACTGCACAAAAAGAAAGTATTCACCTTTTTCGAGACGCCCTGTGTTTTATTCTTAGGACCCTAAATATATTCAACAAATGTGAAAGAACAGGCAATTCCTCTCGCGCATTTTGACACCTCATTTGTCAAAATAGCACCAATATTGATGAAGCAGTGGTCATTGTACCTCTTCTTTCTCTCTCTCTCTCTCCATGAAAAGACACTCATAATCCGAACATCTCACATCATCAATTTCCAACACCTGTATCTACTGGTGTAAGACTCATCCTTAACAATGACCAGTACCATCCATGATGTTTGTAAGCCAACACACCTGTAACTGACTCTCCATTTCCGTGCAACCTTCCTAGTAACTCCAAATCGAAGAGCAACTTCAGTTACAGAAACTCCAGAAACTTTTCATGGAGAGAAAGAAGTGGTACACTTTAGATTTACTGTTTTGTTTACCTTCTTTTCATGGATATAGGGTTAAATGCATTTGAATAAAAATTGATGCAGTTTCCATTATTGCACTTAACCCAAACCCGTGAAAAGAGCGTAAACAAAATAATATGTGTACCGCTTGTTTCTCTCAATGAAAAGTTTCTGGAGTTTCTGTAACTGATATTGCTCGTCAATTTGGAGTAAGAAGAAAGGTTGCACGGAGTTGAAAAGACAGGTGTTGGCTTACAAACATCATGAATGACCCTGGTCATTGTAAAGGATGAGTCTAACACACAGTGAGGTGTTTGGAAAAAATTGACGATATGAGATGGTCGGGTTACAATTGTCTTTTTATGGAAAGAGGGAAAGAAGAGTGCAACAATGGAAACTCCATCATTTTTTAGTCAAATGGCAACTGCTTCATCAATATTGGTGTTTTTGTTACAAATGAGGTGTCAAAATGCGCGGGAGGAAATGCCTGTGGTTTCCCACTTATTGTATTTATTCAGGGTCCTAAGAATTTAACACAGGGTGCCTCGAAAAACGTGGATACTTTCTTTTTATGAAGTGTTTTTTTTTATGGCCATGTGTTTTGAACTCACCATCCAAAAAGGGTAGCGGCGTTGCTTTTTTGGTGACGAATCATCATCCATCTCGCTCTATTAACTCAATAATTAAATGTTAAATGTGGTAGAGCTATAATAATAATAATAATATTACCGTTCTTATATAGCGCTTTCCACAATGCAAGCACAGTCCCAAAGCGCTTTTTAAATCAATTATTATCGCTGCCAGTTTAGATATCAGAATCCTTTGGTCGCTACACTTAGGCGGCTACCAGTCGACAAGTGCACAAGCCTATCAGCACTACTTAGATTTTGATATCCTAACAGCTCCCCAATATCGCTTGGGTCGACGAAGCAATTGAGACTAAGTACCTTGCCCAAGGATACAAACATGTTGGACCTAATGGGGCTCGAACTCACAACCTTTGCATCGTGAGACCGGCGTCTTATCCACTAGACCACACACGCTCTATGGTGTAGGTGTCATTCGAAAGCCCAGTTATCTAGCTACATTGTACGAATATATCCGGTAGTTCTATAACTGTTTAGCTGAGATATGATTGATTATATTCGAAAGTCAAGGGAATATAGAAAATGTTCCCAATTCTACGTTCAATTTACAATAACTCCTCATCCCCTTATGCTGCAAACATGATTTTCATTCTATAAGTTATACGTTTTTTGTTTTCATTTTGATAAGCGCTGTTGTACATTGTATAATGTGTAAGAGTGCTATATAAATGCTCATTGTTATGTATGCTACGTTACATGACTATAACAAAAACAAAGGTATTCAACCGATGATAGCAAAATTATACATTTTTGAAAAGCTTTTAAATAGGGAAATTCAAAATGCCGTTTAGAAAAGCTTTTAAATAGGGGAATTAAAAAATGCCGTTTAAATTAGGATAGGATGCATACACTGCAAAAAGGTTGCTTAAAATACGTTGCTAAAAGTACTTTTATCATCCGTTGGTTGACGTGTTGATTAAAATTCATTCAATATATGTAGAAAGTTAGGCGTTGTATAAAAGTAAAAAATCCCCATCGTTGAGCAATTCGTCGAAAACAATGTCCTTAAAATGTTGGTGGAAACTGTTTCTGTTGCTAAAATATGTTGCGTAAAAACATTTCACTTTGGCAACTGTTGCATGAGCATTGAGGACAATTTTTGTCCAAAACTGTTGTCCAAAAAAGCCAATTTCGCGAGCTGTTGCATACTTGAACAACTGCTGAGTGAATATAATTACATAACTTTTGAGTAACTAGAATTGTTCAACTGTTGGTGAAAACATGTTATCCAACGGTGTTGGGCAACTTTTCTTAACAGGTGAGCGGTTGCATACTTAAACAACGTTGTGTAAAATGTTGAGTAAATATTTAAGCAACCTTTTTGCAGCGCAGGACCACAATTAAATGTATTCTGTCTTGGCATCCAAAACGGAATAAATCGCTAACACTGACAAAATAGTTTAAAATTTCCATCCTTGTTTGACATATATTTGTTTATGAATATCATTTCAACGGTGTTATAGCGACGTCACTAGCGATGAATATTGAATAGTCGATTTTTATAGCCAAAAAATACACGACATATACATAATACTGAATAGTTCATATCAAGTGATCTATTTTCCACCAAAAGAATCATATAAATATGTTTATGTATTATATAATATGGACTATTTATACCTTCATACCCAGATAGCAAGAATAAGTTTGGTACACAGTCAAAACCACCAATGATAAGAGATTCAGATATTATATATATAGGCCTAGTGAAATAACATGTTTAAATAGATAACAGATTCACTACCGAAAGGGAATAGTGTATGTAGCTCTGCTGCATCGCCTAGAATTCCCATTTCAAGTTACCGGTTCACTACCGGGAGGTAGTGATGTATGTAGCTCTGCTGCATCGACCAGAATTCACATTATTTGCCTACCCCGTGTTGCTATACAAAATCGCTCAATATATAATTTGTCACAAATAAAATACCCAACATATGGCTACATTTGATAAATTAAGTTGCTATACAAAAATGCTCAATATATAATGAAAACAATTCACAAATTAAGCAACAGTCACAAAATGCCCAACAAATGGTTAATTAATAATACCCAACTGTTGTGTAATTAAAATTGTGCAACTGCTGAGTAACTGTTGGTGAAAACATGTTGGATAACGTGTTGGGTAAATTTTACGCAACTGTTGAGCGGTTGCATACTTCAATAACGTTGTGTAAAATGTTGAGTAAATATTTAAGCAACCTTTTTGCAGTGTACCCCCAATAACATATTGGAGGTTCCTCCCCAATATTCGAGTGTTGTCGGTTGTATTTGGCACTGTCGGTTATTGAACTCTCGATATTTCGCGTCGGTGTGGGGGACGGCGCGTCTTGGTATCTTAATAGCAATACTTAACTCCGAATGGATCGCTGGTTTTCAATTTTGATAAAATGATAGCCAATTTATGTCTTGGTATCTTAATAGCCATAATTAACGCCTAATGGATCGCTTGATATCAATTTTAATCAAACGATAGACAATTTATAGATAGATCCTGACCTCGACTTAATTGCTGGCTTCCAAGAAGCACGCATCGTGCTGCATTTAGCACATGTCGTGTTATATGTGTGATGTATGATTACTTACTGGAGTAGTTAACCGGACTACTTATCTGCACGAACATCATATGATCGATAGTTATTAATCAATCAATACACTTATTAGAAATGGCTACCTTCGTAATGTGTCCTTCTTATTAATCAGAAGTAAACCTAGATTAGTTATGAGTACATATCTCACACTGGCGACGAGAATGGGATTATGAAGAACTAGGAAGAGTCAAGCTCTATATCTGCGTGTAAATCGGACCATCGTTCGTCTCAGTAGGTGAATAAAAGTGAAACAAAATCGTGTCACATGTGGACACTTTTAAAACGTAAACAAATAAATCGTCAGCTGCAGTACATGTTGTAGTAACGAGTGCAAAACCAAAACGTAAACATGGCAAAGGCTCTCGTTGGTAGAATTGAACAATATGCAGAAACGGGTATTTGGGATACCTACTTGGAACGTCTGGAGATCGTTTTTGCTGTAAATGATATATATAAAGGAGGAAGCTAAGGCAGGACTTTTGCTATCATACCTTAGCGAGGGGGTATACACAATACTAAGGAACTTACTTTTCCCTGACAAACCAGCGACACAATCGTACGCAAAAATAACTGAAACGCTAAATGAGCACTTTAGTCCTAAACCGCTTGTCATCGCTGAACGATACCGGTTTTATAATAGGTACCAACGCTCAAATGAGAGCATATCGGTGTTTTTGTCCGAGTTAAGGAAGCTTGCGGCTACGTGTGATTTCCAAGCTTTCCTCGAGGAAGCACTTCGAGACAGGCTTGTTTGCGGCATGTCGGCAGAGAATATTCAAAAGCGATTACTTAGCGAGGCAAAATTGACCCTAAAATCGGCTCTAGAAATTTCTTTGGCCATGGAAATGGCTGCCAAAGACGCTACGGAACTGCGACAAGAACCAGGTGTTCATAGAATGAGTAAGCCTTATACTAGTAAGGCTAGTAAGCCTAAGCGAAAACCCTGCTTCCGCTGCGGCAAAGGTAACCACAAGTCGGATGACTGTTATTTTAAGGAGACTAAGTGCCATAATTGTGGTAAAATAGGACACATCAAAACTGTGTGTCTTTCTGCTCGCGCACCTGGGCCTAAATCTTCGTACCAAGAAAAGTACAAAAAGAAAGGGGCAATAAAAGCAATGGATCGCACTGCGTCGAGCAGTAGTTCAAGTGAGGAAGAAAATGATGATGACTTCCAGTCTGTGTATACACTTGGTATAAATAGAGGGGCTATGTCTGACATAATTTATGTTAATCCACTGATAGAGAATAGGGAGCTTACAATGGAGCTGGATACTGGATCTGCAGTATCTGTGATATCTAAACAGGTATATCAAGAGATGTTCAGTGATGTACCGCTGTCACACACAAACATCAAGCTCACTACATATACTGGTGAATCTGTTGCGCCACTAGGGGTGATGCAAATCGGTATAGAAATTGATAACCAACAGATTACTGGTAAACTGTATGTGCTTGAGTGTGGACCAGCACTATTTGGACGTGAATGGCTTCACTCTATCAGGTTGGATTGGCATAAGTTGTTCAGTGTGTATAAAGTTGATGTGTCTAAAAACACAAATGTATTTAGTGAAACCATGCACACACAAGTGAATGAGTTATTGAACAAACACCAAACAATATTCCAAGATGGTATTGGGAAACTGGATGGTGTTAAAGCCAAGTTAAATGTAAAGGATGGTGCACAACCAAAATATCTGAGGGCAAGACAATTACCTTATGCAATGAGACCTAAGGTTGATCAAGAATTGAAACGTCTGCAAGATGCAGATATTTTGTCACCTGTTAACACTAGTGAATGGGCCACGCCTATCGTACCAGTATTAAAGAAAGACGGAACAGTCCGTATTTGTGGAGATTTTAAATCTACTGTAAATCCCGCACTCAATGTTGACCAGTACCCACTACCTCGTGTTGATGATATTTTTAGTAACTTAGCTGGAGGCCAACACTTTACCAAACTTGATTTGACACAAGCATATTTGCATCTTGAAATGGATGAAGCATCTCGTGAGTTGCTTACAATTAACACTCACAGAGGCTTGTTTCGGTACAACAGATTAGTGTATGGTATAGCTTCAGCGCCAGCTATTTGGCAGCGCACGATGGAGATGGTACTGGCCGACATTCCTGGTACTCAAGTAATATTAGACGACATGATTGTTACAGGCAAAACTATGACAGAACACTTAGAGAATTTGGCGCGCGTTCTCGAAAGACTAGACGAACGTGGACTGCGCGTAAACAAAAGCAAATGTGAGTTCATGAAATCAGAAATTATTTTCTGTGGTTACAAAATTGACCAGAATGGATTACACATGACAGAAGACAAAGTAAATGGTGTGAATGACGCTCCGGCTCCTACCAATGTAACACAGCTGAGAGCTTTCCTAGGCTTGATAAACTACTACCATAGATTCTTGCCTAATTTGTCCACAGTTCTGTACCCACTGCATCAAATGCTCAAAAAGGATCAGAAATGGCAGTGGACAGATCAATGTCAGGAATCCTTTGATAGTGCCAAGCGGCTAATCACATCAGACCAAGTACTGACCCATTATAATGAAGCGTTACCAGTACGCGTTGCTTGTGACGCTAGTCCCTACGGCATTGGGGCAGTTATGTCTCATGTAATGCGTGACGGCACAGAGCGACCCATTGCTTTTGCTTCAAGGTCATTAAACTCTGCTGAAACCAACTATGCTCAAATAGATAAAGAGGCTTTAGCTTTGGTGTGGGGCGTCAAAAAGTTTTACATGTATTTGTGGGGACGCCACTTCACCTTGATCACGGATCATCGACCGCTGACATCAATCTTCAGCCCTAGTAAGCAAATTTCAGCAACATCAGCAGCACGACTTCAGCGATACGCGATATTTCTCGCAGGATTCACATACGACATTGAATACCGCAATACGAAAGAACACTGCAACGCTGATGGCCTCTCGCGCTTGCCATTAAAGTCACGCGAGTCAGCTAAAATGGACATTGACATTGAACAATCTCAAATAGACCCTCTTCCAGTGACTGCACAGAAAGTCCAACTTCACACTCAGAGAGATGCAATCATCAGCAAAGTCTATGAAGCTACGCAGTCTGGTTGGACAAATCAGTCATTGCCAGAAGAGCAATTCAAGCCGTTTCGGAGTCGTCGCAACGAGCTCTCGATAACGGCTGGGTGTCTTATGTGGGGAGCCAAGATCGTTATTCCCACAAAGCTACGCGAGCAGGTTCTAGCTGAACTGCATGACGGACACCTCGGGGTGGTTAAAATGAAATCGGTTGCACGCTCACTTGTCTGGTGGCCAGGCATTGACCAGGACATAGAGACATTAGCTAAAAGCTGCTCTGGTTGCCAGAAGGTGCAACATAATCCACCCGCAGCACCACTACACGTGTGGGAGTGGCCAGCTTCTGCGTGGGAGAGAATACATGTGGACTATGCAGGCCCAGTTGATGGAGTTATGTACCTCATCATTGTTGATGCATACTCTAAATGGCCATTTGTTATTCCCACCAAGTCTACCACTTCTGAACAAACAATCAACATTCTACGGTCAATCTTCGCAAGTGAAGGGATTCCACTTCAGCTCGTTAGCGATAACGGACCTCAATTTACCTCTGAGGAATTTGCACTATTTCTCAAACGAATGGGGTGAAACACATCAGATCAGCACCATATCATCCCTCAACCAACGGCTTAGCAGAGCGCTTCGTTCAGACATTCAAGCAAGGCTTTAAAGCAGCAAAGAAGGGAAGCGCAGATTATAAACTCGCGAACTTCTTACTCGCATACAGAAATGCACCTCACGCTACTACAGGAGTCTCGCCAGCAATGCTATTTCGCGGTCACAGTCTACGCTCTCGATTAGATCTTCTGAAACCAAAAATTGAGGCGACTGTCAACAACAAGCAGGCTGACCAAGCAGCAACACGCAAAACACGCAAAACTCGTCAATTCGCGATTGGTCAAACAGTATCTGCAAGGGACTATCGTGGCAAACAGAAATGGGTCAAGGGGGTGATACATAAACAGACAGGACCAGTGTCATATCAGGTCAAAGTTGGTCCACAAATGATTTGGCGTCGCCATATTGACCAGCTGCTGGACGCTGACACAGGTCAGGATATTCAGTTTGAACAGCCATGTAAACCTCCCGGTGGTATTCGGGGCAGTATGTGGAACATTATTAGTAGTCTATATATGAATGTTCAATCTAATGTTAAGTTTGGTGATCTCATTACAGATTTTTTTGAGGTGGAAGAAGGTGTAAAACAGGGATGTGTGCTTTCACCAATTTTATTCTGCATTTACATAAATGAATTAGCTAGGCTCATAAGGAAAGAAGGGGTGGGGGTACGTACATGTAATGTGCAAACAGGTTGTCTCTTTTTTGGGCTGATGATGTAGTTCTTATAGCAGATAACGCAGTCGAATTGCAAAGGATGCTAGACATTGCATCAACTTTCTCACGAACCTGGAAATTAGACTTCAATATTGATAAATCTAAGGTATTGGTGGTAGGCAAACGTACAGATAAAACTAAACTCTGGAAACTAGGCAATCTATCGATTTCCGAGTGCGATCACTATAAATACTTAGGGGTCCACATATCAAGAAATTTGTCTGATCACACTCATGTCAATGAAGTTGTTAAGAAAGGTAATAGGTTGATCGCGTATATAAAATCGATCGTTGATAGTCACGATAATTTCAATAGGATTTATTATGGTAACATTCTTTGGAAATCTTTAGCGGTTCCCTCTATCAACTATGCATGCTCGGTATGGACCTGTGGTAGCAAGGCTGATAGCAATAAAATAGAGAATTTGCAGCTACAAATGGCAAGATATATCTTGAAGGCACCCCGTAACACGCCGGGCGTAGCCCTCTATGGCGACTTGGGGTGGAACCCCATCGCCTCCCTTCAAGATGTTCACAGAATTAAGTATCTTGCACGACTCTCTAATCTAGAGATGCACCGTTGGCCAAAACTTATGTTAAACGCTCTAATGAATCTAAACTGCGACATGGACCATATCAGGTTCAAATGGTTGTCGTCGATTAGAGATACGCTTAAAAGATGCGACATGGAATACATTATTAATGACGCCCCCACAAGTCCACGCTGGGTCAACACATTTAAGCGCATTAATAAGATTGTCTGTCATAATGTATGGAGTAACACTGTTAAGGAAAAATCTTCTCTTAGCGACTATTTGCAGTTAAAAAAAACCGTTCAATTGGAAGACTATCTTTTAGACAAAACTGATTTCTTTGGTTGTAGTCTAAAATTCAAAGCGCGATCAAACACGCTTCCATTGGAACATAGAATACGCAAATGGTCTTCAAATAATAAGGATGGTAAATGTATGCTTTGTAATGATGATTCAATGGAAGACTTAAGACATTTCTTATTTACATGTAAATCACTGAATGAGATAAGGGTCGAGGAATATATCAAACTCGAAAATAACCTATGCAACGATGGTTTTAGTGATGTTTGGCTGGAATTTATTATCAGTAATCTGGACTCAAAATTGTATATAATGCTAGGTTGTCCAATTAATATCACCACGCCTTACAGACACACTAAAGCTGCCCGTTCTGCATATGCTATCCTTGACCAATTCTGCAAATCATACCTTAAACGTGCGTGGGCTGTTAGATGTAATATTATGAACTCAAAGTGAATCTATTGAGAGTTGAGACTATTGTATACATGACTATATAATAATTTTTAATGTTCTTTCGTTTTTTGTCAATTATTGTATGTATATATTATGAACGCACCGTCGGGTAGACGGGTGCCACTGTTGTAAAAGTGTATGTTCAAATAAATAAATAAATAAATAAATAAATTGGTTTCCAACACGACCGCACAATGACGCACCAGTCATTAACAATCCACCAGCTCTGCATCCTCCAGCAGTTGCTGAACATGAACCTCCAAGAACCACCAGGAGTGGTCGTAACATTAAACCAAATCCTAAGTACCAGGATTATGACTGCAGTGTTTGAATGTTTACATTGGGTCAATGTTAACCTAACACTATGTTGGAGATAAAGACTCTTATTGTTCATTGTTTTGTTATTGATATATCATAAAGCCATTGATGTTAAATCACAATCAACAGTAGATTACTTTATTTATAAATCATGTTTTTGTATTCAGCATGATAAGTCTCATGCATCTCCAAATTTTGTGATTATGAAAAACCTCACACATCATTTGAATGTAAAGTCAAAGGTCATTCTCTGTTATTAATATGCATGTTTATTGATCGTTATACTCATCAGTATGTACAAGTAGTACTCTCAATTAAGTGAGGAGGAAATGTGATGTATGATTACTTACTGGAGTAGTTCTTCTTCTTCTCGTGTCCACGGCACGCAGGATCAGATGGTCCTTGTGCGTGGTAGTGACAGGATTAGTTCAGCTTGTACAGGCTTGTACAAGCTTTATCCCTGGCCGCGTGTACGAATACGGACGCTCCTGTCATGACCTAGAACTGATGTACAGACACAGACCGGGATGATCCCCTACTCTTTACGAAGGAGTCTGTGACCTTTTAACCGGACTACTTATCTGCACGAACATCATATGATCGATAGTTATTAATCAATCAATACACTTATTAGAAATGGCTACCTTCGTAATGTGTCCTTCTTATTAATCAGAAGTAAACCTAGATTAGTTATGAGTACATATCTCACAATATGGGCACCTGGTGCGTTGTTATGGTGATTGAATAACAAGCAACGAAAAAAATAGTCGCCAGAAGATGGATATTTCGGTTTGAAGAAAAATTATGGAACTATATCTTAGTTAGCAATAACGTGTCACTTTTCAAATTTTTTCTGTGGATACTTGATGGGGAATAAATATTACTTGCTATTAAAGATATTTCCCTGAAGTATGAAGAAAATGTTTTAAATTACATGCCATAGCTAGATATGCACTATTTTAATCAGAATTTTGAAGGCATTATTCCCAGGAAAGAACAACTTAAAGGAACTCCTGCCAATTTATGTCTTGGTATCTTAATAGCCATAATTAACGCCTAATGGATCGCTTGATATCAATTTTAATCAAATGATAGACAATTTATAGATAGATCCTGACCCCGACTTAATTGCTGGCTTCCAAGAAGCACGCATCGTGCCGCATTTAGCACATGTCGTGTTATATGGGCACCTGGTGCGTTGTTATGGTGATTGAATAACAAGCAACGAAAAAAATAGTCGCCAGAAGATGGATATTTCGGTTTGAACAAAATTATGTAACTATATCTTAGTTAGCAATAACGTGTTCTTCAATTTTTTTCTGTGGATACTTGATGGGGAATAAATATTACTTGCTATTAAAGATATTTCCCTGAAGTATGAAGAAAAATTTTAAATTACATGCCATAGCTAGATATGCACTATTTTAATCAGAATTTTGAAGGCATTATTCCCAGGAAAGAACAACTTAAAGGAATTCCTGCCAATGGAACTTAGCGCTCAGAATTATTATTATACAGACCACATCCGTAAGTTAAGATTTAAAAAAGGCCCGTTCAGCCAAAATCGGCTTGTGAAAGAAGAACAAAATCGGATGGACGTTGCCATATTGATTGAAGCTATGACATTGATATGGTATACGTATATGTACGTGCCTGCCTTTTGGGGTGCTTTTTCGCAGAGATTGGTATAACGATGGGGTGGTTTTCATCACAGACCAAAGCGCCCAATTGACATAGGGAAAGTCACATTTTCGAAGTCCGGCAGGCACATCCACGTACGTTTTGGCGAAAGTACCCCCCCCGGGCTATGACGAAACAGTTAACAGATTTCAACATCTCTGTTTCATGTATTGATATTTTCGATTGTTGCATTAAAGTGAATTCTTGCGTGATTACGTGCAGCGACCTGTTGCTGATGAGGCGGTTTTATTAACGATGACGTGGCAATATTGGGTATGGCTATCCCATCAGCACTTTCGACACAGGCAACCGGGCGCGAATTTCAAATAATTATAGGTTAGGGATGTGCAGTTTAAAATCGTTTTTACTGAATAGTATAGCTCTGTGTTCAATTAAACTGGTCAATGTACTCGTACATTTAATTATTTTTATTCCTACCATATAATGATTGGTTTCGTAAATTTCTTCTTTGAACTATTAAAATTCCGCTTTGTACGATGCTAAAAGGTTTGCAAGGTGTACGCTGACATAGTTATGTCAAGGAAATAGGTGACTTTAGTCAAACATTCAACTCGGATCAAATCACTTATTTATCATGCAATATTATACATAATTATAGAAGTTAAATAAAGCAAAAAGAGATAAATTATTGATATCGTTCTGTAAATTAATGCTCTTGCCTGGTAGAATGCTGAGGTGATGTGGTGGGTGATTCTGCGTAATACCAGTTTATCTTCCTGCTCTTAGTGAGTATTGGCAGCAGTTGAAAATGTGGATCATGGTAAAGTTGTTGGGAAAAGTGTATTTTAGGTCCCAGATAACCAGTATCGCACGATACTGGCACATGAAAATTGCCAGTATCGTACGATACTGGTATAATATTATTTTTCTCACAGTATCGCTCGATACTGGTATAATATTATTTTTCCAATATCGTCCGATACTGGAACACCAAATTTTACTGGTATAATTGTTAGTGCCATTTATATCATTTGGGATAGTTATTTTGTATTGGTGTATTGAGTTTTGGCCTCGCTATCCGATCGTCCACCCTTGTTTGTGTGGTTCCCTTTTAGGATGTGCTTGTTTGCACGGCCCGTACGTTACTCTAGCATCTGAAGCAAACATGGCGATCTGGTGGCGAGACAAGTTTTTCTACCGCGTCGTGAAGTGTGGATTTATCGTGTTTGCACCTGGTATGTGATTAAGAAACCAAGTAAAGTTCATTAAACAGATCATCGTTGCTTGAAATCCAGAAGTATGGTGTGGTGGCTCGTGTCTGTGGGGTGTAAACTTGACTTAAATGATCCATATTGACCCGACGCGTGTGAAATCTACGAAAGGCTGTTTCGCGTTCAAGGAAAATTAAATGAAGCTAGTTAAAGTATCCCCGTAGGAGATGTTCAAGGCTTCAGAGCTCCTACATTAGTAGAAACACTTTCGAACTGTTACCAGATTCGTGTAAATAAGACATTTGCAATCTGAGACACAATAATTATAAGAAAGCATAAGTAGAATCAGAGAGATGTTATTACACCTCCCTGGTAGAATTTAGCAGCTACGCCTAAAAAATAAGAAGCATCAAGTGCACGGTATAAACTTCTTGCGTCTATGATATCACGATCGCATGATGGCGCCATATACTACGCCAGACGCTGCTGTTCACGATTGTTCGAACTCTAGATTTCTGTAGAACAATACATAAGTCTGATCGTGACTATCGCATGTGTTAAATATCATGGCTTTCCACAGCATTTCGTCATCGACTTCCTCCAAGGAAAAGGACAGCAAATCTGTAGTAACCAGCCTACATAGACGCTCTAGTTCTGTAAGGGCGTTAAAGCTAGAGGCTGCAGCTAGAAAAGATGAGTTGACTTATAAGATGGAGGCACTCAAAAGGAAAGAAGAAATAGACAGGAAAAAAGCACTTATACTACAAAGAAGTCAATTACAAGAATTACAGTGGGAAAGAGAAGTCATGGAAGTAGAAATGGAACTGGCTATGGCCAATGCAAGAATCCACACAATGTGTGACAATAATACAAAATCCCTATGTGAGGTAAAATCACAAAGAGTACAAAGCTGGGTCTTCCAGAACCAAAAAGGTTTGCAACAACAATCATTGCAACAACAAGGTTTGCAACAACAATCATTGCAACAACAAGGTTTGCAACAACAGTCGTCGCAACAAGCGCCGCAATATCAAGGTTTGCAACAACAATCATCGCAACAACAAGGTTTGCGAGAACAATCATTGCAACAACAAGGTTTGCAACAACAGTCGCCGCAACAAGCGTCGCAAAAACAAACGTCGCAACAACAAGGTTTGCGACAACAATCATTGAAACAACAAGGTTTGCAACAACAGTCGTCGCAACAAGCGCCGCAATATCAAGGCTTGCAACAACAAGGTTTGCAACAACAATCATCGCAACAACAAGGTTTGCAACAACAATCATCGCAACAACAAGGTTTGCGACAACAATCATTGCAACAACAAGGTTTGCAACAACAGTCGTCGCAACAAGCGCCGCAATATCAAGGCTTGCAACAACAAGGTTTGCAACAACAATCATTGCAACAACAAGGTTTGCAACAACAGTCGTCGCAACAACAAGCGTCGCAACAAACGTCGCAACAACAAGGTTTGCAAAAGCGTCGCAAAAACAGTCATTGCAACAACAAGCGTTGCAACAACAAGGTTTGCAACAACAGTCGTCGCAATCACAAGGTTTGCAACAACAAGGTTTGCAATAACAGTCATCGCAACAAGCGTCGCAATATCAAGACTTGCAACAACAAAGTTTGCAACAACAGGCGTCGCAACAACACGCGTCACAATATCAAGTCCTGCAGCCACAAGTGTCGCAACAACAAAACTTGCAACAACAATTGTCGTAACAACAAAGATCGCAACAACAAGGTTTGCAACAACAAGTGCAGCAAGATCATATGCGATATCCACAAGCGCATTATTCGCAAACACAGTATCCAGTGCATCACAACCAAATTCAAAACAGAACATAGTGTAGAAGCAGATGACAACGAATCGACAAGTTGTGGGCTTACAGGCGCTGGAGATAACGAATCGTAAGCGCAGGCCCTGTGCATTATTTTAGCATGGAGAGTCAAGACAAGTTACAGTTTATAGACTGATCAAGCCTCGTGAATAGGTTCCAGCAAGATTGATTCTCATCTAGTGTGCCATAAAGTGCTAATAAAGCACTAATAAAGCACTAATAAAGCACTATTAAAGCTGACTTGGTATGTGCGGTTGAAAATGTTCTAGTTTATTATAAAAATCATATGTGCCATTTCAACAGCATTTGTGCTCAGGCAACTTCCAAGTGTTTAACAGTAGTTTTCAATACAAATATAGTTGCCATAGCTGTTGAAAACATCAGTCCTAACAATATACTGGTTGCCACAAACTACGAAGGATTTATATCATGACTGAGAATAACTATGAGGACATTTCAGCTGAATCAGCCAGTGTTTTCATCCTTGGATGGGAATGAGTTGTCTTGTATATGGCACAATTGGGATTGTCATGTCTTGAACAGACAATCACCAGTTTTAAATTTCAACCAATTATACTTTGATCAATTTATGCTGTGCAAGATGGCTCTGGGCAGTGTATTTATTAAGAGTTTGTGCATTATAGCCTGGTTTTAACCCAGTCTAGCATCTCATTAGATGCTCATTTGTTTAGTATTTGGTAGTTGTTTGGCCCTATAGAGCTATATTTTGCCCATCTTATGTTGAACAAGGTATAGCACATGTCAGCATTATAAGGTGAATCACCAGTGTTAAGACTATGACAGACAACCTGATTTATATCTACTGGAGGTGTTGTCTACTAAGACGACATTAGTTTAATCAACAAGTTCACTCAGAACTGAAATGACATTACAAAGTCATTGTTGTTGGATTATTTATTCCATGTAAAGTTTAAGTATGCTAAGTTGCATTATGATATATTGTTTATTAAGAATATTTATGCTCTTACCACAGACCAGCATGATTTGGTAATCTTGCCTGCGTTTCTTGCTACCAAATTTAGGTGTCAATTTTGAAGTGCACATCTTGCACTAGTTTGGGCAGGTGGTTTACGATCATTTGTGTTTCTTGTTGTTTACCAAATCAGACTAAGTGGTAGTTGCATGACTTTATCGTTTGTCAGGAGCTAAATGAAACTAGTTCTTCAGAAATTTGAAGCTAAATTCTTGTTTTTATTTAGGATCTAAGCAAAATTCATTCATTTCAGAGTGCTATTTTTGGAGATTACAATTCTTTGGAATCAGTGTGTTGTTCTATGATCAAGTGAATCAGTCATTTTACTGTGTTAATTAACATCTTTAGTAGACGTTTCGGTCAAGTTAAAGTGTCAGGTCATGATTTGTGCCAGTTTGTAAGATATCTTTGATATGCTATTTATCTATATTAAGCAAATGTGTATACCGCTCTAATAGTGGCTTCGGTTTCAAGACAGGTATCAATTTATAATAACCTCTAGCCTGCTGAAGGTATTTAAGTTCTATTGAAGCAAAGTTTGTACGCGTATGCGTAATTTGTTTGTCCATAATAGAATGCTCCATGTTGCGCATTTTACATTACAAGTTGAAGTTTCAAATTGCAAGCTGCAATTGCGAGTTACCAATTAATGTGAGTTAAATAATGGCGAGTTATAAATCTGATAAAAATGACACTGTTATTGTATGCAAGGTAATTGTTCGCAGGTCGCATAACAATTAGGCGCCGGTATGTTAGTGCCATTTATATCATTTGGGATAGTTATTTTGTATTGGTGTATTGAGTTTTGGCCTCGCTATCCGATCGTCCACCCTTGTTTGTGTGGTTCCTTTTTAGGATGTGCTTGTTTGCACGGCCCGTACGTTACTTAGCATCTGAAGCAAACATGGCGATCTGGTGGCGAGACAAGTTTTTCTACCGCGTCGTGAAGTGTGGATTTATCGTGTTTGCACCTGGTATGTGATTAAGAAACCAAGTAAAGTTCATTAAACAGATCATCGTTGCTTGAAATCCAGAAGTATGGTGTGGTGGCTCGTGTCTGTGGGGTGTAAACTTGACTTAAATGATCCATATTGACCCGACGCGTGTGAAATCTACGAAAGGCTGTTTCGCGTTCAAGGAAGTTAAATGAAGCTAGTTAAAGTATCCCTGTAGGAGATGTTCAAGGCTTCAGAGCTCCTACAATAATATTATTGTTTCAATATCGTCCGATATACTGGAACACCAAATTGTGTACCAGTATCGAGCGATACTGGAATGTTCTGATGTGTCGGCTTTTATTTTATATGTGCAACACTGATTTTGTACCTGTATCGAACGATACTGGGTGTTCCAGTATTGGACGATAATATAGTACAGTCCAGAATCTGGGACTTCAAATACACTTTTTTCTCATTTGTCATATCCACACAGCGGGCACATTCCTAACGTATGATTGCTCCAGGTTTTTATGTTTGCTTGAGAAGGTAGTGTGTCCTGTACCAAATTGAGGTAGAACTTGAGCAATTCTGGATACCGTGAGTACGACATTTTGTTCCATCGGGTGTCTAGTTGCATAGCCGTATCCCAAACATTTGATGGTGATCTATGGATTGTTGTTGGGCCTTTCGAAATACTTTTCTTGCCAAACAAGGGGACACTGTTGGCTTCCGACTGCGTCCTTCAATGTTTTTTTACTGAGTTGAACTTCTTGTTCTTCCTAATATGCTTTGTATGGTGAATTCAGGCACTTGGTATTTTTCGAAATAGCTCTGTTGCCTTCCCCTCTTTGTAAGCATTCACAATATGCACAAAAAATAACTGAGTTATTTAGTCCACACTGAGTTATTTGCTCTTATTCGTCATGCTGACAAAGAGCTAGAGTGTTGTCCTATAACATCCTTCACTGTACATTCAATAGGACATATTTGTAATGCATCCACATTGTATGCACACATCATGGAATAATTGCATAACAATATAAAAGCCTATCACACAATATAAAGAATATTTGGAATGTCAAAAACATGTGTATTATCACAAAAAATGGCCTCAATCCTGAGACTTGGTATGGGGTATGAATAATTTTGGACAGGCATAAAAACACAATTCTTGTTCAATTCTATTGTTATGCAAAAAATGTTGAGCCCAAATAAATTGATTTGTACTTCCAAACTAATTTTCTTTAGTGTAAAGCCAAAGTTCCACCACTCCAGCTGGTATGGATATGAGAAAAACGCAAAAACCTCATATTTTTCAAAGCTTATGAATAATTGTGGGCTTAACTGTATATGGGTTCACACCACTAAATAAATCCCCTATACATACATGTACCTACTGTGTAAAATGGACCATAATTATAAGCCATTTTCTCGCTTATAAAGCAAATGATTGCTTCAACTTAGCAATTTGTATGAAGATCGTGGTCTTGGCTTTCCTGCAAACAACAAAAATGAATAAGGTCAAGGCAAAATTTTCGATATATGCGCCGTCGAAGATACGCATGTTAGTAGACTGCCCAGGCCTAGCCAAGGTCTAAGCAATTCTAATCAATTATTTGAAATCTCTAAATGACTATCAAAGCATACAAAATAAAAAATTGCACTGACATTATTTGATAATCTTCATCTAATAATCATCCGATCAAAAGTTTGACAATACTACTTTTGGAGATTTTTTATATATTTCACTTAGAGAAGTGTAATCCCACCCAATTAAACAGGCCTTTCGTGTACTGTTCCATTATTCATTTAGTGGTGTGGATCCATATACAAAAGGCTGTACTCCAGGACGAAAACCACCCCCATGTCAAGAGTAAATCTACTCGATCAGTGAATCATGCGAAATGAGGACTTCTCACAATGTAATTTATCCGTGGTTTTCTGGATGCTGCAATGGACAAAGTATCAGATTACGAGCCAATAATTTACTTGTATAATTTTACAATAAATCTTCTTTTTCAGACTTCATTCCATGGGAATTCTCCGATTTGTGAAGGGAAAATTCGTGAGCTGTGTAGTAAGTACACTCTCCTGGGGTTTCAAGCAAATGAAATACTGTGAAGACGCGTGCCTTAAATTCTTTTAGATAGGTCCCGATAAACAAACAATGCGTTTAAGGATGCTAAATTCCCCCTCGAAAACTGTTTTAAAGCTATCTACTTCTAAATGCTCTAAATTCGGTAACAATAGATTTTCTATGTATGCAGCACATAAAACCGTCTGTGTGATTCAACGTAATATAGCGGATACAATTTGGATTTATGATAACCAGCAAGTGAAATCTTTATTAGAGTGTATTCAATTTGATTTTAGGAAACACACGTATTCAGGATGTCTGGGAAATTTAGTCACACGTGTTCAATGAAGTATATTTAAGTGACCCCTAGTGGTGACCTTTCGTGACTTAAGAATTACAAGGTTCTAAACTGACATTTTAGTGTTTTTGGAGATATTTTTATTTTTGAAATCATCATTTTGTAAGCTTTAAAATGATATAGGCCTACAACTTGACCGTGACCGCTCGAATTAAAGTTTGGGGTTTAGTCCGTTCTTTGGTTCTTAGATAGGAGTGGTTTTTTGCACGGTGCGGTGAGCTCAAGGGAGCCCTCTTTAGGTCAGGGGTGTTTTTGAGTGACAGATGATGCACGAAGTAGACTAAACATGACGTTTTGGACAGTATAATTATTTTAGAATGTTATTCTTAAGAATACACATAACAATGGTGACCTATACTTATTTCAGAGGTCTTCGAATACGAGTCTAGTCCTTGTCAGAATGTCGGGACATGTGTACAAGGTGAAGATTCTTACGTCTGTCAGTGTGCCGAGGATTATACTGGGGTCCATTGTGAAATGCGTAAGTTAAACATTGATTCTATTAATTGAAACTAAAATATAAGTCGCTTGAACTGTGGCTCTATGCCGTCTTCAGTTCCATGTTAAATTCATGGCTCATGGAAGCATACGGTATGTCAATCAAAATGGTGATTCCAGTATTTTTCATTGAAAGGAGTATGTTTAGGAAAAAAATAAGAAGTACTCTTAAATATTGTCCAGGAAAAAAGATATACATAAAGCTAATCATAATTGCTCATGTTTTTTTTTAGTATGGGATAAGCAGACATACGGATGACGGTAGAAAGTTTGATTTTTCTTTTGACAAATCCATGGTGTAAAGTATAATAAGCTTATACTTACAATTTACGCGTAACGTTTCATGCTCACTGAGCACTTCATCAGACTAGTTGACATCTGACCTCTTCACTGACTTTTTGTAGTGATTACCGCCGGAAGTAGAGGGCGGTAAAGAGATCAGCTTGTCGTAGATGTTTTGAGTTGGTAGGCCCCGTCGTCTTTATTAAGAGTCGACTTTCCTCTCCTTCGAATCCAGATGGACTCCTTCAGCCATCTCGTTGTTTTGTGTGCCTCCTTATCAATGACCTTGGCCTCCTCCCACCCGATGACATGGTTCGTGGCTGCGACATGTTCGGTCACCGCGGATTTGTATTGCTCTTCTATGGAAGAGCTGAAGGAGTCCATAAATATAAGACTAGGACTTGATAAATAGAGATATACCCCTTACCAACAATAGAGGAGAAAAACTTGTAAAACCAATTTGAAATTTTAGCTGTTATTCACATTTGGCATGGAATTGGCCATATGTAGAAATCTAGGTGTTGTATAAAAGTAAAAACTACCCAACGTTGAGCAAAACAATTTAGTAACAAGGTCAAAACTCATTTTGTTGCTAAAATATTGCGTAAATTGTATCAATTGGGCAACTGTTGAGTATTTGTCTCAGATAATCACGCGACTTATGTTAAGATTTACTCATGTGGTTTTTATTGATCAACTGTTGCTTAAATCCTCGATTCTAATGGCGTCCGTCCGTGATGGATCTTCTCAGAGCTTGGGGAATTATTTTATACGGCATATTTCTTATCCCGTCCTAAACTTTTGCCCCATGACCAAACTTATATTTATTTTGTCTTGGCACCCAAAACGGAATTAAGCTCAATAACACTGACAAAATAGTTTAAGAATGTAGGGTATCCCATATTTATTGTTGTAGCGAGTTGCCATCCTTGTTTGACATACATTTGTTTATGAATATCATTTCAGCGGTGTCAAAATATACACACTTGTGGTCCTGGGACACAAGTTGCGGATGGGATAAGATAATTATATGCGTTGTATACGTTCGTTCACCCCGTACGTCACTAGCGACGAATAGTCGATTTTGATAGCCAAAATATACACGACAGGGAAATACACTAAATAGTTCATGTCATTTGATTTATTCTCCACCAATAGAATCACATAAATATATTTATGTATTATATAATATGGACTATTTATACGTCCATGCCCAGATAGCAAGACTACGTTGGCCCAACCATATTAAAAACATCAATGATAAGGGATGTACGATATTAAATAACATGTTAATAGAAGTTATAGATTTACTACCGAAAGGGAGTAATGTACGTCGTATGTAGCTCTGCTGCATCGCCATAATTCCCATTACAAGTTACCGGTTCACTACCGAGAGGAAGTGATGTTTGTAGCTCTGCTGCATCGCCCAGAATTATTTGCCCAACCCGTGTTGCTATACAAAAATGCTCAACATATAATAAAAATATGTCACAAATAAGCAACAATTGGCATTAAAAAACCCAACATATGGATACATTTGATAAATTAAGCAACAGTTGCTATATAAAAATGATAAATATATAATGAAAACAATTCACAAATTAAGCAACAGTTGGTATTAAAACGCCCAACAAATGGTTAATTAATAATATCCAACTGTTGTGTAATTACAATTGTGCAACTGTTGAGTAACTGGAATTGTTCAACTGTTGGTGAAAAAATGTTGAGTAAATATTTAAGCAACCTTTTTGTAGTGTATGTCTATCTAAAATGTAAAATATTTTCTAATTTTTTTCTTATATAACATAATAGGTAATCGTAGATCTTTTCCTGACCAAAACCGGACACAGTTTCTTTTGCTGGACCAGAAATTGTCTCATAACGTTAGGGTTTGTTTATCATGTCAATGTTTATATTTTGATCACGTAGTTATTTCTCTAGGCTGTTAAGTACTGATATATATATTTGAAGAATTATATTTTGATACAAATTTACAACAATATTTAAACTATAACTCCTGTATTGAGAATGTTAAAATATTTTGATTTATAAGAATGTATAATATGCTGCAAAGAAAGGTTACTGAATAAAGCTCTTGCTTGGAGGGGAAAAAAAGCTACCTTGTTTTGAACAAATGACAATTTTGAGCAGTTTTCCGCGCTCTTCATGTGTGTAACATGTGGACCCTCTACCGCTCTAGCCAGTGCCCACTGCGTCCCCAATCGGTTCTTATGCGTTTGCTTGGCGCTTTGATATTTTTTTCATCGCAACGCAAGCGCAAAGGCCTGATCGCCGTATGTGTGACAGGGGTATTCTGTCATAAACTCTCATAACTGTGTGCTATCTGAACGAGCCAGATGAATGGGTCTGGAGTGATAACCGCAATTTGCGGGACAAAGGGTGTGACTGACTGTGAAGAATACAAGTCTTAGCTGATTAGCTGTGAGTTTTTTCAGTGCGTAATCACACACAAATCAATGATTTCCTGTACCTAGTGCAACTTTGCTGTTGTTATGCGCGGTCATTGAAATCGCCATAACTTTAGAAGTATCCATTCGATTTTGTTGAATGAGGTATCAAACTGCGGAGAAGAAATTTGCTAATTTAATGTATGTCTCAGTTTATTGGTACCGATTATCTATTTTGAATTAGCCAACCTCAAAGCACCTGGTCAGGGACTTTATGTGCTTGGTGTATATGAACCAGTGTGTCTACAAAAGTGAGACACAGCTTGCATTGTTAAAGATCCCCTCTACCTATAATTGTCATTGTATTAGACTTAGGACCACGTAAAGGGACGTGTACATTACCGACGAACGATAATCCGGCCTTTTTTGGAATCAACGTTTTTCTGAATTTTGTCTGCCACACCTCCCCAGCGCCCCCACCCGACATATTCCGGATGATGGTTCAGATCAATTCAAATACATCATTTTAATTGTTGTCAAATCAATACGAATATAATACAGCAACGCAGGATAATTTAGACAACTGCGTTTTTGTGTTAAAATCTAGATGGCGACTTTAACTCCGGTTTGAAAAGTGTGGCTTCAAAACATAGCAAATTTAATATACCTCAGCATTTCTATTATTGAACTCTAGATGGCGCGTTGAACCATTTAAACAAAAAGTCAATCATGTTTTAAAAACATACCTAATACTATTTAACATATATATATCATTCAACTTTCGATGGCGACATTCTACGTTTTCGAAGAAAATGGCCATATGTTTCCGATTAATAATGAAAAAGCGTAGAATGTCTACTATTTAGGGACGCACCATTTGATTTTGAGGGGGGGGGGGGCATGGAAGTTTTTGCAAGGGCGGCAAAGTTGTTTTTGCAAGGGCGGCAAAGTTGTTTTTTTAAGGTTTTAATTTTTTTCTTTACATTGAGTTGGGTGAGTCATATTTTTTTTTACTCAGCAGTGGGTAAACTTTTTCTTCTTCCTGGTTGGTGGGCAAAGTTTTTTTTCTTGCTGGATAGTGGGCAATTTTTGTTATAGAAAACTTCCATGCCCCCCACCTGAGTATCTAAGGGTGTGACCCTTATTGTGTAAGCAGTAACAATGTTAAAATGTTATTTGATGTGCATTGAAAAGCATTTTGAGAGAGAACCCCGCGTCGCCAGTGATTGAGACGATGTATAATATTGGCATAAAAGGAACGTATTCTTTTATTTTTTTATTCACAGCGATTTGTAATCCAGGATGTGAGAATGACGGGAATTGCAGTGCACCAAATGTTTGCACTTGTCGCACATGCTTCGTAGGGGATCGGTGTCAAGAAAGTAAGCACTGATGTTTGAAAAGTACAAATGATGTGATGAAGATAAACATTTGTTCATGATCGGTATCACGTTCACAAATCATGTTTACATGCACTCGATTGGTGAGAGGTGGCTGTTCCAATGAATTTCACTCCCACTGATAAGGGGGATAGAGTACTATAGATGTCAATAGGAGAATTTCAAAACGGGTCACGAGAATCTTTTCGAATTTTAAGTTTTTCATAAAATATGAGTGTCTTTCATCTAAAATCACACAAAGTTGTCAAATTATGTTTCATTTCTAATGTAAAATGAATCAAAACACTTACCTTCCCCCTATACTTTGTCAAAAGTGGGACATGGTGACGTCCCCTATTACATGAGAATGTCTAATTTCATTTGACGTAACAACCCTGATCGAGAGAATTAATGTAACAAGGAATGACTAACTGTCAGAACTTATATCGACTTCTACTACATTCCGTGGCTTTATTGTTTTAATGTTAACGCTTCATATTGGCGTCACGACAAGTTTTCCAGTATTTCTTTTGCTAAATGATTTGCTTTCGTTCTGTTCCAGTTAATGCGGTTCAGCCTGTTGGTATCGAAAGTGGTTATATCAATGACGCACAAATGACGGCTTCAAGTAAATACCGTACCCGTGTGTCTTCAGCTGGTAGACTGAACGTAAATAACTTTTGGTCAAAGAGTCCAAATGATAAGAATCCATGGATTCAAGTTGATTTCTTGACACAAGTCTTCATGACAGGGATACAATGTCAGGGAAATTCTATACAAGCACAATGGGTCAAAACATGTGAAATTAACACGGGTGATCACTTGGATTTACTTACATTCATCACTGTAAATGGCTCTACCAATATCACTAAGGTACTAATTCCTCTTTTTTGACTGTTTCTATTAAGAAATACAATAACCAGGGCTCATGTTGATATTCCTTCTTGAGCATTACACAAACACCTCTGAGCCCTGAGACGACGTTGGACACAACGAATGTGCCTATGCGAAAGTCTTATTCATATAATTTACTTCACTTTTCTATCAACTTACTTTGTCATTCAATTTTTGAACGCAAGTATAGACCATTTCAAATTGAGATCGGAAATCTTCGGAAAAACCGGTCACGTGGAGTAGGTGCGTTGCGCGTTCTTCGCAACAGTTGAACGCATTCACAGCATTGTCCTAGTTGGTTGTCCGCCTAGTGATTTACTATGTTTACATACACGCGTGCACACATGAGAAGTAAAACGTGGAACGAGACTATTTTGGGTTTTTTATCAACAAAGGCGTTGACCGGCAATTCCAAATGTATCGAGCAGACGGTAAAAAGTGAAAATATTACCCCAAATATCTTTCATCTCACCGTTTGTTGTTACTGAAATGCCGCAACATCAACTTTGTGAGGGATACAATCTATCAGCAACACCAGCGCAATCTATCACACGGGCAGACGGGTGAAAAACACGTTGTTTTTCTCCGGCACATGGCCATGACCTGTCAGGAGCTGACAGGTCATGTAACCGAGCGTCAAATCACTCGGCTAATCGGAAACATTCGAGTGGTCGTATATTTTCGGATTTGAAATGGTCTATACACGCCTATAGACTAAATAAGAGAAATACATGTTGATGGAGTTTCTTTATAAAGTGTTCCATTTCTTGCTTGTATATTCCATATGTTCTAAGGATACAACCACAGCAACTATTCAAACACGTTTTAACAAGTAAAAACAAATAGATATTACAACTACCACAGGACTAAATACTTGATCTCGAACCAGTGTTTTCCAACTAATAATGACCTTCATATTATTTGCAGACATTTGAAGCAAATTCTAACCAGAATGGCGTGAAAACTATTATGTTTCCGGAGACAATATTTGCCCGTTACATTCGAATTCTACCAAAATCATGGAAATGGATTTCTTCAATGCGTATCGAAGTCTTGGGGTGCAAACCCGAATGGGATCGTAAGTAAATGATTAACGCGTGTTATTCTGAATAAACTAATGCTTCTTTCTTCCTGCAATGGCGAACATTGTTGTTGAGGTGGTTTTTGTTCAACTTTTTCGAATCGAAATACAATCCTTTCAAATCAACTTTTTATTTCAGTTGTAAATGAATGCGATTCAACACCTTGCCAGAATGGCGGGACTTGTGAGGATCACCTTGATACGTATAGTTGTAGGTGTGTCAGTGGGTATACAGGGGATGCCTGCGAAATACGTAAGTTTTATGAGTCATTAACGTTACATAGGTTTCTATTACAAGTCAATTCCTAACTCCTAATGCTCTACGCAAACTGCATATCACTGTGTTTTAGTTGCGCTGTTCTTATGTGTCACTTAATGCACAAGGAGCGTAGGCATAGGAATGTCAGTTCTTTCTCTAGTTGAAATCATCAGCGGCGGGGGGTTCTCATATATTTTTGGTAGCGACGTGCCGCCAGGAAAATAAAAAAACTGACCGATACATTTACCAATTTTCGGGGGAAATTGGACCCACACATTTACCGGAGACCCATAATTTTCATATATTTGACAGATTTTGCCAATACTTCTGTGAAGAAAGCAAAAAGAAAGATTTAGACCCATATATTTACCAAAATGGCATTGAAAAGGGTCATTCATTTACCAGAGGGTGAAAATGGGACCCTATTTGACGGCACATCCCAGTCACCTCATATCCTCTTAGCCCCCCACCCCTCCCCCTCCGGTATCAGCGTAAACATCTTCACCTTTTAGCGTTATGCTGGGATGTTATAGCATATACTCCCTCTAACATTTGTTAATTGCTTTCGTGTTCACTAACTTTAATAGTAACTGGGGAATAAATCATTAAACTAAATAATGACGACGACGCATTGTATTCTTTCAATTTTTATTAACAGCGATTTGTAATCCAGGATGTAAGAATGACGGGAATTGCACTGCTCCAAATGTTTGCACTTGTCGCACTTGCTTCGTAGGAGATCAGTGTCAAGAAGGTAAGCACTTATGTTTAAAAAGTACACATCTCTATGATGTGATGAAGATAACCATTTGTTCATGATCGGTATCACGTTCAAAAATCATGATTACATGAACTCGAGGTGAGAGGTGGCTGTTCCAATGAATTTCACTCCCACTGAATAGGGGAAGAGATACTGTAGAGGTCAATAGGAGATGTTCAAAACGGGTCACAAGAATCTGTTCAAATTTTAAGTTTTTCATAAAATATGAGTGTCTCTCATCTAAAATCACACAAAGTTGTCCAATTATGTTTTATTTCTAATGTAAAATGAATAAAAACACTTACCTTCCCCCTATACTTTGTCAAAAGTTGGACATGGTGACGTCCCCTATTACATGAGAATGTGTAATTTATTTGACGTAACAACCCTGATCGAGAGAATTAATGTAACAACAATGAATGACTAACTGTCCGAATTTATATCGACTTCTACTAGATTCCGTGGCTTTATTGTCTTAATGTAAACGCTTCATATTGGCGTCACGACAAGTTTTCCGGTATTTCTTTTGCTAAATGAATTGCTTTCGTTCTGTTCCAGAATGCGGTTCAGCCTGTTGGTATCGAAAGTGGTTATATCAATGACGCACAAATGACGTCTTCAAGTGTATACAAAACCCGTGTGCCTTCAGCTGGTAGACTGAACGGAAATAACCATTGGTCAAGAAGGAGTTCAAATGATAAGAATCCATGGATTCAAGTTGATTTCTTGACTCAAGTCTTCATGACAGGGATACAATGTCAGGGAAATTCTATACAAGCACAATGGGTCAAAACATGTGAAATTAAAACGGGTGATCACTTGGATTTACTTACATTCATCACTGTAAATGGCTCTACCAACATCACTAAGGTACCAATTCCTCTGTTTTGACTGTTTCTATTAAGAAATACAATAACCAGGGCTCAGGTTGATATTAATTCTTGAGCATTACACAAACACCTCTGAGCTCTAAGACGACGTTGGACACGACGAAACACATTAAGCTGTGCCTGTGCGAAAGTCTTATCCATATCATTTACTTCACTTTTCTATCAACTTACTTTGTCATTCAATTTTTGAACGCAAGTATACACGCCCATAGAATAAGAGAAATACATGTTGATGGAGTTTCTTTATAAAGTGTTCCATTTCTTGTTTTTATATTCCATATGTTCTAAGGATACAGCCACAGCAATTATTCAAACACGTTTTTTAACAAGTTAAACAAATAATAGTGATTACAACTACCACAGGACTAAATACTTGATCTCGAACCAGTGTTTTCCAACTAATAATGACCTTTATATTATTCGCAGACATTTGAAGCAAATTCTAATAAAAATGGCGTGAAAACTATTATGTTTCCGAAGACAATATTTGCCCGTTACTTCCGAATTCTACCAAAATCATGGAAATGGGTTCCTTCAATGCGTATCGAAGTCTTGGGGTGCAAACCCGAATGGGATCGTAAGTATATGATTTATAACGCGTGTTATTCTGAATAGACTAATGCTACTTTGTTCCTGCAATGGCAAACATTGTTGAGGTGTTTTTTGTTCAATTTTTTCGAATCGAAATACAATCCTTTCAAATCAACTTTTTATTTCAGTTGTAAATGAATGCGATTCAACACCTTGCCAGAATGGCGGGACTTGTGAGGATCACCTTGATACGTATAGTTGTAGGTGTGTCAGTGGGTATACAGGGGATGCCTGCGAAATACGTAAGTTTTATGAGTCATTAACATTGCATAGGTTTCAATTACAAGTCAATTCCTAACTCACAATGCTCTACGCAAACTGCATTTCACTGTGTTTGAGTTGCGCTGTTCTTATGTGTCACTCATTGCACAAGGAGCGTAGGCATATGAATGTCAGTTCTTTCTATAGTTTAAAACATCAGCGGGGGGGGGGGGGGGGGGGGGGGGGGGGGGGGGGGGGGGGTTCTCATATATTTTTGGTAGCGATGTGCCGCCAGGAAAATTAAAAAAACTGGCCGATACATTTACCAATTTTCGGGGGAAATTGGACCCACACATTTACCGGAGACCCATAATTTTCATATATTTGACAGATTTTGCCAATACTTCTGTGAAGAAAGCAAAAATAAAGATTTAGACCCATATGTTAACCAAAATGGCATTGAAAAGGGGTCATTCATTTACCAGAGGGTGAAAATGGGACCCTATTTGACGGCACATCCCAGTCACCTCATATCCTCTTAGCCCCTCCCCCTCCCCCCTTCGGTATCAGCGTAAACATCTTATCACCTTTTAGTGTTATGCTGAGATGTTATAGCATATACTCCCTCTTTCTACTATAACTCCTAACTTTAATAGGAATTGGGGAATCAATCATCAACTAAATAATGACGACGACGCATTGTATTCTTTGAATTTTTATTTACAGCGATTTGTAATCCAGGGTGTGACAAAGACGGGAATTGCACTGCTCCAAATGTTTGCACTTGTCGCAAATGCTTCGTAGGGGATCAGTGTCAAGAAAGTAAGCACTAATTTAAAAAGTACACATCTCTACGCAGTGATGAAGATAAACATTTTTCATGATCAGTATCACGTTCATAAATCATCTTAACATGCACCCGATTGGAGAGTTGATTTTTTCCAATGAATCCTACTACCACTGACAATTTGGTTACAACACCCTATTCTTCCAAGATATTTTCGAATTGTTGAGTATTTTATAAAATATGATTGTGTCTCACATATTATCACAAACAGTTGTTCTATTTTGATTAATTTCCAATAATTCATAATTCATTCATAATTCATTTATAATTCATTCATAATTTATTCACCTAATCAGTATATAAATACTGATTATTATTATTATTATTATTATTCATAATTCATTCATTTAGATTTCAGTCATATTACATTAATATTTCATTAATATTTCATTCATAATTCATTCATAATTCATTTATAATTCATTCATAATTTATTCACCTAATCATTCATAATTCATTCATTTAGATTTCAGTCATATTACATTAATATTTCATTCATATTTCATTCATAATTCATTCATAATTCATTCATTATTCATTTATAGGTGATTGATAATTCATTCATAATTTATTCATAATTTATTCACGGCTCATTCATAAAATTCAAATGAAATTAAAAGTAACAAGTGTGGACTAACCGTCCGAATTTGCATCGAATTCTGCTAAATTCCGTAGCTTTATTGTTTTAATATAAACGCTTAATATTGGCGTCTCGACACGTTGTCCAGTATTTCTATTGCTAAATGAATTCGTCGCTGTTCTGACATACCGGCACATCACAACAGAAATAAGTAAAGAGATGTGCCGGTATGTCAGAACAGCGACGAATTGCTTTCGTTCTATTCCAGTTAATGCCTATCAGCCTGTTGGTATTGAAAGTGGTTATATATCAATGACGCACAAATGACCTCGTCCAGTGAACACTATAGCCAAGTGGCTTCAGCTGGTAGACTGAACGTAAATAACTTTTGGGAAAGGAGTCCAAATGATTTCAATCCGTGGATTCAAGTTGATTTCTTGACTCAAGTCTTCATGGCAGGTATTCAATGTCAGGGAAATCCTGGAGAAGCAAAATGGGTCAAAACATGTGAAATTAAAACGGGTGATCACTTGGATTTACTTACATTTATCACTGTAAATGGCTCTACCAACATCAATAAGGTACTAATTCTTCTTTATGGTGTATCCTTGGTGTAATTCATTCATGAGTTAGACTGGTGTTGAGATTCTATTAAACTGAATAAAGCTGTTTAATCCTTTAATCCTTTAATCCTTTAACATAGTTTAACACAGATTTCGTGCTATGTAGGCTAATTCCGTGCAGAATTACATGAAGGATAAACCCTGTTTCTATTAAGAAATACAATAACCAGGGCTCATGTTGATATTCATTCTTGAGCTTTACACAAACACCTCTAAGCTCTGAGACGACGTTGGACACGATGAGATACATTTAAGCTGTGTGGAAGTCTTAATCATATAATTACACTTCACTTTTCTCTCAACTTACTTAGTCATTCACTTTTTGAACGCGATCGGTATACACGCCCATATAGAATAAGAGAAATATAGGGTTGATGGAGTTTCTTTATATACTGTTCCCTTTCTTGCTTGCATTTTCCACATGTTCTAAGGATACAACAGTAGCAATTCTTCACGCATGCTTTTAACAAGTTAAACAATATAGATTATCACTAGCAAAGGACCAAATACTTGATCTCGAACCAGTGTCTTCCAACCAATAATGACCTTTATATATTTTGCAGATATTTGAAGCAAATTCTAACATGAATGGCGTGAAAAATATTATGTTTCCGAACACAATATTTGCCCGTTATATTCGAATTTTACCAAAATCATGGACATGGCTTCCTTCAATGCGTATTGAAGTCTTGGGGTGTAAACCAGAATGGGATCGTAAGTAAATCATTAACGCTTGTTTTGTCTGAATGAACTTCCTTCCTGCAATGTCTAACATTGTTTATTTATTTTTCTCAAATGTTTCAAATCGAAATACAATCCTTTCAAATCAACTTTTTATTTCAGTTGTAAATTAATGCGATTCAACACCTTGCCAATGGCGGGACTTGTGAGGATCACCTTGATACGTATAGTTGTAGGTGTGTCAATGGATATAAAGGGGATGCCTGCGAAATACGTAAGTTTTAACAGTGATTTACATTGCGTAGGTTTCTGTACATGTACAAGTCAATTCCTAACTCATAATACAATGCTCTAAACAAGCTGCCTCACTGTGTTTGAATTGCGCTACTTTCTTATGTGCGTAGGGTCATGTGTTTTGAACTCGCCACCCATACCGTTGCATGTCCAGATTTTTACACCATCTGAGATTCGAATTAGCATATCGCAATAACTACTTGTTCTACCCCATAAAAAGTATACATTTTCTGAATGGTAATCTCACAAGAAATCCAAATATCCTAATGGTAACATGTTGTGATTAAGAATGTTCACAAAATATCGATTTGTTTTCATATTTTGATTTAAGCTCAATAATATTTTTAATACCTATCCCAATCATAATTTTAAAAGTGCACATTAGTTCCTCATGCAATTACCTATCAGAACATAATGGTTGTCAATGGCAACTTGCTAAAATATACTATATCGAGAAGTACATGTAAATGAACACAAACGTTTAAATTTCATATTTATTAGAGTTTACAAGTATATGTTTTGGGGTATGTACCCTACCCTGATTGAAACGGCATTTTAAATTCCCCTATTTGAGAGCTTTCCAAAAATGTATCATTTTGCTATTATCGGTTTAATATTTTTTTCGTTACAGTCATGTATGTAAAACCGATGAATTAGGGCAAGTTCACTGTGTAGCGAATAGGGAAAAAGCCAAAGACAATGCAATCGATTCATGATTACAATTGTTACATAATAGAGCAAAATCATGTTTGTACCATACAGGGATATGAGGAGTTATTTTAAATTTATATCTCAGCCAAACAGTTATAGAAATACCTGATTTATTCACACAATGTAGCTAGATAAATGGGCTTTCACATGACACCTAAACCATAGCTCTACCACATTTAGTTATTGAGTTATTAGAGAGAGAGACGGATGATTCGTCACCAAAAATGCAACGCCACCACCCTTTGTGGGTGGTGAGTTAAAAACACATGGCCGTATACTAAATCATACTATTTTCGTCTGAATATGAAGCTATACGAAAGGAGTTATTTCGTGCCAACACCAATGGGACGATGATACTCACCATTGTATAAGACAAAGAGGCTAGAACCATTAATACAACGTGTATTGAATTGACAAACAAAGTTACTAGGTAAAAATCGATCTAGATTGGCATAGCAGTAGTTCCACTCTTGATGGTTCGACGCTAGCGTGTTTACCAAATTTGTTGAATTGAAAATATCTATTTATCTCAAAGCACTACTAATTTTGATAAATAACTACACATATTTAAAATTGCAAATGTGTAAAAACAAGGCAAACACTGTACACATGGTAACGAAACTGTTGACAGGCAGTTGGATTATAATATTATAAGCTGTGGATCAAAATATATAAATACAAATAAGTTGTTATTCAAAATAATGAGCAGTTTAGATATTTCAACAGATTTTTCGGGCAAAACCGGGCACACTTAAAAAGCATTCATACAATTACTTATAAACCATATCTGTCTTGATACACCAGAATAATAAAATAAATTATATCGTTTCAATGTATATTCAGAATAAATTGATCTTGGCACCAAAGTGTGTATTTAGGGGAGAGTAGGCAGTGTTTGTACGTACATTCCGTTCCCAAAAATGAACCAAGTATTATGGTAATGTTTAAAATAGGCCACATAATGTATCACGAATTTACTGGATTGAAAACGCAATTAAATTGTCTGGCAACTTTGGCGATGGTTATCATCGTCTCAAAGAAGAGGTGTGCACAGTTGATGGGACAATTGCATGATGAGGGTTGCGTAAGAAGAACTTTCTCCTTGTGTATTAGCTTCATTGTCTAAAGTACGAGTATGACATTACTCGAATAGTGTGCGGCTGGGCAGTCTGAAAACAGGGGCATACCGAACTGAACGGGCACCAAAACAGGGGCTTACCGAACTGAACGGTCGCCGAAATTGTGTCTTATAAACTGAATTTTAGGCAAAATGTTGCCTTATGAACTGAATTTAGGCAAAATTTGAGGCTACATAACTCAATTCATAAGATTTTCACACATTTTATGATTTTTGGTTGAATTTGGGGTCTAAGGGAACTGCCAATGGATGAAAAGGGGGTCTTATGGAACTGCCAGTGGATGAAAAGGGGGTCTTACGAAGCGGCCGATAGGCGTGAAAAGGGAGTCTTGACAGCCGCACATACCCGTAAGGCCAATATATGTGAGTACCCCCCCCCGGGCATTACACTTATTCTGTTGATCGTAGCTCATAAGTCACTGGACTTGAATCTATTGAACACGCCTATGATAAGGATAGATGATGAGCTACAAGGACGAGAGCGCGATTATTAAGCACGAATGCACTGATGGCGAATGAATTATCTATCATACACTTCGAGAAGTATATCTAAACATTTTCTAAAATCATAACATTAATGTAACAAGAAGGTTCATACATTATTGTCCACTAAATTGAGCTCACAATTCATATTTTAAAAACACTGCGAATGAGGACAATATTATGGGTGAGGCGTACCATTTTATCAATACACTAATTCATACTTGAAATGGATATGTCAGTCAAAGCGTGACGTTATCCCAGGGACAATAGTCGAAACTACCATAGATATTAATTTCTTAGTTGTATAATTGGAACGTGTTTACAAATTTGAGTGCGAGTTATGAAAGTGCTCGAAACCGTGAAGTAATTTATATCTTTAAAAAGTGTCAATTTCGGGGTGTTCAAATTCATGTATACACAAAATGTTGGCTGTCGATAGGGATACAGGGTGAGTAATAAAAAAAAGAGTACTCAAAGAAAAATAATTATTAAACATATTTGTAATCAGAATATGAAGGCAACCAATGCATGCGGCAACAGATGCATTTATTCACTATCATCAGCAAAAACAATCATGAAATTTCATGGTACCGTTTACCAGATATGACTATTCTGGAAAAGTGACTGCATTTTGAAACCGAACACAATGTTGCATATATTTTACTCAATAATGCTTGATGTTAATGAACAAGTGGATTCATGTATAGTACACAATAGCTAACTAATAAAGACAAATCAAACATTCTCAGTTATTTCTTCAAACATTAAATGTGAAATAATGACAAAACAATGTAATTATTACACGAATTAAGCAACAACAACAACAATTTTGGCTTTTGTGATAGTATCGGACTATGCTCGGACCAGTAGAGTGTGGACCGTTTTCAATAGTGGAATTAAATAGATCTTCTAAGAGAAAATATCGCAAATCTTGTTCCGTTTATAAAATGTTGGCTTTTACGCAAATGAGCATAAAATATGTTTACCACAACCAACTTCAACCAACTTCAACCAACTAATATTCTTTAGAAAGCTAATGAGATAACCCGTTTGCGTCATTAAAATGTATGTGAAATTTAAGCACAGATTTTAAGATATAAAATCCCTAAGTTGAGTACACTTTTTATTGGCTCACCCTGTAATTGGCTGCAATATTATATTTTATTATTTTAGTTATCGACGGCTTACCAGTGGCCAACTGTCAACGTGTTAACCATATATACATGTATGTTAAGTATAGAGAATACTTTACATGTGTGGAGACACTGATAAGTTGGATTCTGTATTCATAGCATGATCATCAAATACTTATATAATATTGGATGGCTTTGAGGGTGATACAAGAAAATATTGCACGAGCTATACAAAATATTGCACGAGTCGGAGACGAGTGTAATATTTTTTTTATAGCGAGTGCAATATTGTCTTGTATCACCCGAAAATAAGACATCCAATATTATTATTATTATTTATATCAGGATTTTACCCATAGTTGCATTGCGTGTTGATTTAATTGTATTTGCAGAATCTTTGTTCAGCAAAAGTTCGTTAAAATCATCATCACTTATAGAGAAGCGAATCTCCCGGAGTGCGGTTCCGACATTTTGCAAACTTGTTGATTTGTTGTTTTCGTAGTGGTTCCCCACGTAATCCTGCTTCATTAAGCTGATAACACGTATTTGCGAAACCCATGCAATCAGCGAAAATTAGTCTCGACTGCATGCTTAATAAACGCTAAAGTTGCGTGAGCTCCTTTGTATACAATAGTATAGACGAATATTCGTAACGAACAAATAATGGGTATGAGACTAAAAAATATTGGACGGCAATATTTTTAGAATATTGGATGCATCCGGGTACTTTGGTTAAACAATATTGAATACACAGTTTTATTGCACCGTTAAAAAGCCTGATATAAATAATACTAATAAATATACTGCCTGGTTAAATATCTATTATGATTAGTAAAATGTGTTATTGCAGCGACCATGAGAATAATGATTATGTAGGGGATGGCGGTGTTGATATTGGCTAGCCTTTAGAACACATTATAGAACTAAATTTGATTCAGAGCTATAATAGAACACCATAGATTGTATATTCTTGTACATTGGTCGATATAAGACTACCATGTTATCCCATGATAACGATTTTCCATCGAAAAGTTAAATTCGTTCAAGATCGAATGCGTGGCATGGAACTGATGCGTTGGGTATTCATGAAGTTTTGGTTTTGCGTCACTCGATGCAATGTGTAGGGGTGTATGGGTAGGAATGTGAGTTCTTTCTAAGGTTGAAAACATCCACCTAAACATTTTCACCTTTCCCACTAACATGCACATTTATGATTATCTAGTTCACTAAATCCAATTTGGGACTGAAACGTGACTTTTCTATTCTACAGCTTAGTGGAGTGCACTGAACCAACGCAACGTGTTCCACAACTTATTCGTGGAGCGGTAACGTTGGCCACTGACGCGTTACTGACGCGTGTCACATTGGTACCGACCTATAGACTACATGTATTTTCAAATTGAGATCGGAAAACATCGGAAGAAATGGTCACGTGGTGGACTAGGTGCGTAGTGCGTTCTTCGCAACGGTTGATCGCATTCATAACATTGGTTGTCCGCCTAGTGGCTTACTATGTTTACGAGCGTACATTCAATTATGAGAAGTAAAACTAGTAGCAAGACTATTTTGTTTTTATCAACAATGTCGTCGATACCGGCAGCATCAACATTTATTGAGCAGAAGGGAAAATGTGAAGTTGTTGCACCGAATCTCTTTTATCTTGCCGTTTTTGTTATTGAAACATCGCAGCGTATTATAGTATGAATACAACACATCCCTTAGAAATTTGAAATTTGGGACATAATAGCAACCGCCCTCTGTTGATTTTTTTTTTATCACAAACAACTTCAGCTGTGTTGGCCTGGTGGCGTTATTCATGGATTGACAATATATACGACCACAGGCCTACATGTATAAACATAGGTCGCTACAGATGTTGAAACAATGAAAGGTGACATTAAATTAGAGAATTCACCAATGATAGATCTTAGATCATTGACGCATTGGATGAAGAAAATACTGAACTTCAACGCTAAACATTTTCGTGGAGAATTGCTCATCAGAAGAAATACAGCAGCTGCTTAAACTTTCCTAATTTGTCTTCATCAGATTTAATTTTCATGTATTACCATGCGTTGAGCTTCGTCGATTTCTCAGCAATTTTATGTATAGATCGTTAAAATCGGTTAACTAAATCGTCTATTATAGTGACACCAGTAATCGATTTTGAGAATGTAATACCTATAGATTATAATCTTGCGCTCCTCTGGCAGTTCCCTCCGTAGCTCAATCGATAAGAGCGCTGTCTATGAATGCAAATACTGCTGTGCTGCTGCTGGTTCGAATCCGCTTAGAATCACTTTTTTTTTTAAAGTAAAGCAACACGCAAGTCAAACGAGGGCGTCTTGAAAATAATTCCTCTCTAAGGGATGTGACAAATTCGCGTGCGTGAGAGCGTGAACGTGATGGAGCGTTGTGGAGTATGCTTCTATATTAGCGCATAAGAATACGACAACGCTAGAGATGATGTAAAAGGACACTTGGTAATAAACTGCTCACAAAAAGTATCGAAACACTTAGAAATGATCCAATATATAACGGCTCGAAAGGGTATGCATTAATCGAAGCAAATATCCAAGTGCATAATTTTGTTCTGCGTATTTTGACACCTCGATCGATGAGATACGATGTTGCGGAGCGGAGTTATTGTCCTTTCAATGGTCGTGGGTCGAGTTTCAAAAGTGACAATCATCCTATAGAAAGAGGTTTGCATTACTGTTTAGAATGATCAGATTCGTGCTTATCAATAGGGATGAGTGTCACTTTTGAAAATGTGTGTGGGTCATAATTTAAGTCAATCTGTTTTCCATGACCATTTTAATGAGATACAAGAAAGAAGAAAATCACACGAAATAGAATATAAACATGCCAAATTACCTGCCAGCTACCCTTATTTTACCAGTGTGCCCAACCATTTCTCCTTTGCACACTTTGTTTAAAATACATTCAGAGATGTCATTTTTATAGCTTGATAGCTAGCTAATATACAACTGTAAGCTATTTGGATACACAAAGCAAACACATTTCCAAAACAGGCCATAGACAATCGTACAACATGAGAAAGGAGACCGTTTATACCAATGTTTAATCTACCATGATTACATTTTTTTTTAAATCTGTACAACCGATGAATTTCTAGAAAATCTTTGGTACAACTTCATTTCAAGAAAGTTAGTTCTTGTACCAAAGCTTACCAAATTTAGCTAGCTTTAATAAACGAATTGGGAGACGCAATATTCATGTCGAAATATATTATGTGGAAAGGCAATCAGACAACTATTGATAGACGCGATCAAGTCTTGTACCTTTGAAGGGTGATTACGGGCACGTATGAGTAAAGTGGATTCCCTCTATATTGAACCAACATTTTAATTTCAGTGCCAAAGATCTTGAAAAAGGTTACAGGGGACATTCTCGCTTCGACGATGCTCCTATGCGTAGGTCAACTGAAAGCCCGGTCCGATGGTAGACTCCGAATCTCCAGAATCTTAGGAGATATGTACACATTTTCTCATAATACTTTATGCTGCTACGCTTCCAATCATTAGATGGTTATAGTATATGCACGGCGCAAAGTGCACGGTGTCTCATTTAGGCCCACAGGCCGGGCGGGCTAGAGCGGGGGCTAGAGAAGTGCTCAGAACCGGTGCTGCGCCCAAAAGTAGTATCTTTCGCAAAACTACTATTTTTGGATGGCTTGGGTTGCGCAAAACTAGTATTATTTGGCGGCCGTTCATTAATACTAGTCTTGGTCGGGAAAATGTCGTGCACTTCGTGTTAGGCATACAGGTTGTTTGTAAACGAGCGTGTATATTTAAAAACATTGGCCGCTAATTAGTATATAAACAAAGCAGGGAAATAACTGTGTTTCTCGGACTTCTTTATCTTTATTCGTCATTAAGAAGATGAAAATGTTCCCAAATTCTGGGAGATTTTGTTGTTTGTATTTATTTTCTCGCTATTTATTATTTATACCTCACTCAATTTAAAAAAATTAAACACCGGATTCTACTGTCGCTCTGTTACGGTCGTATAGTCGGCCCCCGGATTCCACGTCACTCTGTTGCAAGTAAGTGTAGGCCCTATATTCGCCACAACATGTGGGCACTACCACATAGTTTTATTCACTGTACATCATGCCTTTCGTCGGTACAACTCGGACTTTTTACTGTCTGATAAGTCCACCCCCTCCCCCTCCCTATGTCCCTGTTTAAAGCTGGCTATGCCACTGATTCGCGCATGTTGGATGTGCCGGCCCGCCGCGCGCCAGTGGTCCGCATTGCGGCGCGTTATTGGTCACTCTCGATCATAGTTCGGCGTGGCCCCTCGCTACACGGCTCGATCCTCATGGCGGCATTATTATCACATCAAACCACTTCTGGATGTTATCATCAATCAATGCATTGTCGGCTGCTTTAGTCAAAATTAAATATTATATACCAAGGGGATATACAACTGTCACTGGATATACCCACTTTGCCTATCTGTGATATACCATTGAACCGTCAACGCCTGAATCTTTTCCGTGAACTTTTCCTGATTGGGCTTTTCCACCCCAAACTGGCCGGAGCCCGGGGGTTAGATCTACGGTTGATTAGCGCATTACAAGAAGTTGTGTCACTTGCCATGCAGCACATACTCATTAGGCATTTGTCCAACATTTTAGTGGACAAATCCAAAGCGATCGGACGCATGCGTAGAAAAAAATGTCGTCCCCTTGACTCTCCAGAGGGCCTTTTCGATATTCAGACGATGGCGGACATAGGTTCGTGTGACGAATATTCTAGGTGAAATTCGATGTGGGAACGCTCGGCCTGTAGGGAACGATGATATTTCTGACTTCAACAGCGCCAGGGCATCGTTCGGGGACCGTTTGATTATCACTCAGGTCGTGTCAGTATGAAATTAGGTAAAACACTCCGACATAACATTGAAATCCACGGAGATTCAAAGATTACGGCCGTTCGTGTCCACTATGGTCTGGTACTTTTCATTTTCGACGTCACAAATGACGTATATTCAATGATATGATTATTCATTGTATATTCATGTCCGTCTATGCTTTCGGCGATTCGAACAATAGAGTGTCAGTCGCCTGCTTTTACCCACACTACTTCCAGATGGTCAGGCACTTGAATATCATCAACTCTTTGGGCTCCAAGGGTCTCACCAGGCGGCTGACACTGTATTGTTCGAATCGCCGAAAGCATCGACGTACATGAATATACAATGAATAATCATATCAATGAATATACGTCATTTGTGAAGTCGAAAATGAAAAGTACCAGACCATAGTGGACACGAACGGCCGTAATCTTTGAATCTCCGTGGATTTCAATTTTATGTCGGAGTGTTTTACCTAATTTCATACTGACACGACCTGAGTGATAATCAAACGGTCCCCGAACGATGCCCAGGCGCTGTTGAAGTCAGAAATATCATCGTTCCCTACAGTCCGAGCGTTCCCACATCGAATTTCACCTAGAATATTCGTCACACGAACCTATGTCCGCCATCGTCTGAATATCAAAAAGGCCCTCTGGAGAGTCAAGGGGACAACATTTTTTTCTACGCATGCGTCCGATCGCTTTGGATTTGTCCACAAAATTTTTGGACAAATGCCTAATGAGTATGTGCTGCATGGCAAGTGACACAACTTCTTGTAATGCGCTAATCAACCGTAGATCTAACACCCGGGCTCCGGCCAGTTTGGGGGTGGAAAAGCCCAATCAGGAAAAGTTCACGGAAAAGATTCAGGCGTTGACGGGATAGGCAAAGTGGGTATATCCAGTGACAGTTGTATATCCCTTGGTATATAATATTTAATTTTGACTAAAGCAGCCGACAATGCATTGCCATTGATGATAACATCCAGAAGTGGTTTGATGTGATAATAACTAGCTTGCCGCCATGAGGATCGAGCCGTGTAGCGAGGGGCCACGCCGAACTATGATCGAGAGTGACTAACGCCGCCGCAATGCGGACCCGACTGGCGCGCGGCGGGCCGGCACATCCAACATGCGCGAATCCTGGCGTAGCCAGCTTTAAACAGGGCCATAGGGAGGGGGAGGGGTGGACTTATCAGACAGTAAAAAGTCCGAGTTGTATACCGACGAAAGGCATGATGTACAGTCAATAAAACTATACGGTAGTGCCCACATGTTGTGGCGAATATAAGGCCTACACTTACTTGCAACAGAGTGACGGTGGAATCCGGGGGCCGACTATACGACCATAACAGAGCGACAGTAGAATCCGGTGTTTTGAATTTTTTTAAATTGAGTGTATTGTTAATAGTCCCGGTTCTGAGCACTCACAAGCCCGCCCGGCCTGTGGGCCTAAATGAGACACCGTGCACTTTGCGCCGTGCATATGCTATAACCATCTAATGATTGGAAGCGTAGCAGTATCAAGTATTATGAGAAAATGTGTACATATCTCCTGAGATTCTGGAGATTCGAAGTCTACCATCGGACCGGGCTTTCAGTTGACCTACGCATAGGAGCATCGTCGAAGCGAGAATGTCCCCTGTAACCTTTTTCAAGATCTTTGGCACTGAAATTAAAATTTTGGTTCATTATAGAGGGAATCCACTTTACTCATACGTGCCCGTAATCACCCTTCAAAGGTACAAGACTTGATCGCGTCTATCAATAGTTGTCTGATTGCCTTTCCACATATATTTCGACATGAATATTGCGTCTCCCAATTCGTTTATTAAAGCTAGCTACATTTGGTACAAGGACTAACTTTCTTGAAATAAAGTTGTACCAAAGATTTTCTAGAAATTCATCGGTTGTACAGGTTTAAAAAAATGGTAATCATGGTAGATTTAACATTGGTATAAACGGTCTCCTTTCTCATTGTACGATTGGCTATGGCCTGTTTTGGAAATGTGTTTGCTTTGTGTATCCAAATAGCTTACAGTTGTATATTAGCCTAGCTATAACAAGCTATAAAAATGACATCTCTGAATGTATTTTAAACAAAGTGTGCAAAGGAGAAATGGTTGGGCACACTGGTATGCTATCATTATCAAAGTGAACTCAACTTCAATCACTTATTTATCGAGCAATAGTATATTGTTTTACGCATTTTAATTTGTTTAGATTATAAAGTTAAATAAATCCAGAGATAAATGATAGATAGAAAAATAGATTAAAAAAGAATAGAAAAAACTATAAAAGCATTGGCGGCCTTTATAAATTATAAAAATTGACATAAAAATGATGTTACATACATCCACAATCAAGTTTTTTTTATTTTTAAAAAAAACAAAAAAATAGAAAACAATAACGAATACACGGAGATTCGAACCCGTGATTGCCGATTGCAAACGATACGGCCAACGTGTGCACGCCACAGAGATCGACGAGTGTAATTGTGTCAGTTTTATTATTTAACCATTGATTCTTTTATTTATAACGAACGGATTTTTATCGTGCCATTTTTGACATTTTAAACCATATTTATATGTTACTCTCGCACAAAATGTGTTTGTAATGTGATTATACTCCTTATTTTGGAAAGAATGGTAAAGGCGTTGACATTTCGAACACAATAAATGGCATCTTGTATACTGTTTATACGGTCGCTCGACTGAACGTTGTGTGACCTGTTGCATTGCATTATTCATGTTACGATCTGTTTATGTATGCTTTTGTTATACTTCTCAATCGCTCATCGCCAACTCTGTACAAGAAACTTCATGCGCTGTCCCAACGCTGTCGTTAGAGAACAAAAGAAAGTCCCCTTGACTCTCCAGAGGGCATTATCTGCAACCTTTGACTGGGTTCGCGGGGTTAATCATATTAATGAGCAAATATGCAAATGAGCTAAGTGTCCCCTCCTATTATATATACTCCTTGGTCTCACGTGCATAAATGGCAACTCCCCCTCCTCTTCTCTGAGACCGACTTTTAGTTATGAGTACATACAGGGATATTAATAATTATGGGATAAGAAACTCTAGATCTGTGCCTGTAATCATATTGGTTCATGTACACAGCGCCCCCTTTAACAGTTGCGACATGCCGCATAAGGCAAGCAGTGGTTGGCTTCGACCATGTTATAGCGCCAACTAGACCAGTTGCGACAAACTATTAAGGTCAAGAGAATCGGGGTTTTATCTACCATGTTACCTACGCCTGGTACATAATCATCAATCTCGAAATGTTCTTCAGGTTTCGTTGGTGAGAACCATGATTCAGAGACGCCAGCTATATCTATACCGAGGTCTTGGATAATAGTGCTGAATTCATCAAACTTGTTATTTAATGATTGAGCATTACATAGATACACAGTGGGTAAGGAATAGCTGTGCTTTGGCTCATGATTATTAGTTTTCGGTATGTTAACCAAGTTTGGATGAAACGCACCCCTAGAATTGATAGTCCGTTGTCTTATTGATATACGAGTTTGTATTTGTCTCTGTTTACTAGCACCAGATCGACAACCACGGCGTGTACTTTTAGCAATTCTGAGTTCTTTCATTAAGTTCCATTCATCATTACTGAAGTTATGTCTACCTCTAACATGCACACTGTTATCATGTATGTTCAAAAGGGCCTCTCTTGAATACGTATACATGGTTGGTTACGGGTGAGCAGTGAAGCGTAGTAAATGGAGGTCAGTCAAACAACAACACACTGTATCAGCCAGTACGCAACAGTCGCTTTTAGAGCGTGACCTTGCCGATTTCTAACCCGCAGAAAGATCGATTTCAGGATGTCTCCCTTTAGCTAAATACCCTATGTCAGCCTTGCGACAAGTTAGTTTTACCAGCATACACTGCGATAGGATCAGTTTGCAGCCAAATTGCGAGGTAGATGGAATCACAGTAATTTTCTTAATAATATGGGACCAAATTGACAATTTTTGGTCCACAAACAGTGATTTTATCGCTTATTTTAGAATCTAACAACTTTTGTGACTTTGCTTCTTGTAACTATTCACTTGACTGGACTAAGCATCGTACGATATTTTAAGAGCAATTTTCATACTAACGGAAGTTCAAGCTTTAATTTCATATCAAAATCATTGATGCCCGAGTTCTTTTTTGATGAGAAAATCGAGTCTTAATTTTCAGCGATTTTCGGTCAGAAAACGAAACTTACGATCCCCCGTTAGGCCTCGCCAACTTCATTTTTAATTTCCCGTAACACGCCCGCGCTTCATTTTCATGCCCGCGTTTGAATTCATTATTGAAATTTTTGAAAGAAAATACCGTTTTCCAATGAAAACGTCCGAATTCATGCATTTTGTGTGATGAAATTGTGAAATGTTTATTCATTTTGACCAGAGTAGCCTTTCTGTAAAAAATATGACATTGTGTAGCGCAGAAGGATAGATTTCGAACCCCGGACCTCTCGCTCCCAGAGCGAGCTCTCTACCATCTGAGCTATCTAGCAAATCTGAATATAACCGTGAGATTTAAACACTTGATCAACAACCCGTCGACGCTACAAAATGAATTTAGATCGAGACAAGATTCGAGGAGCTATTTTATAAGCATTCACTTGACCGGACTAAATAATTTTATAAAATTGTAAGCATGTTTCTAGTTACAAAAGACTATGAATATTATGATACGATGGATAAAATTGATGCCTAATTCTTCAGAAGCGACTTTTTTACCATGAATTTGGCTTTAGTTTCTTCAAGTTTTTCTTGAATTCGGGTTTGTCGGATTGCAATAATTTGCACCGAAAATACAACATGTCATGAAGTTCACAGAAAATATTAGATAATATTATTTGCATAATATGCCTTTTTACTATACAATTTCATGGCCAATGTGTTTGAAATGTGTGATTATAATCATGAAAAGAGCTCATTTACATCGTGCTATTACGAGGTCAACTATGACTGCGAAGCGGTTTCGCTACGGGTGAGTACTTCCGGGTCGCTTTGCTGGGTTAGAAAAGGAACGACTTTTCGTGTGCTTGCATACTGGCTGGTATAGTGTGCAGTGTATTCATACTATGGAGATAGTTATTGATATGATATTGGGTGAACCTCAATACGGTTGCTATCAAAATGAAATGTATTATCTATTTTCATACAAGTCGTAAACTCAATATTTTCCACCATATATGACGGAGATGGTTGATATCAATCATATCATGTTCACCTAGAACCCTCAAATTAGGCCAAAAAATGTTTTATTTGATATTTATGATCATTTTGAATGCAGTAAATGCACCAAATGGATATGACACCGGCCAACTAAACAGCGTTAAATTCAAAACAACCGAAAATGTGAAATTAACTAATCACCAGATATGTACCATTGAGAGCGTTTTGCAGCCGATGATAATTATGCTGTGTGTACTGCAGTAAACTGCCGGGTTGTAAGAGTTGTAACTATGACTCGTTTCGTGGAGAATGTGAACTAAACGATGCAACAGCAGAGGAGTTCCCGCTGGACAGCAGAGAGGCGGCAGGTGTACAGAACTTCAATTTGATGGTAAGTTGGAGGTGTTTTTGAAAACGTATAATTGTTGAAATTTGATTAAATTTGTTTTGGATTTTGTTGTGGAAAATTGCTGTGGAAAAAAACTGTGGAAAACTCACCAAATGTTCACGAAATTATGACACCCCCAAATTCAAAAAACACCACCACACTACCCTAAAACACCTGACCAACCAACAGTGGCGGCACCAGCACCCACATTATGGGGGGGGGGGGGGGGGGGGGGGGGAGCAGACTAAAAATCTGAGTGGGAATAACAACACATTTTGGGGCAAGATACACGACGCGCGGTTGAACATTTTCACACTGAGGGATTTTGGTGCATTAATTTAACCTAACATTATCCTTGGAAATGCTTTTAATAAAAATTGTGATATTGATGCATATTTTATATTTATATTTTTACCAACACAATTAATTTCACGTAGAGACAATATACAAACCAAACTAGAGATAATTGTGATCATAGATCACGGATATTAGTCGAGGGCGTGTTGACCTTTGACCTGCTGATGACAGTATGCTCTTATTTGAATGGAACCTTGAGACCATTTTTGCCAATCATCAAGCATTTCCTCTCAGACAAGTAGCATTTTGAGTGAATGGAATGAAAATTTACATTTTGACCCCTAGTGACCTTTTCTTGACCTTTGACCCTAACTTTATGATTGACTTTTGTTCTTGTCTCATCAATGCCCACAAAATAAAACAAATCCGGTCAAAATCGGAGCATGTCTTACATTTCCCCCCTGTTTAGGTCAATGACCCCTAGTGACCCCATTTGACATGTCACTTTTAATCGCTGAACACCCTATATGAACATGGATCCAAGGAATCTTTTGACTAATTCTGACAATCATAGGTCATTTTCTCTCGGACAAGTAGCATTTTGAGTGAATGGAGTGAAAATTTACATTTTGACCCCTTTTTTTGACCTTTAACCGTAACAATATGATTGACTTTTGTTCTTGTCTGATCAATACCTACAAAATGAGATATAACCGGTCAATATCGGAGCATGTCTTACATTTTATCCCTGTTTAGGTCAATGACCTCTAGTGACCCCATTTGACATGTCACTTTTAATCGCTGAAGACCCTATATGAACATTGATCCAAGGAATCTTTTGACTAATTCTGAGTATCATCAGTTACTTTCCCTCGGACAAGTAGGGTTTTGAGTGAATGGAGAAAAATTTACATTTCCCCCCTGTTTAGGTCAATGACCCCTAGTGACCCCATTTGACATGTCACTTTTAATCGCTGAACACCCTATATGAACATGGATCCAAGGAATCTTTTGACTAATTCTGACAATCATAGGTCATTTTCTCTCGGACAAGTAGCATTTTGAGTGAATGGAGTGAAAATTTACATTTTGACCCCTTTTTTTGACCTTTAACCGTAACAATATGATTGACTTTTGTTCTTGTCTCATCAATGCCCACAAAATAAAACAAATCCGGTCAAAATCGGAGCATGTCTTACATTTCCCCCCTGTTTAGGTCAATGACCCCTAGTGACCCCATTTGACATGTCACTTTTAATCGCTGAACACCCTATATGAACATGGATCCAAGGAATCTTTTGACTAATTCTGACAATCATAGGTCATTTTCTCTCGGACAAGTAGCATTTTGAGTGAATGGAGTGAAAATTTACATTTTGACCCCTTTTTTTGACCTTTAACCGTAACAATATGATTGACTTTTGTTCTTGTCTGATCAATACCTACAAAATGAGATATAACCGGTCAATATCGGAGCATGTCTTACATTTTATCCCTGTTTAGGTCAATGACCTCTAGTGACCCCATTTGACATGTCACTTTTAATCGCTGAAGACCCTATATGAACATTGATCCAAGGAATCTTTTGACTAATTCTGAGTATCATCAGTTACTTTCCCTCGGACAAGTAGGGTTTTGAGTGAATGGAGAAAAATTTACATTTTGACCCCTACTGACCCCAAATATTTTTGGATTTTAAAAACCGAACTATTGTACATGCGTACGGTCAAAAGGAACATGTTGACCAATTCTGAAGTGAAAATCACGTTTTGACCCCTAGTGACCCCTGTGTGACATTTGACCCCTTATGCTTTACAACCTGAGTAGTGGTGCACATAAGGGTTCTTATGACCAAATATGGTCAAATTTGGGTCAATGGTTACGGAGCTATAGGTCCCATGGCTGAAGAAAGAAGAAGAAGAGGAAACAGGTAGAATACAGTATATTAGTCGTTTCTCGACTAATATAATCATAGCTACTGCAAACTCAATTCATATTATGATTCCTCGGTAACAAAGCGAAATGTGATACTTCATGGTAAGACGACGACAACATCCTTTCACAGGCGAACGGATATCCCATGTAGAGTCAGTCGGCAGTGGCGGCACCACGGGGGTGGGGGGGGGGGGGGCATATATGACATTTCGAACTTTTCCTCCACCATATCACCCAACTACCCCCTAGTCATCTCAAAATGTTGCCTTTTAATGTAAAATTGCCTAAAATCAGCTTAATGTGGTCTAATACTAGGCATTTTATTGTATATTGTTGCAAATTTGCTCGTTTAATTGCGGTGGCGTTACTCTTGCGTCTCCTAGCCACCTGCTGGTACTTGCTGGTGCTGGGGTTTTATTCTAAAATTATCTGATTTATGCATTTTATATATCAATTTTTTTTCTTTAAGTGTATTTTACATAGTTTTAATATTCAGTAGACTATCCAAAGGCAATAATTAATGTGCATACAAAAAATGTATCACGGCATTTTTGTTACAGCTCTACATCTAGATGCTTAGATAGTAAGGTTTCCAATGAAGAAAAAATAGAAAATACAGTTACAAAATCTTATTTGTGTGTTTTTTGGTGCAATTCATATCTTTGAACAATGTACTATCCACCAGTAATCAGTTAGACCTGATATATCCGTATTTAAAGCTGCTAAAATATAAAGAAAATAAGGGCACAAGAGAGTACAAAAGGAAACTTTTCTCAGTTTTTTTATTTGCCATTTATATTCGCTAGTTTAATATATCATGCGATGCTTGAATAAATCAGCAAACTAGTTTGACATGGTATATGACAGTTTTATGATGACAAATAGGGTAAAATTTAACATCAAGGGTTATTTGACATGATGGTATATCAGAGCCACCAATTCTTTCACAAGTAGGAAAGGGCACCTACTCTCAAATCATCGGGCAAGGGACAGCCCAAATGATGATAACAAGAGACGTGGCAATCTCTATGTTTTGTTCAATATTATAATAATTTGGTCCTGAAGAGGTCAGAGCTAATCCTGACGAAAGCTTGACAGATTAAAACTCGTCCGACGGCGAACCCGTTAAACTTTTAACTTATATTATGAATACCCGTCGTAAAAGCCTATCTCACAATATGATGGTATATAATCATAGGGAATTAGAGGAGAATCTACTTGGGGTCTTACCGTCTTCCGTGCATTCCTAAGACTCCTCCAAACCAACATTTTGAACTTCCTTTTAATGGTCGTAAAGCACATTCAGGGTGTTGCTGAAAACTAATTTTGGTATGCTGAGGGGCTATTCAAGATGGCGTCCAATAAAGCCGCCAAAAGGCTCAAATAAAGGACGTAATATCAAACAAAATGTATAATAAAAATATTCTTTTTATAATTAGATGTATTTATTAAATCACTAGTAACCATGAGTTTTTAAACATATTTTGACAATTTTACAGGCGCTTCGTGTGCATTTCTACCATTTAAAAGCTTTCATGTAAAAAGGCTATATTCTAGGATTTCTTGCACGAAATCACTCACATGTCAAGAATCACAGTAAATCGACTCAATCAGTGTATCACGCGAAATGAGGACTTCTCACAATGTAATTGGTTATCCGTGGTATGCTGAATGCTATGATTGACCACAAAGTATCAGATGGGAGGCAATTATTTAAGTGTAACATTTTGTATTTACGATATGTCTTTCTTTTTCCAGACTTCATTCCACGGGAATTCTCCGATTTGTGAAGGGAAAATTCGTGAGCTCTGTAGTAAGTGACCCTCCTGGGGTTCCAACCAAATAAAATACTTATCTTAAAAATCTACTATACAACTTAGTGAGGTGTTTATTAGATAGGTATTTTTATAGAAGCAACCTCAGGTTATGTTTTATATCGATTTTTGTGAACTTAAAAGGACCATAATGCTTTGTTGTATCTTGTAGCACAGGAATCCCGTTGTAAAGTAACTTATATTATTTGTCTTATCCGTAAAAATGTTTCCGTAAAATGCGCCCAAATTGTAGACCTATGCAGCTTGCAGAACTGATAACTTATAGGGATATTAAGCAGTCTGTATTTACATCATTTATACAATCTGTAGAATATCGTTGTAATAAGAGGTGGATGTATAGATCTTCCCAAAGAGCAAGCTTTCATGAATACCTAAAGATCAAAGACACAAAGACAACTGTTTGGTTCCAAACCGTATACAATCAAACAGCTTGCTCCTTCGATACTCATCAAATAGTTGGTGTCACAAATTATTTGAAAATAAAAAGGCACCCCATATAAAGCCGATTATGACGTAGTCTACTTACCTACATATTTAGGCGCATTTCTGGAGACCGCTATCAACTTTGTGATCAATAAAACCAGTTGACCGCTCGTAATAATATTTTGGGTTTCGGTTCTTAAATGGGAGCGGTTTCTGGCACGGCGCGGTGAGATAAAGGATGTCCTCTTCAGGACAGAGGGTTTTGTTCGATATAGTGACAGAGAAGTGAAACAGGGTGTATGAAGAGACTAGATATGATGAAACAGATACGGGTTATATTACCGGTTCTTTTCACTGGCCTTTTTGGGACACACTGTAGTAGTCTTCTAAGGAATGCACATAACAATAGTGACCTATGCTTATTTCAGAGATCTTCGAATGCGAGTCTAGTCCTTGTCAGAATGTCGGGACATGTGTACAAGGTGAAGATTCTTATGTCTGTCAGTGTACCGAGGATTATACTGGGGACCATTGTGAAATGCGTAAGTTAAACATTAAGTAACTATTCTATTAATTGAAATTAGGGAGTTACCGAGTTAAATCATGGGCCAAATCCAAAAAATAGTCATCATTGCGAGGGACGAAATTTATGTTTTCGATTGTACTTTCTTTTCAGTCAGAAACCTAAACGAAAGTATATCACATGAATAACAACCAGTGCACTCAGCAAAAAAATCCCAAAAAGCATACCAGCGATCACGCATGTTGCAAGCAACACATTTTATTGGCGCGACGGACGGAAATTGTGCGAGGGATTTTCCATTATCCTACCTGTGGTCCTGTACACTTTGAGTATACTGCATGACAAAGCTACCAATATTCTTCAATATCAATGGAAAAAAATAAAGCCACAATTAAGCAAATTGCTATGGCAATTGCTATGGCAAATGCTATGGCAAATGCTATGGAAAAAAATAAAGCCACAATTAAGCAAATTGCTATGGCAATTGCTATGGCAAATTGCTATGGCAAATGGCAACACAATTTTAAAACAAGACGGATGGAATTGTCGATTCCGTCCATCGCACGTACAAATTGCATCGCCATAGCGAAACACTCAACAGTAGCATTCTGTTTTTACCTGTCATAAAAGCACATAGGTAGATCATTCCAAAAACCCACTAAAAGTGTCAAATCTACCAACAAGAACTTTAGGACAACTAAAAATGTCACTCAAATTCCGTCCGTCGCAAAAACAGAGGTTTTGGATTTGGTCCTTATGTTATCACCTAAATCCAATAATCAGTTGCTTGAACCATAGAGCGACTTGAACTGTGTTTTCTTATGCCATTTTCAGGTCCCTGTTGAATTCTTGGTGAAACGCAGTAGTGTTTAAGATTTTTGTTTGTGTGTATAGCTTACTCCAGAATTCAAGATGAGCATTAATAATGGTCATGTTTGCTTGTTGCTACTCATGAAATCACGAAAACAGCCTTTATGACCAGCATCACTATTATTGTGACTGTTTACAGAGCTTTAAGCTGGGGGAGCATACATTGTTTTGAAACCAATTCAAGAACATCAAGGTCAAGGTCAAACAACCACCCAAGTTGGCATGGATGTCGTCTTAGGTTTTGATTTTACCAACTTCAAAGAACATTTTGGTATACATTATAACTCCCTGGTTCAACCTAGGACCGGGATCGGAAAACCTCCATGCTCCTCAACTACTAAGTGTGAAATTCTGAACTGATCAGAATATTTGAGTTGATGTATTCTACAAAGAGGGCTAACTTGTCTTAATACTTACAAGTGTAAGTTCATACATGTAATACAATTGTAAACATGTACAAATCACAATTGTATCAAAATTGAGGGCGCAGCCTCCAAGACATCACTGAATGATGCGCACGCGTGTAAGTACTGCAAATAGGCGCACGCGTGTAAGTACTGCAATTAATGAATGACGCAGTCACGTCACTGTCTCGTGGGGAACAAATATACTATAGATGGCGACATTAACAAAACGGCTTAAACACATAGCAAATGAATAACCTCAGCATTTCTATTATTGAACTCCAGAGGGCGCATTGAACCTTCTTCGAAAAATACTCTGCCGTGTTTTTTTAAAACTTAACCAATATTGTTTAGCATTTAAATCATTCAACTTTCGTTAGCGACATTCTTCGTTTTCGAAAATATGTTCCTATGTTTTCGATTAAAAATGCAAATATCTATTTATTCGACTAAACATGGCTTCTTATCATGCTTATGGTGTAAGAAGAGAATTCTTATTATTTTGATACATTGAAAAGCATGTTGAGAGAGAACCCTGCGTCACCAGTGATTGAAACGACAAATACAAATGGCATATTATAAAAGGAACGTATAATTTTTTCATGTTATAAAAGGAACATATTCTTTTCATTTGTACAGCGATTTGTAATCCAGGATGTGAGAATGACGGGAATTGCAGTGCACCAAATGTTTGCACTTGTCGCACATGCTTTGTAGGGGATCGGTGTCAAGAAAGTAAGCACATGTATTTTGAAAATCCTAAAAAATCTCTATGAATATATTAATGCCATTACAAGAAATGATGGCATTACAAGAAATGATGGCATTACAAGAAATGATGGCAGGTATGCAAACGTACCCCCAATTTATACCGTCTGTCACAAAATTCCATATATTTATTGTTTTAATTTGATTAAAAACAATGAATATCGACGTTAAAAACAAGTCATCACATTTTTCTATCGCTAAATAAAATTGCTTTCGTTCTGTTCCAGTTAACGCATCTCAGCCTGTTGGTATCGAAAGTGGTTATATCAATGACGCACAAATGACGGCTTCAAGTAAATACTATGGCAATGTGGCTTCAGCTGGTAGACTGAACGAAGATAACTGGTGGTCATCGCGTGTGGGGGAAAATACCCCATGGATTCAGGTTGATTTCTTGACACAAGTCTTCATGACGGGGATACAATCTCAGGGAAATCCTACAAAAGCGCAATGGGTGAAAACATGTCAAATTAAGACTGGTGATCAATTGGATTCACTGACATATATCACAGTAAATGGCACCACCAACATCACTAAGGTATAACGTCCTCTTTCGTGACCCTGTTTCTACAAAATATACAATAACTGTGGCTCGTATTGATGTTTATTCTTGAGCATAACGCAAACAAATCAACCTCTAAGACGACGGTGAACACAACGATGTCAATCTTGTTCAAAGTCAGACACATTTAAGATGTGCGAAAAGTCTTAATCATATAATTTTACTTTACTTATTATTATCTATATACTAATACTTTGTCATTCACGTTTTGACAGCCAGTATACTCGCAAATAGAACAAGAGAAAAGGGTATATCCTGGATGTAACACATTCATAAGTTAAACTATTGTCAATACCTCGTTACGGAATAAAGCTGTGTAATCCTTTAATCCATCAATAAAGGATTTTGTGGTAGGTTAATTATGTGCTGTCTTACATCAAGGATAAACAGAGAAAAGTGGTTGTTATTGGAGTTTCTTTATAAGCTCGATTTTCTTGCTGTTAGATTCCAAGGATACAACAATTGCAGTTTTCACACGCTTTTAACAAACGAGTCAAAATAATAGAGATGATCCTTACCAAAGGATCAAATACTTGATCTCGAACCAGCGTCTTCCAACTTATAAATACCTTTGTATTTTCTGCAGACTTTTGCAGCAAATTCTAATAGGAATGGCGTGAAAACTATTATGTTTCTGGAGACAATACTTGCCCGTTACATTCGAATTATGGTGACAACTTGGACATGGCACCCTTCAATGCGTATTGAAGTATTGGGGTGCAAACCAGAATGGGATCGTAAGTAATTTAGATGACTAACGCGAAGAAACAAATTACTTCCTTCTTGTTATGACAAGTTTATGCTACTTTCATTGGCATTTTTGACCCCTGTCCATTTGTGTTTCTTGTATTATGCGAGTTGAGTTGCAGTGAACTAATTGATTGGCCCATCAGAACTCTTTATATAGAGTGTCCAGTTTGATTTCTAATCACTCGGTTCAGTAACTTTGTTAATGTCTCTTGGGCTATTGTTCACATTTACTCGGTATATACAAAAAAGAAGTTTTGTTTTGTATATTGTTTAACTTTTTAAAATCGAAATACGATCCTTTAAAATCAATTTGATTTCAGTTATGAATGAATGCTATTCTACACCTTGTCAGAATGGTGGGACTTGTGAGGATCACCTTGATACGTATAGTTGTCGGTGTGTCAATGGATATAAAGGGGATGCCTGCGAAATACGTAAGTGTAACAGTTATTTACATTGCGTAGGTTATATTACAAGTCAAGCACTAACTCACAATTCAACATACCGCATTTCCATGTGTTTGAGTTGCGTTATGTTCTTATACCGCACTATTTATTTTTATCGGCAGTGCGACCGGGCAGTGCGAGCATGACATCAACAGATAAAATTTTATTCTGTTGATCTTTGTAGATCATTATTTAGGACTTGAATCTATTAAACAAGCTTATTATTATGATCACGATTTTCCACAGAAGTGTTGCATCTGTATAAGACGAGTGGCGTACGACTTCTGCGACGCGTAATGAAATTTTGAATTGTGTCCCTCAATGCGTAAGGAGCGTAGGCGTAGGAATATAAGTTCTGTCTAAGGTTGGAAACATGAGCATAAATCATTTCACCTTTCAGCGTTATAGCATATTATTCCCTCAAACATTTGTTAATTTCTTTCGAGTCCATTAAATGTAAATGTGAATTTGGGACTAAATCCATTAAATAGTGACGACGGCGCGTCGTATTCTTTCAATTTTTATTCACAACGATTTGTAAACCAGGATGTGAGAATGACGGGAATTGCACTGCATCAAATGTTTGCACTTGTCGCACATGCTTCGTAGGGGATCGGTGTCAAGAAAGTAAGCCCATGTATTTCTAAAAATCCTAAAAAATCTAAAGTATTAATGCCATTACAGAAATTGATGGCAGGTATGCAAACATATCACAATTTATATCGTCTTTCACACAAGTCCATATCTTTATTGTTTTAATTTGATTGAGAACTCTGAATATGGGCGTTAGAAACAAGTCATCAATTGTTTCTATCGCTAAATGAAATTGCTTTCGTTCTGTTCCAGTTAACGCATCTCAGCCTGTTGGTATCGCAAGTGGTTATATCAATGACGCACAAATGACGTCTTCAAGTAAATACTATGGCAATGTGGCTTCAGCTGGTAGACTGAACGAAAATAACTGGTGGTCATCGCGTGTGGGGGAAAATACCCCATGGATTCAAGTTGATTTCTTGACACCAGTATTCATGGCGGGGATACAATGTCAGGGAAATCCTACAAAGGCGCAATGGGTGAAAACATGTCAAATTAAAACTGGTGACCAATTGGATTCACTGACATATATCACTGTAAATAGCACCTCCAACATCACTAAGGTATAACGTCCTCTTTCGTGACCCTGTTTCTACACACACACAATTACAAATGCAATAACTGTGGCTCGTATTGATGTTTATTCTTGAACAAGACGCAAACAAATCCACCTCTGAGACGATGTTGAACACGACGATTTCAATCTTGTTCAGAGTCAGACACATTAATACTTTACTTATCTATAAACTTTGTTTGTCATTCACTTATTGAACGCAAGTATACTCGCCCATAGATCAAGAAAAAAGTGGTTATTATTTGAGTTTCTTTATAAGCTCGCTTTCTTGCTGGTTGATTCCAATGATACAACAGTTGCAGTTTGTAAACGCTTTTAGCAAACAAGTATTTAACACTTAGAGATGATCACTATCAAAGGACCAAATACTTGATCTCAAACCAGTACTTTCCAATTAATGATGACCTTTGTATTTTTGGCAGACATTTGCAGCAAATTCTAACGGGAATGGCGTGAAAACGATCTTGTTTCTAGAGACAATATTTGCCCGTTACATTCGAATTATGGTAATAACTTAGACATGGCACCCTTCAATGCGTATTGAAGTATTGGGATGCAAACCAGAATGGGATGGTAAGTAAATTTAGATGATTAACGCGTGGTATTCTGAAGAAACCTGAATGTACAGCCTTCCTGTTATGACAAGCTTATATGCCTCTTTCAATGGCATTGCTAACCACTGCTCATTTGTGTTTCAAGTATTATGCGTGTTTTCTGAGTTGCAGTGAACCAATTGATTGGTCCATCAGAGATCTTTGTAGAGAGTTACCAGTCTCAGTTCATTAACCTTGTCAATGTCTGTTGGGCTATTGTTCACATTGCTCTTTATATTAAAAAGTAAGTTTGTTTTGTTTTTGTTTAACTTTTTAAAATCGAAATACGATCCTTTAAACTCAATTTTATTTCAGTTGTAAATGAATGCGATTCAACACCTTGCCAGAATGGCGGGACTTGTGAGGATCACCTTGATACGTATAGTTGTAGGTGTGTCAGTGGGTATACAGGGGATGCTTGCGAAATACGTAAGTTTTAATTCAACAGTGATTTACATCACGTAGGTACTATTACAAGTGAAGCTCTAACTCACAATACAACAAACCGCACTTTCATGTGTTTGAGTTGCGTTATGTTCATATAATAAACCCTATTATTTGTATCAGAAGTACGAACATGACATCAATAGATCAAATTGTATTCTGTTGATCTTTGTAGCTCATTATTCAGGAATTTAATCTATTGAACAGGCTTATATTATGATCACGATTTTCCACCGAAGTGTTGCATCCGCATAAGACCAAATGCTTGGTATACGACTTTTACGACGCGTAATGAAATTTTGGATTTCGCAAGGTTGGATTTTAGGAACAATACTTTTTTTTTTTTGAATATTTATTTTTATTTTTTGAGTTATAGACCAAAAAGTGCGATTTTTTCCCATAAATGTGATTTTCATGATTTTGGAGGTTAAAAAATCACATTTTTTGGCACTTTTTGGTCTAAAACTCAAATAATAAATAAGATATTAAAAAAAAACACTCTGGGGAATGTTATCAGGATAATCATAAAACTAGTATGACAAAATTTGACAACATATATTTTGAGTTATCTTTGCAGAACCTAAAATGAGTCAAAAAACGTGTTTTTTTAAATTTTCTCCCAAATAGTCAATTTCATTATCATGGTTGAATTCATTGAACCCTTTTCTTCAAAAAACTGTATACTTATATAAAGATAAAATGAATATTGAAGAAGTTACGGCAGTTTTACGGAGCCTGTACCTGAGAGTCCTCCTCCCCACATCCCTTAGAGAGGAATTATTTTCAAGACGCCCTCGTTTGACTTGCGTGTTGCTTTACTTAATAAAAAAAAAGGTGATTCTAAGGGGATTCGAACCAGCAGCAGCACAGCAATCTTTGCATTCATAGACAGCGCTCTTATCGATTGAGCTACGGAGGGAACTGCCAGAGGAGCGCAAGATTATAATCTATAGGTATTACATTCTCAAAATCGATTACTGGTGTCACTATAATAATAGACGATTTAGTTAGCCGATTTTAACGATCTATACACAAAATTGCTGAGAAATCGACGAAGCTCAACGCACGGTAATACATGAAAATTAAATCTGATGAAGACAAATTAGGAAAGTTTAAGCAGCTGCTGTATTTCTTCTGATGAGCAATTCTCCACGAAAATGTTTCTGCGTTGAAGTTCAGTATTTTCTTCATCCAATGCGTCAATGATCTAAGATCTATCATTGGTGAATTCTCTAATTTAATGTCACCTTTCATTGTTTCAACACCTGTAGCGACCTATGTTTATAACATGTAGGCCTGTGGTCGTATATAGTCATCCATGAATAACGCCCCCAGGCTCAACACAGCTGAATTTTGTTGTGATAAAAAAATCAACAGAGGGCGGTTGCTATAATGTCCCAAATTTCAAATTTCTAAGGGATGTGTCCCCCCCCCCCCCCCCCCCCCCCCATTAAGCGAGTTTGAATCATTAGTCACGGTAGGAGACTTTTAGTTATCATATCCATTAAACAAAATGGCAAACAAATTTCATTTCAAACTGAAAAACAGTAATTTTATGGAAAAATGGTATATCTACTCATGACATTTTCTAATATGACAAAATATGAAATTCCAATGAGGAGACATGGTACCAAACATTCATAAAATAAATGTTTCATAAAATACCCTGTCCTGAGTCCCAATCATCCTGTATTCTCGCACACAATCATCAATAGATTAGTTCCCAGAAAGGTTTTTTTTCTCTGCCCTGATTAAATCATCCACTAAATAATAACGACGACGCATCGTATTCTTTACATTTTTATTCACAGCGATTTGTAAACCAGGATGTAAGAATGACGGGAATTGCACTGCACCAAATGTTTGCACTTGTCGCGCATGCTTCGTAGGGGATCGGTGTCAAGAAAGTAAGCACGTGTATTAAAAGAAAAAAAGAAAAAGAAATATTTACTAAAAACCTCTATGAAGATAGAAGTATAAATGCCATCACAAGAAATGATGGCATTACAAGAAATGATGGCAGGTATGCAAATATATCCGAATTTATATCGACTTTCATAACAAAAGTCCATCGGCCGAGTGCACCAAACTAGCGTAACTTAATAGGGAGGTAAGCTACCTCCCTAGTAGTTATGCTCTAACTGTAGCGTAACTTACTAACGATGTAATTCTTAGAGCATAACTGGCGAGTAACACCAGAATAGTAACTAGCGAGGTAAATATCCACATTAATCAGCATCGTCCCCTTACAAAATTAATTGGCGCATATACCAAGTGCTATACTTTACTGTAAAATTCTGACGTGAATGGTCCTCCGTAATATTTAAAATGTGTCGTCACTCGCTAGGTCATAGGTGAGTGTACATAAAGAATCACGTTGAGTCGGGCTGCGTTCCGGACAAAAAAATTACGCAATTTTGTTGGCCAAAAATTTCGAAGTTGTTTATCGCTTTTTCAAACAAAAAAAAAGGACTATCATGACATTACAAACATATTTTGGGCGAGGGGCACATACAAATATTGCACCAAAAAGCACAATTTTAATGACAAGTAGTTTAATGGTATATACAATTATAACACATCTCTTAACACAAATACTTCCGTGGCGTGGATACCTTGTCCTTCGCTTGTGAACCGCAGAACCCCGGTTCGGCAAGATCCCACGCACGGCACGATATGCTTTCATTTTATTTGTTCTTCTAGTTCTACTTTTCCACTCACAATAATGTTTAAAGGTAGATGACCCGATTTTCAGCTTGATGTTTTCTATTTTACATGAAAGGTCATCCTTAAAATTGTTGCATTCCAAAGTTTGAGTTGCATAACTCCAATGGTTCTATTTTTTGAAGCGCAAGGTCAAAAGACATGTGCCCATTGAGTAGTACACAGACTGGTTGGTGGTTAACCACCTTTGGCAGTAATTCACCACATTTTAGCCTATAATTTCCAAATGAAACATTTCTGGCCCCTAATATTTTACAGACATAATGAGAAAAATATGGGGATTCTTCTGATACCAAAATATCTTGATGTGAAAAAAAAATCATAGCCCCCAAAAAGTCATATACCTTTAAACTTTATCATTTTTTAATTAATAAAAACAATAATAAGTTTATTTATTTATTTATTTAGTCATTATTTAAAATCCTTGGAAAATCAGTACATTTTGGTCAAAATATGACCAAAAGTCGGTGCGATTAGTGTTTGAATGGGCAAAAGGAGTTGATCTAAATTTTGACTAAAGGTATTCACCAAATTGCGTGAATGGAGTTTCAAAAATATAAAATCTTTCAGCTTATGAGGGGGTCACATTCAACTTCAAATAGACACCCCCTGTGCATGCAAGCGCAATTGGTCCTTCCGCATCAGCGAATCATGCTCTCCAATGTTCACAACAAATCTACGCTACTGCTAGAATCGACTGACTTGTGGCATAACACGTTATGCTCCAACTTACTCTTGGGTCCGGTCAGGTATAACATTAACAATAAGCGTAAATTACCCGCCAGTTACTAGCCTAGTAGCTTACCCCGATTTGGTGCTCTCCACATTTTGGGTTACGCCTCGGCTACTAGCGAGGTAGCGCTATACTTCAGTTACTCGTCATTGGTGCACTTGGCCGATATTTATTGTGTTAATTTGAATAAAAAAACGCTGAATAATGGAGTTAATAAGAATCAAGTCGTCAATTTTTTCTATTGCTAAATGAAATTGCTTTATTTCTGTTCCAGTTAATGCAGCTCAGCCTGTTGGTATCGAAAGTGGTTATATCAATGACGCACAAATGACGTCTTCAAGTAAATACTATGGCAATGTGGCTTCAGCTGGTAGACTGAACGGAGATAACTGGTGGTCATCGAGTGTAGCGGATAATAAACCATGGATTCAAGTTGATTTCTTGACACAAATCTTCATGACGGGGATACAATGTCAGGGAAATCCTACAAAAGCGCAATGGGTGAAAACATGTCAAATTAAAACTGGTGATCAATTGGATTCACTGACATTTATCACTGTAAATAGTACCACCAACATCACTAAGGTATAACGTCCTCTTTCGTGACCATGTTTCTACAAAAAATACAATAACTGAAGATCGTATTTGACGTTTATTTTTTAGCATGACGCACGACGGTGAACACGACGATTTCAATCTTGTTCAGAGTCAGACACATTTAAGATATCCGAAAGTTTTAATCATATCATTTTACTTTACTTAACAATAAATTACTTTGTTATTCACTTTTTGAACGCAAATGTACTCGCCCTTAGAACAAGAGAAAAGTGGTTATTAGTGGAAGTTTCTTTATACTTTCTTGCTTGTTGATTCAAACGATACAATAATTGCACAATAAGTTTTTCACACGCTTTTAGCAAACAAGTCAGAACAATAGAAATGATCACTATCAAAGGACCAAATACTTGATCTCAAACCAGTACTTTCCAATTAATGATGACCTTTGTATGTTTGTCAGACATTTGCAGCAAATTCTAACGGGAATGGCGTGAAAACGATCACGTTTCCGGAGACATTGTTTGCCCGTTACATTCGAATTATGGTAACAACATGGACCTGGCATCCTTCAATGCGTATTGAAGTCTTGGGGTGCAAACCAGAATGGGATCGTAAGTAAATGATTAACGCGTGTTATTCTGAATAAACGAATTCTACTTCCTACTTGTTATGTCAAAACTTTGTTCAAATCGAAATATAATCCTTTCAAATACATTTATTTCCAGTTGTGAATGAATGCGATTCGATCCCTTGTCAGAATGACGGGACTTGTGAGGATCACCTTGATACGTATAGTTGTCGGTGTGTCAGTGGATACATAGCCCAGTAAACACAAAACGTTTTCAAAACGTTTTGAATTGGGTTTAATTAGGTTTTGTTTTTGTGAAACCTTTTTAAAACGTCTTAACAACGTTACAGTTTCAAAGCATATTTTTTTATTGCAAATCGTTTCATCAAAACGTTATAAAAACGTTAAATTAATGTTGTCACAATACTTATAAACGAACACATGATTGAAACGAAATCAAAACGTTTATAGAACGTTATATTACAACCTAAATTAAACCAAATATTATGGTCCTGGACCATAAGTTTCGTTTTTTACGAAACGTTTTTAAAACGTTTTTTAAAAACGTAGGCAATTACACGCATGCGCACTTACCTGGGTTATTTTGGTTTGGTAACACTATGGATTGTATATTTATTTCCTTTCATATAGTTTTTCGATCTGCTACATGTATCATTTCATAATTAAATGGCAAATAAGAACATTACTTCCCAAACACATGAACAATTTTGTTGGAGAATGTTAATAAGAAGCCAAATTATTGAATTGGTCTTTAAATTGCCAGTTAATTATCAATTAATTATAAATTATCTAATATAGGTTTTCAAAAACGTTTTAAATTGGTTATAATTAGGTTTCGTGTTTGTGAAACGTTTTTAAAACGTGTTAAACATCGTTTTAAACATGTTTTTAAAACGTATTTGAAACATCTTGCAAGACTAAATCATTTAAATATGGTTATTTTCACGTTATATTAACGTTTTCAAAACGTTACATGGAAACGTTATTAAAACCCATAAAAAACTCCACACATATACGTTTTTAATACGTAATATCGAAACGTTTTTTTCACCAACTTGAAACGTGTTTTTAACGTTTAAAAAACGTAAAATGGCCAGCTGGGAGGGGATGCCTGCGAAATACGTAAGTTTTTGATTTAACAGTGATTTTACATTACGTAGGTTCTATTACAAGTCAAGCACTAACTCACAATACAATGCTCAAACCGAACGTCCATGTGTTTGAGTTGCGTTATGTTCTTATGGGCTTATAGCAAACCATATTCTTTTGGTCTGAAGTGCGAGCATGACATCCAACTTATTTTGTTGATCGTGGTTTAATTCACTGGACTTGAATATATTCGCTCTTTGCACGGATCCGCCATTTGCTAGCAGAGTCTCGACCTTGAATCAGATTGAATGTGAGTGTTGCAGTATTTCACAATATCTAACTGCATTGTGCAGAGATGTGATACAAGTTCGAGGCTCTCCTCGCAAATGGAGGACCGTGCAAAGGGCGTTTTAAACCAGCCTATGTATTACTAATAGGATAACGAGTTCCCCCCAATGTGAAGTTAAATTCGTATGGCATGGGACTTCTGTAACGCGTAATGATGATTTTGATTGCGTCACTCAATGCGTAAGGAGCGTAGGCGTAGGAATGTGAGTTCTGTCTAAGGTTGAAATCATAAGCATAAACCATCTCACTTTTTGACTGTTAAAGCATACTCCCACTAATATGTGTGATTATCTAGTTCATTTACTTCAATTTGGGACTGAAACGTGACTTTTCTACTCTACAGCTTAGTGGGGTGCACTGAACCAACGCAACGTGTTCCACATCTTATTCGTTTCAATCGATGGGCATACTCGTACTCCAAGACACTCGATCGCTGAGCGGTAACGTTGGCCACCGCTACACCATGCCAGATTCTCTGCGCCATGAGCTGGGTCATTAGGTGTATCGACTTTTCACCCGTTGGCTTTTATTGACATAAATCCTTATAGACAATTTACAAAGGAAGTGGGAGGAGTAGTTTTATTGAGCTATGTCGACTTTTTCGGCCGTTTTAGTGAGAATCGATGAACTCGATCATGGTGCGTGGTTTGTGCCATGCATCGTATATCTATGGCGTAATGATTGCGGGGAACCTGCGTATTATATTATGAACACTAATACGCGTGTGTTAGAGCGTAAAAGAGAATGATGCTTTTAGCGCGTAGGACTTCGACAACGCTAGATGACATAACAGGAAATATGGTAATGGTTATCAACAAAAAACATAGTTGACAAATTTTGGTACGTAACCGTCATGACTGACAGGTCGTTACTCTAGTGATGTCACGCCATTTCCGTCGGTCTGCAGCCAATTGGTAGATGATACTATTGATAGCAGTATGTTGACCAACCACGGTTTGTATTATGTCAAACCACCTTGATTTGACAATTGAAAATGCACTAACTTAATTTCAATTTTTTAGATATGTCACTTTCAGTTGAATGTTTCTATTTCGTGCGCAAGTTACGGTAAACAAAGAATTATTGTATTTTTGAAAACAGATATCAATCTACACCCAGCTAACCATATTACGTTGTTGGAACGTTGTGGCAAGGTTTCACTTTCGTTCTTGGAACGTTATGATTAAAAGTTCAAAGAACGTTGTGAACGTGATCCAACGTTAGGAGAACGTTTATTTGTCGACACATTTTTACGTTGTATGAACGTTAGTCATGAACGTTTTCACAACATTATCACAACGTCCTAAACGTTTAAAACACTTTCTTGACATTCTGTTAGTTATACCATTACGTCCAAATGACGTTTTTATACTGTCTTTATTACGTTATCGGAACGTCGTGACAACGTTCATGGAACGTTGCGATCCAACGTTAGAAGAACGTTTATTTGTCGACACATTTTTACGTTGTTTGAACGTTAGTAATGAACGTTTTCACAACGTTATAACAACGTCCCAAACGTTTAAAAAACTTCTGTTAGTTATACCATTACGTCCAAATGACGTTTTTATAACCTATTTATTACGTTGTTGGAACGTCGTGACAACGTTTCACTTTCGTTCTTGGAACGTTATGATTAAACGTTCAAAGAACGTTTATTTGTCGACACATTTTTATGTTGTATGAACGTTAGTCTTGAACGTTTTCACAACGTTATCCCAAACGTGTAAAAAACTTTCATCAAATTCGGTTAGTTACACCATGGCAACCAGGGAATGGTAGTGGTATTATAGAGGGATGGGGCGGGCATTGACCTTTTCATGTGTACTATGTTCTTGCTCAATGTATATGGCATTAGTGAACAATGACTTGCCTTTAGCTATACATATGAGAACTTACGTATACAGATCAAAATACTTTCTATGGTGTCAAAAGCTGTTAAATGTATGTATCGACTTAAATTATTAAAAAAAATAGGTTTAAATAAATAAAAGTTGCAAATTAGCTCATTACCATAATTTAAAGGTTACAAATGAGCACCGGTGCTAATTTTTGTACCATTGAAATTATGCTAATGAGCTATTTCCACAATTTACTCGACTCATGTAAGGCCAGGTAAAATATGCAAATTAGCGATTACAGCCCAGGTAACATAATTTGGTTGTGTAAACGTTATATGAACGTTATATGAACGTCGTGATGAAGCCAGATTCTTTTCAAGCTTAAAAGACATAAATAAATATATTCCACATAAATTATACAGGTATTTTGTCATGAGTTCAAGTTCTATACTCTTTTTCCATATGCAATACCCACGAGGAACGAATTCGATTCAAACTTTAACGGATTTACACGCTTAGAAAAGAGCATATTGCGTCTTAAAGTGTTTGATTGTGTGAATATACGATCCCATTCCCATACATTCTGTGAGATCTACTGAGAATCAGTCACATCTCACACTAGTATAGCCTAATACGCACATTTAGAGCTATTGGGCACGGCAAAATGTCGGTCTTTTTCTGGCAAGGTGCAAGCTATTGGAGAGTTTGAAGTCCTAAAATATGGAGGTAAACTGTTAACTAATGTAAAACAATTATTCTTTTTCGTTGAAACTATCGAATACGGTTTTGTAATTTTCATCAGCGTTATTGGTTATCAGCGTATTTCAATGCAATCCCACACGTTAGCGTAAAACCAGAAGTAGGGCGTACCAACATAAGCGCGATAGCGCCCAACACTATAGGGAAACCCTAAATCCGCGTATTGGAACGCAATAAAATGCAAATGAAAGCTTATTTACTCAGCTTTCATAATACATCAAGATTAGACCCGTGTGTTCCTTTCCTTTTAAGATATCTTATGTGCCCAGAGTGTTAACATTTTTTGGGTCACCCTGTATACGCCTAGATTAGTACATCAAATTTGTAATGCCAAATTGTTTTGTATTAAAATTTTGATTCGTAATAAACCTTTTTAAATAAAATGTAATTCATTATTTAATTAGTCCATGGAAACGTGAGCAAAATGTTTTCTGAACGTTGCAGTTAAGTTCTAGTTTGGTTGCACTTAGGTTGTGGTTAGGTTGTCATTAAAACGTTTCTACAACGTTATTATAACGTTGCGGTTTGGGTGTGATTTGGTTGTTTTAGGTTGGTCCATGGAAACGTGAGCAAAATGTTTTCTGAACGTTGCAGTTAAGTTCTAGTTTGGTTGCACTTAGGTTGTGGTTAGGTTGTCAGTAAAACGTTTCTACAACGTTATTATAACGTTGCGGTTTGGGTGTGATTTGGTTGTTTTAAGTTGGTCCATGGAAACGTGAGCAAAATGTTTTTTGAACGTTGCAGTTAAGTTCTAGTTTGGTTGCACTTGGTTGTGGTTAGGTTGTCATTAAAACGTTTCTACAACGTTATTATAACGTTGCGGTTTGGGTGTGATTTGGTTGTTTTAGGTTGGTCAATGGAAACGTGAGCAAAAAGTTCTCTGAACGTTGCAGTTAAGTTCTAGTTTGGTTGCACTTAGGTTGTGGTTAGGTTGTCATTAAAACGTTTCTACAACGTTATTATAACGTTGCGGTTTGGGTGTGATTTGGTTGTTTTAGGTTGGTCCATGGAAACGTGAGCAAAATGTTTTTTGAACGTTGCAGTTAAGTTCTAGTTTGGTTGCACTTAGGTTGTGGTTAGGTTGTCATTAAAACGTTTCTACAACGTTATTATAACGTTGCGGTTTGGGTGTGATTTGGTTGTTTTAGGTTGGTCCATGGAAACGTGAGCAAAACGTTCTCTGAACGTTGCAGTTAAGTTCTAGTTTGGTTGCACTTAGGTTGTAGTTTAGGTTGTCATTAAAACGTTTCTACAACGTTATTATAACGTTGCGGTTTGGGTGTGATTTGGTACTTAAAACAAACAACCCGCAACGTTATAATAACGCTGTAAGAACGTATTTAATGACAACCTAACCAGAACCTTAGTGCAACCAAACTAGAACTTAAACTACAACGTTCAGGGAACATCTTTTTCACGTTTAAAGGATTAAACTAAAACAACCAACTATTTGAGTGTTACAACGTTGTTAAAACATTATGTAAACGTTTCCGATGATCAACATGCAACGTTCAGAGAACGTTTTAATCACGTTTCCAAGAACCAACCTAAAACAAACAAACCGCAACGTCATAATAACGTTGTAAGAACGTTTATAATGACAACCTAACCACAACCTAAGTGCAACCAAACTAGAACTAAACTTTAACGTTCAACGGACCAACTTAAAACAACCAAATCACAACCAAACCGTAACGTTATAAAAACGTTGTTAAAACGTTTTAAATGACGCAACCTAACTGCAACCTAGGTGCAACGTTGCGGAAACGTTCTGTGTTTGCTGGGCAGCACGTGGTACGTACGGTGATCCCCATGGATTTCAAAATGGTTGGCGGGATGTCACCTTCTTTTCATGAGGGTGTGTCCAAATATTTGGTGTTCATGTTTTGTTTTTAAAAATATAGGTGATAAGAATTGGGCCATGACTATTTTAATAATAAAAGAGAAAGAAAAATATCACACGAAAAAGAATCTAAACATGCAAGATTCCCGGCCCGCTTACCCTCGCGATCAGGCATATGATATTTTGGGACCTCTGCAGAAGAATACTAATACAAACGGGTTATTACGGAAAACAATGATTACACAATGGGAATATGTGAGCACGTGTAGTGAATTCATAACTTTTGAAAATGTGCGTACCACCGCGCTTCCACTCAAATTGATCGTTACATGGAAACGCGGACGCACAGCGCAGGTTATTGATATATTGCCAAGACCTCCAAAATGTACTTGTACGCGCATCAATGACCTGGGGGCGTGGCGTTTTGTGTGACGTTGTGCATGGTAACAAGAGGCAGATGTTTGCGAGTGGGGCCCTGAACATGGATACACGCGACACGACTACTCGCGGCTGTACTTTCAACAATACAAATACTACATTGAAAACACAACAAAACACCATTTTTATATCGTTGTAAAATGTCAATGATGAACGGCAAATTTGGTCTGCATGATTTGAATAACTGGCGTGTGTTTGTACCACCAGCGCGGCGGCTAGCCTGCCCTACAGAGATACTGACTGGTAACTGGACGTCCCTCATCAGCAGCGAGCGCAGACTCGGTGAAATTTTGTTAGCTTCATCATGGACCCCCAAATGACACAAGTGACGAGCAAGGACGTACAATGTATGTCATAGAGATAGTATTAGCTAAACATCGCTCTGACGTTGCGTGTCTGTCTCAGTCTCACCGGCAAGCACGGCCGTATCAAGCATCAGTGAAATAAATCTGATTACAGGGCTAACAAACTAGTATAAAATTTGACTGGGGACGCAAAATAAATCCCATGATAAACAGCCTAGTACAGAACAGGAATCTGTTTCATCAAAGGTGACTTTATAAATGTTTCAATTCAAAAACGTATTCAAAATCGAAGTCAGGCGTCATCCATTTTTGTTGTAAAACCGAAATTGACAAGATTAAAAAATGTTAGGCTAAATTAACTAGGCCTACGTACGAGCCTACTCCTAGCTAGGCCTATGATAGCCATCCCGTCTACGACACATGACAACCCATTTAATTTTTGTCAAAGCTTGACAAACACCTGACACTGCAACTATAATAATAATTAAGGCAAGACAACAATCAACATACTTTTGTTTGTCAAAAAGACTCACGATGTAGGCTAGGCCATCAATCATTACTCACCGAATAACGTCGTCTCTAAACAAGCAGACAAAGAATGGAATCGTACAACACGATTTAGCTGCGATTTTGATTATATTTCCCCATCAATTGACCATAAACAAAGAAGGTTGTTGACGTGGTTCGACTTTGATCCATGGATCCATGATTATGATGAGTCATGATCCCGATCATGATCATTTGCATTGACTTTTTCAATGATGAATAAGCTTACAAAAATAGCTTCAAAAACTTATTCGTACGGTAGATCTGAGACGAAATATTCGTCCAGCTTCGTCCAGGGTATGAAGTCATATTTCATATAATATTATTTCCAATCGGCAAAATTGATGTTTCCTGCTTCTGAATTCTGTTGTTTATTTATTTTCCGTGCTTGTTTGCAAATCAAAAACTAAATTAATTTGTGGCCCTGAACATGCATATTATTTGCCGAACTGTGATTGGTCTATCTCATAATCGTTTTTTATAACAGCTTCTCCGCTATCGGTCAAAGAAAAACATTCCAGAGAAAAACAATGACGTAGTGGGGAATCCCCTAGATTGCCCTAGATTGCTCCATTATTCAATGGGGTGGTGTTTATTTACCTCAGGGGGAAATGACACAAAAATACGAACTCCAAAGTCAAAATATTAACCTTTAGCATGTTTAGAATAACTTAATATTACAATTTGGATGCTAATCAACATTAAATGACAGTTATGAATAAGATTGGTGACTTTGTACGGACTATTCTAAGGTTCTTGTTTGAAATCGCTGACTTTGTTTTGGTACCTCGGGATTGCCCCTCGGGGGCGTGCCGCCCCCTCGGGGCAATCCCTTGGTACCAAAACAAAGTCAGCGATTTCAAACAAGAACCTTAGAATAGTCCGTACGCAGTCACCAACCTTAAATCCTTGCCTTTTGCTTTACCGTGGTTTCTATGTTATTCACCAGTGAAGCCCCGAAAACAAGACTGAGCACACAGGGGGCTCTGTTTATTCGCTCTTTGCACGGATCCGTCATTTGTGAGGTATGAGTACGCGCTTAGAGCATAATTGGAAAAGCGCTATGTCAGAACTGAAATTTATTTTTGAATGTATTTTATAACTTAAATTTGTTTAAGATTTACCAGGTCAATATAGTTCCAGGTACTCTATATTATCATGAGTATTAGAATTGTAATGACGTACTATAGGGGTTGTAATAACGACGTAGTTTATACCGTAAGTAAAACTACATGGTTGGTCAAATATAAAAATCCTATTAAATTCAAATTATCCTAAACGCCGTGGCAGGCTATTTACGAACTCGCAGCACGACTCACATGGCGTAGCCCGTCATCTAACACGTCAGCGAAGCCTGTTTCCCCCGCTTCTATTGGCCGTTTGCACCCCTGGTAGTTGTATTTCAAGGACCAACCTTATACACTAGCAACCAACAGTATCAGGACACTTGGTTGTGGTGTTAAAGTAATCCCATATATTAAATTTAGAGTGTAATATTTCACTACGAAGGGGGGGGGGGGGGGGGGGGGGGGGGGACCAAAAAGTTTTAGGTATTCAAGGGTCAAAAAAGTTTGGCCAAATGGATAGAATACAAAATATGTTGCTGAATATGTTGCTGAATCTCTTCTCATTCATGTTTCCTACAACATCTGCTTATTCTCATACACATTTCCCGTTGTATAAATAGCTGATCAATAATTAGTCTTATATACAATAAACTTATATACAATTAACATCAATTAATTAATTTCAACTTGATGTTTACTATTTTACATGAAAGGTCAACCTTAAAATTGTACATTTCTGGCCCCTTAGATTTTACAGACATAATGAGAAAAATATGGAGATTCTTCTGATATCAAAATATCTTGATGTGAAAAATCATAGCCAAAAAAAGGGATCGGAACATAAACCTCTAAGTGAAAATAATCCCAATATCTGTAATCTCTCACAGATATGACACTTGATCTCTTTATTCATCTTAAAAGTAAGATATTTGGGATGGAAATTTAGTTTTATTTCGACACCTTTACTTTCATATTTTAATTTTAATAAGAAACAATCAATGTTTAAAGTCTCAAGAATATCCCAAATTCATTTAAGCAAACTTTAAACTGTTCGTTAGGTGTATAACCCTAGAATACCAAAAAAAATCCAATGCAGTAGTTCAATGGATTCCCAGTGATTTCTCTCAATTTGCATCTTGCAAGACGTCCTACAACTTTTGACTGCTAATGTAGTGTATTAACACTTTCCACGCGGCTATTAGTTTCACCAATAATACAAAAGAAGCTGTCTTAAGAATTACTGTACAATAGGCATGTTTGTATTTATTTTAATGAAATTCTCATGGTGATTCCAAATATAGGGATGAAATTCAATAATTTTGACACTTTTGAAACATTTTATGACATTTTGGAATGACGTTTGTCGCGTGGAAAATGTTAATATATTTGCACACGTATATTCAACCATTGTGTTATTAGATTACTATAATCATGATAACAATACGCTATAAACACAAGGTATATAGTATATTTCATTAATTTGTGTGATTAGTGGAGAGTATAACATATAACATTTTTATGTATTAAATGTTTAAGTTTGTTCAAGAATCATCATTAAGCTACGTTATTCATGTACTCATTATCGTAGGTTCAAATTGTATCTGGAAAACAAAGTCAATGTTTCTGATACATGTAGGAACATTTGATATGTAAATATCTTCTTGTGTGTGTTCTCTAAATAATTGGGAATTGGGAACTAAATCCACTAAATAATGATGAAAGCACATCATATTCTTTTAATATTTCGCGATTTGTACACCAGGATGTGACAATGACGGACATTGCACTGCACTAAATGTTTGCACATGCATCGTAGGGGATCAGTGTCGATAAGGTATAAAAAAATGCCTTGTTGTCGGCTAACATGGGTTGTATTCTCGGCTTAGGCGAAGCCTTTTCCACGCTTCAATAATAGCCGTTTGTTCCCTGATAGTTTTAAATATTCCCCAAACCAACATTGTATTAAAGCGTTAGGTGTATGTTTAGCCAACCATTTTGTTATTAGATTAATATTATTATTTTAACAATACGCTCAATCCCCCCCCCCCTACCCCCAATGACCAAGTGCAACTTTGCTGTTGTTATGCGCGGTCATTAACATTAAAATCATTAAAATCGCCATAACTTTAAAAGTCTCCATTCGATTTTGTTGAATGAGGTATCAAACTGCGGAGAAGAAATTTACTCATTTAATGTATATCTTAGATTTTTGGAACCGATTAATTATCTAGAATTAGCTAACCTCAAAGTACCTGGTCATGGACTGTATGTGCTAGGTGTACTTTCAAACTTAACTTCCAATTTTGTTAAAAATATATATCAAATTAGAAGTTGAGATACCTCAAACCTGATAAAGACATTACAGAGGGTAAAATGTTCAAAGTATAAGGCGTCCATTATTGGAAAAAGGTACTAGTATACAGTATCGTTCAATACTGGGACATAAAAGTTGCCAGTATCGGTCGATACTGGTACGATTTTACTGTCCAGTATCGGTCGATACTGGAACACCAAATTGTGTTCCAGTATCTGGACTTCCATTAAAGATCCTGCAATGACGTACGTTTTCCAGTTCCAGCGCTTCTTTTAAAGGTCCCACACCAGTAAAATAGGTTTCCTAATAATGATACTTTTACACTACTATTTTTCTTTAAATATCAAAAACGGAACATCGCTCGGACCTAAAATAGGTGTAATGAGAAAACTATGGAATTCTTGTGGTATCCATATCTTAATTTTGATAGTAAAAGTGGAGTTTATTGGTTTCACATCTGTAAAGCCAATAGAGCAATTAAACTATTTCCGACACGTTTTGTGGGCTATATCTTGCTAAACGTCCCATACGGAATAACCCGTGTACTATAACTTCGTCAAAAGTCCAGATCAATTCGTCAATCGAGTTAAAAAAATTAGTCTTGCAATATAACTGTGAAAAGACAAACCATGAGAGTAACATGACAAATTAAAAGAGTGCTAGTACGAAGTTGCTTTGTGCGTTGACAAATACAAATTTGGGTATGACAAATATAATTGAGTGACAAATCCTAAACCCGTCACTTGACGAATTTGGGAATAAGTAAATCTGGGAATGACGATTTAATTTAACCATGAGGAAGGAAATGACAAAGTTACAGCGGAATTACAAATCAATTCGGAGACGAAAAATAAATGACAAATATTCGCTGCGAATGACAAATATAGCTTCTGATTTCGGTTACGTGAAACCCGTTTTTGAAGCGTCTTCGAATCGGCGCCATTTGCAATTCATGGCGTACGTGAGTGTGCAGCGGGTCACGAGAGCTGTGTATCTAGATCGAAAAACAGGAAAGGTAATAAACTAATATACTTTAAAATATAAATTAAATGATTTGATTTGATTGTAGTGTATGATTTTAGGATTTAAGTATTATGAAATTCTATAATAGTGATCGTATTTTGTTACCAAATATCCCGGACTTAATAGTCTGATTTGAAAGCATGCATGACGTTCATGGTTATGGCTATTGCGAATGGCATTGCATGGTATGCTTGTCGTGTCGTGAAGGCCTGCGATCTGCATGGTGTATTTCCCTTTTTTTGTTTACACTTTTTGGTGACAAAATACGATCACTATTATAGAATTTCATAATACTTAAATCCTAAAATCATACACTACAATCAAATTAATCAATTAATTTATATTTTTAAAGTATATTAGTTTATTACCATGACTAATTTTTGTTATACATGACTAATTTTCCAAGGAGCAGTGACTAATTAAATATTATCAATGACGAATAAAAAAATGGCAATGACTAAATAAAAATGAACAATGACAAATGTTTGATTTAATTTGTCAAATTAAACCACTTGCATGACAAATTAAAAATTTGTAATTTGACAAACTTTTCATGTGAATGACAAATATTTAATTTGTTAAATTAAACCACCTGAATGACTAATTTATATTTGTCAATTGACAAAGTAATGTTTTCAGAGGTTTTCCCGATCAATTTAGAAATTGAAGCATTCTATTTAGTATTTACGTGGTTTCAATTCGCGCTAAATTGATTGAACGTTTTAGAATGAATGTCAATTTCCAAATAAAAGCATTCTATTTAGTAATATCCGCATTCAACCAAGACATGCGCTCACGTCAGTTCGCAATATAAGCAATCAATGTAATGTTTTTGTCACGCTTTTAAATATTACTGCAATCAAATTCGCAAGCGATCGCGGTACGTGTCATCTCGTGTATTCGAATTCATTTATATGCAAACAATTACCCGATTAATGCATTCTATTTAGCAAACGATCTATAGGCCTATATGCCTTATTATTTGTATCATTATTCGTCAAACGAAAACCAAAAAGCGCCAACACAGTGATGAAAATCCCTAAAGAGCCGTATTGAACATATCCACAAATTAACGATATGTAATAAATATACAATTATGTATAAAAAAAATGTAGGCCTATGTGAGAAAAGAGAAGAGAAAGATGAAAGATAGGCGTAAATGTTTACATTGGTGTAACCAATAATGGCTACACTTTTAAATCAGAATAGCAAAATATGATGGAAATGATTGATATAAAGAGCATTTTCATAGACATATAATGCAAGTCCATATAGACAGCGGAACCTGGTGGAGGGGGATCCCTAAATTGCATGGCCCCTCTGCACCCCTCACCTAAAAAACGCCAAGTTACCACATAGTACATTTTGATTAAAATGTTTGCATATTTGCATCCCTCCTAAATGGTCTCCGCCCCTCCGCGACTAATTAAATCGTTGATGATTCCGCCACCAACAATTTTTATAAGCAGGATAGGCCTCAAATTGACTTTCCTTGAATGTCACCCATTGACTGTTAGACAATATGAACTAGTAGAAAATGGGTTATATGAAAACCATGTGACATGTTCTTAACATTTTATGTGCCTATTCACTTTTAAAGACATTTTTGTATGCGTCTTACTTTCCTCCTGAGAGGAAAACATTCGCCCCCCCTTCTTTCCGGATCCTATCCCCGCAAAGGTCGGCCTTATACGCCTCAATAACCATTTTACCCTTTTTACAATGAATCAAAATGTTCCCGAACCCTTCCTCAACTTTTGGCCTCTTTTCTGTGAAAGCCTAAGACAAATGCCGTTTAATTGAACCAGGGACAGTCGACTGTCCCTGATTGAACACATCGGCTTTTAATAGAATCTACAAAATATTAAATTGATTGCGTATAAATGAAAATGAAAATGTAATTATGATCATTAAACCTTGTGCACGTACACACAAGCGAATTTGAATGCATTGTTTATATATGTGATGATTCAATACGTAAATAGAATGCGTCAAAATGAAATTAAATATAGGTTTTCCCGATCAATTTAGAAATTGAAGCATTCAATTTAGTATTTACGTAGTTTCAATTCGCGCTAAATTGATTGAACGTTTTAGAATGAATGTCAATTTCCAAATAAAAGCATTCTATTTAGTAATATCCGCATTCAACCAAGACATGCGCTCACGTCAGTTCGCAATATAAGCAATCAATGTAATGTTTTTGTCACGCTTTTAAATATTACTGCAATCAAATTCGCAAGCGATCGCGGTACGTGTCATCTCGTGCATTCGAATTCATTTATATGCAAACAATTACCCGATTAATGCATTCTATTTAGCAATACTAAACGATCTATATGCCTTATTATTCGTATCATTGTTCGTCAAACGAAAACCAAAAAGCGCCAACACAGTGATGAAAATCCCTGAAGACCTTATTAAACATATCCACAAATTAACGATATGTTATAAATATACAATTATGTATAAAAAAAATGTATGTGAGAAAAGAGAAGAGAAAGATTAAAGATAGGCATAAATGTTTACATTGGTGTAACCAATAATGGCTACACTTTTAAATCAGCATAGCAAAATATGATGGAAATGATATAAAGAGCATTTTCATAGACATATGCATTAAGTCCATATAGACAGTGGAACCTGGTGGAGGGGATCCCTAAATTTCACGGCCCCTCTGCACCCCTCACCTAAAAAACGCCAAGTGCCACATAGAACATTTTGATTAAAATGTTTGCATCCCTCCTAAATGGTCTCCGCCCCTCCGCGACTAAACGTTGATGATTCCGCCACCAACAATTTTTATAAGCAGGATAGGCCTCAAATTGACTTTCCTTGAATGTCACCCATTGACTGTTAGACAATATGAACTAGTAGAAAATGGGTTATATGAAAACCATGTGACATGTTCTTTACATTTTATGTGCCTATTCACTTTTAAAGACATTTTTGTATGCGTCTTACATCCAGTCAATTCCTCCTGAGAGGAAAACATTCTCGGACCCCCTTCTTTCCGGATCCTACCCCCGCAAAGATCAGCCTTACACGTCTCAATAACCATTTTACTCTTTTTACAATGAATCAAAATGTTCCCGAACCCTTCCTCTCCTCTTTTCTGTGAAAGCCTAAGACAAATGCGGTTTAATTGAACCAGGACAGTCGACTGTCCCTGATTGAACACATCGGCTTTTAAAAGAATCTACAAAATATTAAATTGATTGCGTATAAATGAAAATGAAAATGTAATTATGACCATTAAACCTTGTGCACGTACACACAAGCGAATTTGAATGCATTGTTTATATATGTGATGATTCAATACGTAAATAGAATGCGTCAAAATGAAATTAAATACTTGAAAATGAAATTGATTGATGTTAAAATGAAATAGAATTCACGTAAATGAAATTGAATGCCGTTATAAGGAAATAGAAATATACGTTTAGATAATCATTCAATTTAGCGCGAATTTGAATACTGGGAAGCTAATTTGGTTGATAAAATTTTCAAATTGGCCGGGAAAACCTATACTTGAAAATGAATTTGATCGATGTTAAATGAAATAGAATTCACGTAAATGAAATTGAATGCTGTTATAAGGAAATAGAAATGTACGTTTAGATAATCATTCAATTTAGCGCGAATTTGAATACTGGAAAGCTAATTTGGTTGATAACATTTTCAAATTGGCCGGGAAAACCTATACTACAACACATTTTAATTGTTATAACCATGCACACATCAATTAAAGGGGCACTAAGAGATGTGTTGGAGGATGCGCCCTCAATTATGATAAAAACTGGGATTAGTATATTTTTATAATTGTATTACATGTATGAACTTACACCTAAGAAAAATCAGCCCTCTATGTGCAATAAAACGTCGATTCAAAAAATGCTCGTCCCGCGGGACGAGCATTTTACGTCCGACAGTATCCCCCTGCAGTACGCGTGATACATAACGCGAACCATATTTGCATAGAGGGCGTTTTTCAATAAATAGCGATGATATTGTTTTAATCAAGTTTTGTTGTGTTTTTGCTAGTAGAAACAACAGTAATGGCCATTTTTAATGTTCATCTTGAATTCTGAAGTAAATTTTTAAACATTTAAAATTTTCAACACCACTTAATGTGCCTTTAAGGGACGTGTAGCAAGGCATTGCCGTTTTGTGTTTGCCGATGCCCCATACGATCGCTATGCTAATGAATGCAGACATTAACAAACAATTCTAACCAATTCAAATTTATTTCCATAATAACAACACTACATCAAAAATGTAAAACTTAAAAACAACAAAAGCGTATGGAGGAGTAGGCTGAAAAGCCAATAAGGCCTGTAAATAGCCTACCCCTTTAATACAATACAATACAGTACATGTTACATATTTAATACATGAATAAAACAAAATCTGACAGCGACTTAAACAAGACAAGACAAACAAGAACGAGCTCAAAAAGCGAATTATTCATATTTTTGGATGATGTTTTTCTTAAGTTGGTTTCGAAAATGGTTCACAGATGTTGATTCTTTTATTAATTTTGAAAGTGAATTCCAAAGAATGGGACCACGCGTTCGAATAGCATGGTCAGAAAATGATTTCTTATTGTTTGTCAAATTAAAATCGTTAACGTGTCTTGTTGGATAGTCGTGAACATCAGAGCGTTTTTTGAAGTAATTTTTAAAGACGTGGGGAGTTCATTTATTGAAAATTTGTACATAAAGACCCCAAGTTCAAGTGTGTGCATATCAGTTACAGTGAGAAAATTATTTTTGGCAAATAAAAGTCCGGTATGACTTCGGTATAAATGACTCTTAGAAACAGTTCTTACTGCCCATTTTTGTAATTTAACTAATTTGTCTAAATACGATTTACACGTGTTTCTCCATAGGCCTATGAGTATTCATTCCATAGCTAAGGTAGGGTAAGATTAAAGAACAATACAGAGTATGTAGTATACGGTCTGGTATGCAGAATTTTTAAAGTTTGTTCATAACACCAATATTGCGTGATACTGTTTTCGCCATACAATCAATGTGATTTAGGCATTCATCAATTAGTACACCAAGAAATTTGGTACACTTTACTCTTTCTAGAAATGTATCATTTAATACGACATTTAAATCCCGTGTTTTTGCAGATGTCATATGACGTGTACCTAATATCATATAGTTAGTTTTGCTTGCATTTACTGATAATTTGTTGGCCTTAAACCAATTGCTAACTTCTTTCAATTCTTCGTTTACTATATTTATTTTGCTATTGATGTCGTTGTGCGAGTAAGTAATAGTGGTGTCATCAGCAAACAGTATAAAATCAAGAACATTGGATGTATACGTTATGTCATTTACATAAAGAATAAAAAGTAGTGGGCCCAATATAGATCCCTGTGGAACCCCACATACAAAGTTTGAATTACAATTGTTATAAGATACATATTGTGTTCTGTTACTTAAGTAGTTCTTAACCAATCAAGTACCACACCACGAAATCCATAATGTTCCAATTTATGTAAAAGTATTTTATGATCAATTGTATCGAATGCTTTTGAAAAATCAAGGAATATTCCAAGTGTGGTTTCAACAGTGGCGTAGCTAGGATTTTTTTCAGGGGGGGCAAGATTTCTAAAATTTTCGTAAAAGGTTGCCCCATTTTTTTTCCAAGTCACTTACCTCGTGAATTTAACGTAAGTGTGGGGGTGTGTGTGGGGTTAAGGTCAAAAAATTTCACACAGTCCAAAAAAAATCGCACAGTCACAAAAAATCGCACAGTAAATGTACTATATGTACAGTTTTGCCTTCTTTTTCGCTAATAACCTCGGTCTTTTTTCTCATTCTTTTCCTATTTACTTTATTTCTCACCCCTTTTTTTTAGGGGGGTGGGGGCGGGGGGCCCAAATTGAGTTTTTTCGTCAGGGGGAATTTGCCCCCCCCCCCCCCCCCGAGCTACGCCACTGTATCTCAAAGCCAAAGCCATGTAAAATATCTCTATTAATTCTTGATAGACTTTTCAGCCTGCATCAAATCATAGCCCTTTTCAGCGGTCGGAAATTACGAATATATGAGTTCTTTTATGCCCGAGTTTTACAAAACAATCAAAGTAATAAGTGCTTCCTTAAAATGAATAATCAACAGTTCAACACAATATGTACAATGGTAGGAAAGGGGAGCAGAAGTATCACATTTGTGATAGTAGGAAGTCATGGAGATCAGTTGTCCTTTGTGGAGCTTCGAATTCCCCATTTTCATACATTCTACCTAGCTCCCTATACTATATACAAATGTGTTGCCTCTAAAGTTTGGTTTACTTTTCGTAAATTGATTAACTATGCGATGCCAGGGTGGAGGCTGAGGGGATGTACCCCCCATAGAATTAACAATATTTATAAAATATGCAATAAAAATGGTGCAATTTGGTGCATACTTTGAATTTAATAATATTTTTACGAATATGCATAGGCGTGCGCAAGATTTTTTTTACCCGGGGGGGGGGGGGGGGGGGGGGGGGGGGGGGGGTAGGGCTTAAAATAAATTTAATTGAACATGATTGATTGACTAATCAAAGCGGTAACGCGGACAGGGTGAGTCTGAGGGGGGAGGGGTGCCGCCCTTGGAATTGGATTTTTTGTTCAATTTTCGAACCTATTTGGTGCGTTTTGGTGTGTATACTTTCGACCAAAATTTAATTGAAAAGCCTCCACTTTATTTCCAGCCAATATTGGTTTATTATCAATATCATCCAAAATTGGATTTTTTTCCCCTTCAATTTTGCAAAAGCAAACAACACGCACGGCGTAAGGGTTTTGAAATTCGTATCTATTAAAAAGGATTCGCGCGGATCCCGAAAATAATGGCTATTGTAAAAAGAAAGGTTAAAAAACCGCTCCTCAAGCCATGTTGTTTAGCTTAACTGATAATTAAACAGTGAAACTAATTTGCTAGCGCGCAAAAATGCCTATATTTTAATACTAAAAAGGTACAGAAAACGTTTCTGAAGCCATCTTGTTCCAATTTAATAACAAAGTAATAAAAAATGATATTGTAAAAAAGGTTTAGAAAACGTTCCTGAATCCATCTCGTCAAGCTTGAATAATAAATAAACAGTGAAACTAATTCGCGCGTAGCGCGCAAAAAATTGTCTATTTTAATAATAAAATGGTCCAGAAAACTGAAGCCATCGTGTTCAAATTGAACTTAACAAAACATTGAAACAAAAAGTCTATTGCAAAAAGAAAGGTTAATAAACCGTTTCTGAAGTCATCTTGTTAAGCTTGAATAATAAATCATTAAAAACATCCACGCGTAGCGCGCAAATATTGGTTATTTTAACACTAAAATGGTCCAGAAACCCGTCATTTTGTTAAACTGGAATAAAAAAAACATTCAAACTAATTCGCGCGCAGCGCACAATTTTTTTTAAACACTGAAATGGTCCTGAAAACGTTCCTGAATCAATCTTGTTAAGCTTGAATAATAAAACATTGAAAATAATTTGTGCGTAGCGCGCAAAAAACTGGTTATTTAACACTAAAATGGTCCGAAAAACGTTCATGAAGCCATTTTGTTTGAGCTTGAATAATAAAACAGTGAAACCAATTCGCTCGAAACGCGCAAAAATGGTCCAGAAAACTTTCCTGAAACATATTTGTATGAAGCTTGAATAAACATTGAAACCTTTTCGCTCAAAGCGCGAAGAAAAAAGGCTATTTTAACGCTAAAAAGCTCTAGAAAAACGTTCCTGAGCCATCTTGTTTAAACTGTCAGTTTTTTAATCTAAAATGGCCCAAAAAAAACCGTTCTATCTTTTTATAACTTGAATAAATAAACATTGAATCTAACTCGCGCGAAGCGGGCAAAAATTGGTTTTTTTTCTCACTAAAATGGTCCAGAAAACGTTCCTGAAACCATGTTGTTAATGGGGCCCTCACATGTATCCGTGTGAGCTGGGCGGCCCCTTACCGTCAGAGTCCAACACGGTGAACAATCAGCAAAAAATGTCAACGGCCGCATTTTATTTTTTTTGTCACCGGGTTCATACTGTTCTATACCGGGTCCTTATCGGCCTGGAACCGGGCTCATACCACCTCCTCACCAGGTCCTCACCGTCCGAAACGCTTGGGTACCGACCGAACAGCCTTGATAACGTCATCAAACTGCCCTGTATAAGCTGAGCGCTCAAGCTCGCCGCTTCTCTCACATTCCGGGAATCTCTGTAAAATACATTTGCCCTCACATGTATCCGTGTGAGCTGGCCGGCTCATTACCGTGTGACAAATTGGTGCAGACGGCGGCACACGGTGATGTCACACGGTGGGCCGTTTCCCGTCCGTTGAACACGTTGCCTGGGACAATTGACGTCCATCCGCGCCCGGCAGGACCCGCAGGAGTTTTGAACATGCTCAAAACTCTTGCCGGGTGAGCAAAAGCGGCGGCAAACGGTGAGAGCCCGGTTTGAGGACGGTATAAAGACGGCACACCCGTTTCGCGCCCGTTCGCAGGGCGGTAATGGTAGGCGGCCACCTTACCGTCTAATAGAAAAACAACAGAGTCCAAACAATCACTAAAAAATGTCAACGGGCGCATTAATTTTTTGTTGTGGCCACCGGGTCCATAACGATATATACAGGGTCTTCCGGGTCCTCACCGGCCGTGTACCGGGCTCACCGTCCTCATACATTTCTAGCTTACCGTTCTCACCGGGTGCATTATCGTGCATAACACCTCCTCACCGGGGTCCTCGGTCCATACCGTTCTACACCGGGTCTGTCCCGGGTTCTCACCGGCCTTGTCCCGGGATCACCGGCCTCATACAGTTCTAGCTTACCGTTCTCACCGTGTCCTCACCGTGTGCATACCACCTCCATACCCGGTCCTCAGCGGTCGGAACGCCTGGGTACCAGCCAATCCGTCATCAAACCGCCCTTTTTAAGCTGAGCGCTCAGCTCGCCGCTTCATTTGCATTCCGGAATTCGTACGACCAACATCTATACTCTCTAAATGTAAAAGAGCTAAACCTCACTCTTTCGAGAGCTTTAGGAGGGACGGCTCTTTTAAGAAGTGAAGTTCACTCTTTTCAGAGTGATTTGTCACTCTTTTAAGAGTGATTTGTCACTCTTTTAAGAGTGATTTGTCACTCTTTTAAGAGTGATTTGTCACTCTTTTAAGAGTGATTTGTCACTCTTTTAAGAGTGATTTGTCACTCTTTTAAGAGTGATTTGTCACTCTTTTAAGAGTGATTTGTCACTCTTTTAAGAGTGATTTCCACTTTTTAAGAGTGATTTTAACTCTTTTTAGAGTGAAAATCGCTCTTTTAGGAGTGAACTTCACTCCAAAAAAAGAGCTGTTCCTCCTAGAGCTCTCGAAAGAGTGAGTTTTAGCTTTTTTACATTTAGATAGTTGCAACATGCCTGCTGAGAGTCCGTTCCGCGAACGGTTACTAGGCTGCATGCGGCCATTCGCAGTCCGTCGCTAAGATGGTCGACGTCCACCACCGTCCATCACCGCCCTGCGAATGGGCGCGAAACGGGTGCGAAACGGGTGCGAAACGGGTGCGAACGGGTGCGCCGTCCTTATACCGTCTTCATACCGGGCTTTCATCGTTCGCCGCCGCTTTTACTCACCCGCCAGGAGTTTTGAGCGTGTTCAAAACTCCGGTGGCCGGCAAAGTCCCCTGAACGTGTTCAACGGACGGGAAACGGCCCACCGTGTGTGCCGCCGTCCGCACCCATTTTTCACACGGTAAAGGGCCGCTCAGCTCACACGGATACATGTGAGGGCCCCATAAGCTTGAATAATTAAACATTGAAACTAATCCGCGCAAAAATTTGGCTTCTTTGAAGGGGGACACTTTCAGCCTCAGGGTTATTAAAAAAGTGTGGGGGGACATCTGCTGTTATGTCCCCCCCCCTCCCCCCCCACCACTTTGAAAAGTGAGGGGGACGTGTCCCCCTGTCCCCCACCCATATGACGCCCCTGCTGATGGGGCCTCAAATAATCATTACCCATGAAGTGCTACATGGGATAGCGCGGCACCAACACAAGAGGGAGCTATTTAGGACCCGGAAGTAGTCAGACAGATGAACCATGAATTTATTAGTTTGCCCATGACTACTGGATGTCAAAATGGCAATGTCGTGTGCTAAAGCAGCGAGTTATTTCCATATTTTAGGTTGTTTATCTCTAAGTTTGCTTTCTATAGTAATTGCAAACAAGTCATCCACCCTGTACCACCACAACAATTATCCATTTTGGAACTCGTCCTTGTCTTGGGATGAGCGATTGGACGATTTATTGGGGCGATTATTGCTCGACGATATGACGCTGATGATGGCAAGAGGGGGTGCACGCGAAAATAGTTCACCCGGTATAAACCGCGAAGGTTTAGGCATTAAACCATATAATTGGAATACAGAGTGTCTACGTGGTCAGGGAGAAGCTGGAAATGCCACGTCTTTTCCCCAAGCTCTCGGTTTGGCGGCTGCATTTAGGTACAATAAAAAAAGTATTGTAAATGTAGCATTATTAACTTAATTAGGCCTAAGCTTATCATATAGCCTTATTAAATTTATAAAAAATTATACTTTATAGCCTTATTTATTATAAAGTTATTTCATGATTTTATTAAATGTGAAAGACTAAAAAGAGGTTTTTTTATTTTAAAAATGATGAATACGACTGGCTTTGAGCTCGATTTCTTTGCGCCGGTTTTGTGGACGCCATATGCATGTCACACCCATGTCACCTACCCGCTCACAACTCAAGTCAAGATTATGAATCGGCGGCACCCCCACCCCCTCCCCCACCACCCACACACACCGCTGTCATAGCTCTCAAGTCAAATGAGAGCATCTGATTCTGATTCATTTTTGGCTTTTCAACTTTTCTGAATAAAATTAGTCAAACGTTTGCTTTATCATATTTAAATGTCAACAGAATCTGTACACCTTGGTTAAATGTATCAACCTATTTCAATTTCCAAGAAACACTGGCTTGAATCACTTAAGGAGTTATTATTATAAGCATGCCATCCATGCACATTATTCATTACATGGCTCGATGATGCTTCACTTGCTATTTGAGGGTTCATGACTCGAGGTTATTATTTAAGCTCAAAGATTGTTGCTCACGACATTAATTAGCTAATCCAAGAAGTTATTATGGTGGTGGGTCATTCCGTGTCAAATCAACCAGTGGTCCCCAGGTGACCCTCTCAGATTTTGATGACATTTCATTAGAATAATGGAATGGGGCTCAAATGAACACATACAAAAAATAAAAATCATACGTCATGTACTTTTCGAGCTATGGCCATTTGAAATTTGCGCAAAATGGCCGATTTACGCGTACGTTACGCGCTCGCGAGTCGCGAAAAGTGACTTTTGACTTCAAAAAGATTTCAAAAGCTCATAAATCTGTCTTCGTTCCAGGTAAAGAGTTGAAAGTTGGTGTTTTAACATAACTTTTGCCAAATTTTATGAATCTGCAATAAGATTAAATGTATCTCCTTTAGATTAAAAGCTATATTCACTCAAAGTAGGCCCCACATTCCGTGAAACAATTTTTGTGTGATTTTCGGGGTCACCATATGCCGACTTGAGGGGTCACACAGGTCCAATGTTTCTTAGACATCATCTATGGTCCCCTTTCTACAAGCATGAGTAAAGAGAGGCTAAACAAAGCATTAATTAAAAAAGTTATATATGCTCAAAGTAGGCTCCAGCCAGGAAAATGGCCAAAATACTCCATCAGTCTTGACCCCGGTTGACCCGTGGTCAATTGAAATATTTTTTGATATTCATACCAGTTAAACATATGTATTATACCAATATACACACAGAATTTCAGCTTTAACATAGCAGATTGAAATATTGGCGTTTTCACTCAAATTTGATGTCAAAACCATGCATCGTATGGGCCTATTACACATGTTAATATGCCTATATTCCAATCTACTACAGCACCATGAAGGAGTTGAGTGTTAAAGCTGAAATTATGTGTGTATAGGTATAATACATATGTTTAACTGGTATGAATATAAAAAAATATTTCAATTGACCACGGGGTCAACCGGGGTCAAGACCGATGGAGTATTTTGGCCATTTTCCTGGCTGGAGCCTACTTTGAGTATATATAACTTTTTAATTGATGCTTTGTTTAGCCTCTCTTTACTCATGATTGTCGATAGGTGACCATAGATGATGCCTAAGAAACATGAGACCCATGTGACCCCTCAATTCGGCATATGGTGACCCCGAAAATCACAAAAAAAATATTTCACAGAGTGTGGGGCCTACTTTGAGTGAATATGACTTAAAATCTAAAGGAGATACATTTAATCTGATTGTAGATTCATGAAATATGGCAAAAGTTATGTTAAAACACCAACTTTCAATTCTTTACCTGCTATGAAGACAGATTTATGAGCTTTTGAAATCTTTTTGAAGTCAAAAAGTCACTTTTCGCGACTCGCGAGCGCGTAACGTAAATCGGCAATTTCGCACAAATGTCAAAAAGCCATATCTCGAAAAGTACATGACGTATGATTTTTATTTTTTGTAATTGTTCATTTGGGCCACATTCCATCATTCTGATGAAATGTCATCAAAATCTGAGGGGGTCACCTGGGAAATTTTTCTGAAAATTGGTTGATTTGACACGGAATGACCCTGGTCGTTATATTCCAGAACATGGATGGTCCATCAAATGGTCATTCTTGCCGACCCAACCTCTGTACCTATAATAATCACACCCTGTATGCGCAGGACCACTGGTATATCATCAGGTCTACCGACCCCCGCTAGGTGACCTTGCCACAACTTGAATGGCGACCTGATCAGACTACAAACTCCAGACACGACTTGACGGCTAATTAATAAACAATCATGAACAGCAGCTGTTGAAGAAGAAGAAAAAATTGGGGAACTATTTGACCACAACTGAGACATTGAGGACCCGCGGGTTACGGGGATGTGCCGCCAAATAGGATCCCATTTTTCACCCCACTGGTATATGGATGACCCCTTTTCTAAGCCTTTTTTGGTAAATTTATGGGTCTGAAATCCTTAATTTTGCTGTTTTTCACCGAAATGTTAGCAAAATCTGTCAAATATGTATCCACGCTGTGAGGAAAATGATATATAGTTCCCCCGAAAATTGGCAAATGTTTGGCTCCATTTTCATTTTGCTGGCGGCACAACCCTACCAACAAAATCTGAGTACCCCCCCCCTTGCACCTGGGATTGAGGATTCATGGTGTCGACGTTGCAACTTCACAATCTGAATAACCCTTTAAATGTAAACATTATTTCATGTTTAAGGAAGTAACCATATGTAGTGTTGCATGAATCTTTCTTTTTCCTTTTTCCTTTTTCAATTGTTTATAGTAAGGATATTATCCACGGTGTTGCTAGGGCAACAGCTATAGAGGTGCGGGCTAAGCACAACAACTGGACAGCCCATGGTGTATATGGGGATCACAAAGGGCTCAGTTGTTTTAGTCCTGTCATCAATATTATGAGACATCCATTGTGGGGAAGAAATCAGGTAAAAAGTAGGCCTATATTATAATATCTAGAGGGATGCTGGGACCCAGTCTAGGTGTACATGTATATGGGGATCACAAAGGGCTCAGTTGTTTTAGTCCTGTCATCAATATTATGAGACATCCATTGTGGGGAAGAAATCAGGTAAAAAAGTATATTAATATCATATTGCTAATTCCATCCTTTAAAGAGAAAGAGTACAATAGGTTTAGAGAGTACGGTAAGTCTTTTGTTCAGGTGACGTTAAGGCGAATAAAAGTGACGTTAAGGGGGGACTTAAGGAAGTGTTTTTTGGAATTTTGTGTGTGCTGTAATTATTGAACTATGACTCAATATATATTTAAGTATACATTTTTAGAAAGAAAATGGATCAGAGAATCCACATACCATATATCCAAGATTTGGAGGTTGGAGGGGAGGTGGATGGATTTTCCCCAATTTGCCAACAAAAGCACCATAGGCCTACTGGTTCTGACTACTGACCAAATGCATAAATTAGCTTTAAACATGCTTAAAGAGGGGGAGGGTGCATAAACATGCACAATAAGATAGTGGATTTTTTTTCTGATTTGAGGCCATGTGCCACAGGTGGTGTGTGGGCCACCAGTTGAGAATCCCTGATGTAGTATGACGTGTACAATATGTTTAATTTATTTAGGAGACCTACGGTGAAGACCCATACATGAGCGGCGAGTATGCCAGGAGTTTTATCCATGGTCTGCAAGGTGATCACCCACGCTATATCATTGCCAACGCTGGCTGCAAACATTTTGACGTTCATGGCGGCCCGGAAAATATACCATCATCTAGATATTCATTTGATGCCAAAGTAAGTCCCGCTACATAATCGTTCTAGTACCAAATATGTAGATCTCACAACATTTTAGATTGGTGCCTGTGAATTTCATCAACACTTTTAAGGTGCAAAACAAAATATAAATCGCACATTGTTGCTGTTCTCTGGCCCTTCAGCATATATAAAGTAAAACTGCCCAACGGTTATGCATAGGAAGTGTTGCTTTACCTGTTCAGGGGCAAGAAGAGCATGTACAAGGTTTTGAAGTATTTTTGCCCCCCCCCCTCAACATGTTCCGAACTTCCGAGCAGACTGCCCAAGGGAAAGTATTAGTTTATACATGCTGAAGAGCCGGATGAGATCCAAGGTTTTGACAGAACAGCAATCAATGAAATGTGTGCTTCTATATCGTCGCTATTCTTCCAAAACCTTGTATGTTTTTCCGGCCCTTCAGCATATAAAGTAAAACTGCCCAACGGTTATGCATAGGAAGAGTTAAAAAGGTTTAGAGCAGACTGCCTAAAGGTCATACATAGGAAGTATTACTTTATACATGCTGAAGGGCTGGATGGAGATACATCACCTTTTGAAACGACAACCACTAAAATTGATCAAATTTCATAATTGCTCTTTATTATTTGTCTTTTTTGCTTGCATGTTTTTCATTATTCAGGTATCAGACCACGATTGGCATACAACATTCCTTCCTCAGTTTCATGAATGTGTCAAGGCTGGAACATACAGTTTCATGTGCAGTTATAATAGGTAGGGTTGATAACTCGGTACTTGTACTATACTATTAATCAACTACCACATATTAATCCTTGGAACATAAATGTGCATGATTTAAAATTGTAGTGTTTATAAATACACAGTCCTCATAAAAAGTAACTGACCAGGTAATAAATATATTCCTAACTCTATAACTATAGCTCCTACATAAAAATATTAAATTATAAAGTTGTACAAAATTTCTTTTCTTTAATTTGATGCACTGTTCATGAAGATTGGTTAATAATTAAGAACGATTTTACATTTTCACACTTGGGTTTTGAGTCATGCATTTAGGATACCACAACACTCACCACACTTACCACCTCGGCAACACAGAACTGAAAGAGACAACGGAAGAGAAAGACCTGGGAGTCCTTGTAAACAAGTTGCTCACAGTCTCCTCACAGTGTGCAGCTGCAGCCAAGAAGGGTAACAGAGTGTTGGGCATGATTAAGCGAAACTTTGCTTACAAAGCAAAGAGGTAGTGATGAAGCTCTACAAGTCCCTGGTTAGACCCCACCTGGATTATGCAATACAAGCATGGAGCCCACACATGGAAAAAGACAAGAAACAACTTGAGAAAGTCCAACGGCGAGCTACCAAACTTATACCCAGCCTGAAAGACCGATCGTACGAGGAACGCCTATCACCAGATCCAGACTCGACATCCGCAAATATTTCTTCAGCCAAAGAGTAGTGGATAGATGGAATCAATTACCTGAGAGCGCCATCAAAGCCCCCACACTCCTCTGCTTTAATAAGAATTTAAGTCACTTGGGTTTTTAATGGGCCAGCAAGCCCCCTTAACCCTGCCACACTTCTCATCGATTACTACACAGATGAAAGGTGTGGTCTTCAAGGTATGTTCAAGGTATGTTCATGCAGGACCGTGTGAAAGGTATGTGTATGGGCTGCATTGATCAATTGAAGTATCCCCAATCCTCGTCTTACTATCGACCAGTTAATCAATAATCTGCCTCCTGCTAGTCCGAGGCAGCACTGAAAACAAAAACTAGCATTCCCTACTAGAGAAAAGTTAGTTGAAACGATGTCTGTATCTACTAACATA